>CM076571.1:984099429-984625049 GCA_034641835.2 Pinus albicaulis
TCCACAGAAAAAATCGAACCTTCTATTATATAAGAGGGTTACATAGCATATGCATTGCATTCCTTTCCCTTTTCCAGAGAAAACCATAAGCAGCTGTTTTTTTGGATAATCCACCCTACAGCCCTGTCAACAAAAACTAATGAAAAAAATTCAAAACTGTGGTGTAAGCTACCCCCGGCTTCCATAAAGGATAAAACACCGAAATAGGGTATGCTTAGAACCACAACTGTCCAAAGACCAGCTAGTAAACACTGTGCTGGCTGAATGTGCTGTTATGGAAAAATTAAAACAAGTGCTCAAGCCTCCGATTAACGGAAAACAACGCTGAGTTGTAAACAGTTTTTTAAATATACAATAAGTTTATACAGCAGAGTTCTATATACAGAAAATAAAAAAAGACAGTGAAGGTAATAGAGCTGTTGGCAGCTCCCGAATTAAACAAAAACAGGAGGGGAAAGTCTCCTTGCCATTCCATCAACTACTTCAACTGACCATGAGTCCAAAACCTGCTCAATGCATTTTTTAGAAAGGCTGTCTGCTTCTGTGTTTCTTTCCCTATAAATGTGACAAATTTTCAGCTCAGCAAAACAACTTTTAAGACGAATAATTTCAGCAAGTAAAGGAGTTAAGAGAAAATTCCTACAATTATGTGAGCCATTAGCCCACTTGATTGTGTTCAGAGAATCCCCAAAGATCTGAACCTCCCGCTCATTACGCAAAGAGAGCCAACAAAGAAGCAAATGTAAGGCTTTGAGCTCAGAAAAATTATTTGTTCCGGTACCAAGTCCAATGGAGGCTTTGAGAGAAATTCCAGTGGGATAGTGAATGACCAGACCAGCTCCACAATTTTTGTTTATATCTGAGGCTCCATCGAAATAAGCCCACGGGATGGAGCCCTTTATTTCTTCTGCCTGAACAGGTCTACAACTCAAAGAAATAGATGGAAGTGGTATGCTTTCAAATATGGCCACTCCTTCGGCTGCTAATCTGGCGATGGGAAAGAAAGAGTCTTTGAAAATTCGGTGATTCCTGGCTAGCCATACTCCCCAAACAACCAGCAGGGGCATCGTTCTGACTTTGTCATTGGGAGCCTGCTGCCACCAATTATTCCAGGCCTCTGATATTTCCTCCCCCTCCCAACGAAGGGGGACCTTTGATTGTCTTAACATTTTGTTCCAGAGGCTTTTTGAGAAGGGACAGGCAAGGAAGATATGCTGGAGAGTTTCCTCACTCTCCTTACACAAGGAACACCACCCAGGACCTATCTTCCCCCTTTTTCGGAGAAGATCCCAAGTAGGTACTTTCTTTTGAAAAACACACCAGAAAAACAACCGAGTCTTTGCTGGCCCTTTCAGTCTCCACAAAGTCTTGGCCCACTAGTTTGGCTCCTCCCACCCCTTTTGTGACATGAGCCAATCATATCCCATCTTTGGAGAGTAGAAGCCTAATTGAGAGTGCACCCATCTCAGCTCATCCGGCTCATTTGAAATACGAATATGTGAGTTCAATAGACCTGCACGAAAAGCCCCCCATTCATCATGCCACCTTTCTTCTAGAGCAAGAGCATCTACAGAAAGCCACTCCTGCCTCCAGATTGATGAGTTTGCATTATCAGCAATTTGACTGAGAGAGAAAAAGCCTCTGTTATTTAAATGCTCGAGCAGGTCTCTTGAAAGTGCAAAGGAGTCCGAGCAGCCCACCCACGGGTCCCTGCCTAACCTTATGGAGCTACCGTCGCCCACTTTCCATGCCAAGCCTTTTTCAATAATCTGTACAGCTGCCACCAAGGCTTTCCATACCACAGAGGAATTCCTTGTTGATTTGAAAGGCTGTCTTATCCATTCTAGAGGCGAGGCTGGGTCAATATACTTCCTCCTAGTCACAGCAGTCCAAAGATTATCTGAAACAACCAGCCTCCACGCTAGTTTAGCAGCTAAAGACTGAGAGAAAGGGAACAAATCCTTTATCCCCCACCCCCCCCATTTTTTGGGTGGGACAATTTTATCCCAGGCGACCCAAGGAGAGACATAATCCTTCTTCTGGCCAGCCCATAAGAGTCTGCTGCAGATTTTGTTTATTTTCAGCAAAATGCATTTAGGCACCCAAATAAGGCTAGCCCAGTAAACTGGAATGGCCAAAACCACAGATTTAATCAACACAAGCCTACCTGCCCTTGACAGCCATTTAAAACTCCAATGTTTCATTCTGTCCTCAATTTTCGCCAGGAGCCAATTCCAGTCTTGAGCCCTGTATGAGTCAGGTTTCAGCTTAAAGCCAAGCTATTTGAACAGATCCTGAAGAGTCTTTAATTCAAACGTGAGAATCTCCTTTACTCTGTTTACTTCGAGAGGGGAGAGCCCTGCTGTCGTGACCGAAGATTTCTGATCATTTATGACCAGACCCGTGGCTTTTAAGAAATCGTCTAAGAGCCTTTTAAGACAGCAGCAATCCTCCCGGCTCCCATCACTAAAAATGAGAATATCGTCAACAAAAAGGAGATGGGTCACCCATAGTTTCAGCCCAACTTCAATCCCTTTCATATCACCCTGTCTCTTCGCCGCTTTGATCAATAAATTTAAACCTTCAGCTGCTAGTAGGAACAGTAGGGGAGAGAGCGGGCATCCCTGGCATAGTCCCCTTTTCGGGTTGAAGAAGTCTAAAGTAGCACCATTTATCAGAACTGCAATCGAAGTCGAGGTAACACACGCCATGATCCACCTTACAAAGTCATGCCTGAACCCCAGATGAGTTAGGAGAAGCCTTAGATACATCCAACTGATTCTGCCGTAGGCCTTAGAGAGATCAATTTTAATGATGGCCCCTTTTTTCCGGCTTATTTTTAGACTGTGAAGGGTTTCCTGGGCAACACCAACAGCCTCATGGATTTGTCTCCCATCCAAAAAACCAAACTGTTCCACGGAGATGCTTTTGGAGAGGAAAGGTTTCAGCCTAGAGGAAAAAATCTTTGCAATAACCTTGTATAAGCATGTGCAGAGTGAGATGGGGCGAAAGTCATTAAACAAGATAGGGTGGTCCGACTTAGGGATGAGGGTCAGAAAAGTAGCATTAAGAGGCTAGTATACCAAGCCTGAGACTCTAGATTCTTCCACCACTGCTGTCAGGTCATTGTTGAGTCCCAAATTTGCATCTTTTCCATACACTTTTCCATACCTTTTTCACTCACCTAAACCTCCCAAATTGTCAATATCATGTGCAAAAGAGTATCTAACATGGTTTTTAATTATATTTTTGTGTTTGCTATTTGATCTAGATTTTGTTCCTTCAGCTGCGGAATCTTGCCACTTTCCGCAGCTGCTGCAACTTTCCGCAACTATTTTGTGAAACTATATGCTACAGGTGTCTACATGGGAAACGAGACACATGGGCAGGTCAGGGATGACGTGGACATGGTTCGTGTCCTATTGGGTCAAGCAAACTCATTCAAAGAAGTCGCGGTCAAAGGCGTCCACATGGAAGTCAACCATGGAGTTTCATGTCGGCCGGACTCTGTTTCGTGTCACATAAAGGATCAAACGGCCGTTTTCAAGCCTGCGGAGGTTAAATTGACATCTGTACAGGGTTCTGGAGTCGAATTCAAGCATCCACCTTTCGTAGATTTACTTTCCAACACGGCCATGTTCCTATATCCGTGGACGTAGTGGTCTACGTGCTCACCACCAGCATGAACTTTAGGAAACAATTATAGTCTGTTGTTATATATATTGCGTTTGCATACGCATAGAAGTTAGTTGTTGTCAGTGAATATAGTCTCTGTTATCTTTTGATTAGTCTGCTCTGTAGTGATTCTGTTGCTGTGTAGTAACATTTCCATTAAATGAGCCCTTTTAATGAAGACTACTGTTTTCCAACAATTCGTATTTGAGGACCGTTGCCAAGAGTTGTGTAGAGGGCCTAACTCGGCTAAGGTTTTGTGTATTAGTGTATATTTCTCATTTGTTTCTTTAGAAATCATTGTATCATAATCCATTCATCTGTTCATACTTTTCAGTTGTTTCATTTCTGTTTATACACTTCCATAATTTCCATTTCATTTCTATCTTTCATGCTTTATGATTGTTAATCACTGATCAGTGTTTATGTTTTAGGTTTTAGATAGAGGCAGACATTTTCATAGCTTTTTAACTAATGATGACATGGAACTAACATTATTCTATTTGCTAGTTTGCTTTTCATAGCTTTTGTTTAATTTTGATGTGCTTTGTTCATTTTAGGTTTGTTTATACACTTGAGTAGTTAAAATTTAGATATACTAATCTGCTCATGAACATCTTGGGTTACTCCGAAAGCCCGCAAATTTGGGTGATGGTGAGGATTGCGATATGAAATGTGTAGTTTAATATTAGTTTCTTTTACGCAAATTTGAATATACTAATGTTGCTCATAGCATCTTGATTTACCTCAATATGACTAGATCGATGGTGAGGATTACATCATGAAATGTGTAGTATAGTATTAGTTTCTTTTACACTTAAATTTAGATATATTAAATCATATGACATCTTGATTGCCTCCGAAAGCCACAGCTGGACTGATGGTGAAGGATTGAATCATGAGTGTATGGTTTAGTATTAGTTTACTTTCTGCAAATTAAATATCAGTTACTCAAGTTGTTTATGATTACTTCCGAAAATCATAGCTGGACTAATGATGAAGGGTCAGAAGATAAATTGATGTGATCTGATTTAGATTTATTTTGTTGCAATTTTTGAATTTCCTTAAGCATAGTTTCTTTTATGTTTAGTTGGCAGCAAGAATAGTTTGGTTTTCATGCTCACTAGTTTACTGTTTTGATTTATTAGATTAGCAACACCTTTTCATTTCAGCAGTACATCTTCATTTTCTTTCAAGTCTTGTCATTGTAAATTTCAATTTGCTTTTTAAAAGTTTCAAGTTGGTAAATCATTATAGGGGATATAACTTCCTTGAACAAACACAACCAAAATTTTTTTCATCTTAGAATTTCCATTTCACCTTAGAAAAACCAAAAACGACAAAAAGTTAAGAAATAGGTTATCTTGCACATATAGTGCACCGCACTTCATCAGCTTACGATTCCCGGATTGACAAATTAAATGCAGCAATTTAGGACACACTAAATTGACCAAACATTTTGGCGCCGTTGCCGGGGAAGTGTTGTTGAAATTTGGTACCGGAGGACAGGTGGTTCCCTAAGGCTTTGATCTTTGGCCTAGGGAAAAGTGTCCAAAAGAATTTAATTTTTCTCCTAAAGTAACTTTATAAATTTTTATAAAGTTAAATCTAATTTAAAAGTGACTTAAGTGATAAAGTTACTAAAGTGACTTTATAAAGTTATAAAGTCAAATCTAATTTTAAAGTGACTTTAAGTGATAAAGTTACTAAAGTTAAAGTGACTTTAAATAAAGTCAATGTAAAATTAGAAAGGAAAAAGTGACTTTGGAAATAAAAGACTAAGTGGGTCTTTATTAAAGTGGGGTGAATTAAAAAATGAAAAGTGAGATTTAAATGAGCATTTAATCTCAGCCCTAGATCTCAATCTATCTCGGCCATTGGATTTAGGGATTCCCCAAAAGTCACTTAGGGTTAGGTTAAAGGAGGAAAAGGAGGAAAAGGTCATTCATTCTTTCATGAAGCGAGGATGAGAGAGGAGGAGAGGCTGAGTGATTTACGAGCGAGCCGGAGGAGCACGATTTTCAAGGCAAATTTTTCTGGGCACGAAAATCGAGAAAGGGGGCTGCTGTCCCATCCGTACGGAATCCGTACAGTCCGTACGGTCATTTCCGGCACGCTTTTCGAGGCAGCTAAGACAGCATTTAATGCTGTAATTTCTCTGAAATATTTCTGTTTGCTGTTTGGCACGTTTTTCGAGGTGGAGGGTGGCACGAAAGTCAAGATAAGTGATTTTGTGTTTGCTGTAATTTTCTGTGGATTACTGCTCACTGTAAAAGCATTTTTCGAAATAAAATGAGAAGTTTCAGACCGGTTTTCCCCAAGATCATTTTGTCTTTTCCGTGTCACCTTTGACCTCAAAAATACCGAGTTATGATGTGTTGAATGACCGTTTGTTGTCGTCGTTATTTTATTTCGCATTTACGCATTCGAAAAATTTTAATTTGTGTTTTCAGCAAAAGATATTTTCCAGTTTGTTAAATGTATGGATATGGGAAAGGGCATTTAACTATTTTGGAGTAATAAGGTGAAAAACTGAAAACCGGGGTGGGAAACTATAAATTTCTACATGGTATCAGAGCTTGAGTGCTGAAGGGCAGTTTGGGACAGCAAGGAGGAAAATTACAGCCTGCTGATTTTTCACTCAGAAAATTCCAGCAAGCTGATTTTTCACAAACAGCAGATTTTTACCTTTACTACAACAGTGTTATTTTTCAGTTTTAGGACAGCAGGATGTCATTGGGACTGAGGGTGGAGGATAGGTTGGATGGGCATTCCAACTACAGCATTTGGAAGGAGAGAATGCAGAGTATCTTTGAGGAGGCAGAAGACTGGGACATTATGGTACATACCACACAGAACCCTGTGAATGTGCCTACTGATGCTACTCAGTTGGCAGCATATAATAAAAAGAACAACAAGGGTAAGAGGTTGATTCTAGACGGAATCAAAGACCATTGTATTCCTCATGTGAGAGGGAAGAGAAATGCTCATGAGATGTGGACAGCATTGTCCAATCTCTACCAGAGTACCAATGAGAACCGGAAGATGGTCCTGAAGGAGAAGATGAAGACCATTAAGATGGGCAATGATAGTGCAGCTGGATATCTCACAAAGATTACTAATGTGAGAGATGAGTTGGCAGCGATTGGAGAGGCCATTCCACCCACCGAGTTGGTGCGGATTGCAGTGAATGGTCTCCCCCGTTCATGGATGAACTTTGCTGATGGAGTTTGTGCACGTGAGACCCTTCCCACATGGGAGAGGTTTTGGGATGATTGCATTCAGACAGAGATCAGGAAAGGTCAGCTTGGGGCAGCCAAGCCAGTTGAGCAGGATGAGGATGTAGCACTGTTGGCAAGACGCAAGAAGGGCAAAGGGAAGAAGCAGGCTTCCACAAGCAATGGTGGGGGCAAAGGCAAAGGTAAAGGTAAACAGGATAACTCACAGAAGGACTATTCCAAAGTGAAGTGTTGGAATTGTCGGAAGATGGGACACTATGCAGTTGTGTGTCCGGAGAAGAAGAAGAAGAAGGGGAAGAACCAGAGCATGGCAGCTTCAGCAGAGGTTGAGGACTTTGCAGATCGCTTTGACCGAGAGTTTGGGTTCATTGCGTGTGAGTCTTCTAGTGCAGGAGTACCTACCACACAGGTTCAGAGGGAGCATGCATTTCCCTCGATTAGGGGAGCATCTTCGGGTATCTGGTATGTGGACAATGGGGCTTCACGTCACATGACAGGAGTCCGTGAGTACTTCTCAGAGCTTTCAGAGAGTGGCACTGATGTAGAGGTAGTACTCGGTGATGACAGAGTTGTTAGAGTAGTTGGTGTGGGAACATTGACATTTCAGAGGGAGTCCAAACCTCCCTTGAAGGTGTCAGATGTTCTTTATGTGCCAGGGATGAGGAAGAACCTCATATCCGTCTCAGCTTTGGAGGACAGAAGATATGAGATACTATTCAGGGGAGGACAGGTGTTGATGTATCCCAGGGGCACTCCAGCTGATTCAGCTAGAGTGATAGGTGTACGCCATGCAAAGGTGTACAAGTTTGCATTTCAATCCCTTTTGGCATTGAGCAGTAGTACCGACAGCAGAGCTAGCAGTTCTGAGCAGTGTGAGATTTGGCACCGCAGGATGGGGCACATGCATCATGGAGCCTTGAGGACTTTGCGGGAGATCACTACAGGTGTGCCAGAGTCCAGTACTGATCACTTTGATACTTGCAGAGGATGTGCGATGGGCAAGTTTGCCAAATCCCCTTTTCCCAGCAGTGACAGCAGAGCGACTAGGATACTTGATTTGATTCATTCCGATGTGAGCGGTCGGATGTCTCATGTTTCCTTGAGTGGATATGAGTACTATGTTTTATTCATTGATGATCACTCCAGGAGGACCTCGATTTATTTCTTGAAGACCAAGAGTGAGGTCTTCAAGCGGTTTCAGGAGTTCAGAGCTCTTGTGGAGACACAGACAGGTCGGAAGATCAAGTCCCTGAGGTCGGACAATGGAGGAGAGTACACCCTTGGAGAGTTTGTCGACTATTGTGCGGAGGCAGGCATTAGGAGGGAGCTCACTGTTCCTTACAACCCCCAGCAGAACGGGGTTGCGGAGAGGAAGAACAGATCCATCGGAGGGGCCGCCAAAGCCATGTTACATGATCAGGGGTTGCCATTGTTTTTGTGGGCAGAGGCCTGCAACACAGCTGTTTACTTGCAGAACAGGAGTCCGCATCGTGCCTTGGGGCACATGACTCCGGAGGAGGCTTTTTCTGGGAAGAAGCCCGATATGGGTCATCTTCGTATCTTTGGGTGCATGACATACTCCTACATACCCAAGGAGAAGAGGACCAAACTAGAGCCCACCGCAGAGAAGGGTATCTTTGTGGGCTACAGTGAGACCTCCAAGGCCTTTCGGATTTACATTCCCGCGCAGAGGAAAGTTGTTGTCAGACGGGATGTGAAGTTCGAGGAGGATAGGGCCTTTAGGAGGTCACGGGAGTTAGAGTATCTGGATCAGCCAGACCCTCAGCAGCAGTTGAGTCAGTCACAGGGATCCAGTGGGCAGGGATCAGGAGGATCCGGAGGTACATCTATGACGATGTCAGGTCCGTCAGTGGGGAGTGGCTCACCGAGTCAGAGGGGTGGTGCTATGGGCAGCACGCAGAGCAGTCCACAGAGCAGTTCACTGGGGAGTCCACGGATGGACAGTTCACACGGTACCTCAACATCTACAGGTTCAGGTGCAGTCAGGAGGACAACAGACAGACAGTCAGGAGTTCAGGCTCCTGATGTTGAGGAGGAGGAGTTTTATTCTCCGGCGGGAGAAGTGCACTCAGGGAAGAGGAAGCCCAAGTGGCTTCAGGACACCTTGAGAGATGCCACATCTGTTGCTGAGCCTAAGAGGCCGGTCAGAGAGAGCAGACCACCTGAGAGGTTTTGTAGCTATATGGCAATGGCTACGAGCATCCTTGACTCTGAGCCTTCTAGCTATGAGGAGGCAGCTAGCCAGCAGGTCTGGAGAGAGGCCATGCAGGAGGAGTATTCTTCTATCATGAAGAATGATGCTTGGGAGGTGGTGCCGAGGCCTGAGGGCAAATCCGTGGTTACTTCCAGATGGCTTTACAAGGTAAAGCATGCTGCAGATGGCAGCATTGAGAAATTCAAAGCGAGGTTTGTGGCTAGAGGGTTCTCCCACGTAGAGGGAGTTGATTATGAGGAGACCTTCGCTCCCGTGGCTCGATATACTTCGATCCGCTCCATTATATCGATAGCAGCAGAGATGGGTTGGAAGATCCACCAGATGGATGTGAAGACCGCATTTCTCAATGGCTTCATACAAGAGGAGGTGTACATTGAGCAGCCACAGGGCTTTGAGGTGCATGTGAAGGAGTCCCATGTGTGCAAACTGAAGAAGGCCCTTTATGGCCTGAAGCAAGCTCCCAGAGCTTGGTACTCCATGATAGATACATACTTGCAGAAGATGGGTTTCACAAAGAGTGAGGCAGATCCGAACCTTTACTATATTGTGATAGGTGAGGAGCCTCTCATTCTGGTGCTGTATGTAGATGACTTGGTCATTACAGGTGCAGAGAGACTCATAGAGCACCGCAAGAGAGATCTTGCGGCGGAGTTTGAGATGAAGGACATCGGCTTGATGCATTACTTTTTGGGTTTGGAGGTGTGGCAGGAGGAGGGGCATTTCTTCCTGGGACAGGGGAAGTATATTGTGGACATCCTTGGCAGATTCCACATGGAGAATTGTAGACCCATGTCGACACCGATGATCACCAACTGGAAGAAGCTTCATGCTTCGGATTCCGAGTTGGTGGATCCCACATTCTACAGACAACTGATTGGTTCCTTGATGTATTTGGTCAACACTAGACCAGATATTTGTTTTGCAGTCAACACGATGAGTCAGTTTATGTGTGAGCCTAGGAAGGTTCACTGGGTGGCTGCAAAACACATTTTGCGGTACTTGCAGGGGACAGTGGATTATGGTCTGGACTACAGGCAGGGGGATGGAGTGAGATTGGCAGGTTACACTGATTCTGATTGGGCAGGTTGTGCTTCTGATAGGAAGAGCACTTCAGGGTGCTGTTTCGGGTTGGGTTCGGCAGTGGTGTCATGGTTCAGCCGGAAGCAGCAGTCAGTAGCATTGAGTTCAGCGGAAGCAGAGTATATGGCAGCCAGTCTAGCTAGTTGTGCGGCCATCTGGCTTCGCAAGATGTTGTTTGGCTTATTTGGTCAGCCGTTGAGACCTTCAGTGATTTACTGTGATAATCAGAGTTGCATTAAACTCACGAAGAATCCAGTGTTTCATGACAGGTCAAAGCATATCGGGATCAAATATCACTTCATCAGAGACTATGTTCAGAAAGGAGCTGTGAAGCTTGAGTATATTCCCACTGATGAGCAGGTTGCAGATATTCTTACCAAAGCCTTACCACGGGGCAAGCATGTCTACTTTAGAGACAAGATGGGAGTGGTGAGGAACACCTTCCTCGGTAAGAGGGAGTGTTGAAATTTGGTACCGGAGGACAGGTGGTTCCCTAAGGCTTTGATCTTTGGCCTAGGGAAAAGTGTCCAAAAGAATTTAATTTTTCTCCTAAAGTAACTTTATAAATTTTTATAAAGTTAAATCTAATTTAAAAGTGACTTAAGTGATATAGTTACTAAAGTGACTTTATAAAGTTATAAAGTCAAATCTAATTTTAAAGTGACTTTAAGTGATAAAGTTACTAAAGTTAAAGTGACTTTAAATAAAGTCAATATAAAATTAGAAAGGAAAAAGTGACTTTGGAAATAAAAGACTAAGTGGGTCTTTATTAAAGTGGGGTGAATTATAAAATGAAAAGTGAGATTTAAATGAGCATTTAATCTCAGCCCTAGATCTCAATCTATCTCAGCCATTGGATTTAGGGATTCCCCAAAAGTCACTTAGGGGTAGGTTAAAGGAGGAAAAGGAGGAAAAGGTCATTCATTCTTTCATGAGCAGATTGAGAGAGGAGGAGAGGGAGCTGAAGAGTGATTTCTGAGCAGAGGAACAGCAGCAAGGAGCACGATTTTCAAGGCAGAATTTTCTGGGCACGAAAATCGAGAAAGGGGGCTGCTGTCCCATCCGTACGGAATCCGTACAGTCCGTACGGTCATTCCTGGCACGTTTTTCGAGGCAGCTAAGACAGCATTTAATGCTGTAATTTCTCTGAAATATTTATGTTTGCTGTTTGGCACGTTTTTCGAGGTGGAGGGTGGCACGAAAGTCAAGATAAGTGATTTTTGTGTTTGCTGTAATTTTCTGTGTATTACTGCTCACCGTAAAAGCATTTTTCAGAAATAAATGAGAAGCTTCCAGACTGGTTTTCCCCAAGAGTTGTAGGGGGTTTTTCCAGGGTCACCTTGACCAAAAATACTGAGTTATGATGTGTTGAATGACTGTTTGTTATTGCTGTTATTTTATTTCTGCATTTACAGCATTCTGAAAAATTTCCAGAATTTGTGTTTTCAGCAAAATTTATTTTTCCAGTTGTTGAATGTATGGTTATGGGAAAGGGCATTTAACTATTTTTGGAGTAATAAGGTGAAAACTGAAAACCGGGGTGGGAAACTATAAATTTCTACAAGTGTAACTAGGTAGCCAATTTCTTAAAAAAAAAAACATAAAATCATAAAAGAAGGGAAACCTTGATAACTTCTTGAAGTATGCTCTCCTCTTGCACCTAGTGTGATCTGGAGGATCAGAAAAGAGAGTTATTGGTTTAGTAATTTCTTAAGTATGCTCTCTTCTTGCACCTAGTGTGACCTGGAAGATCAGAAAGAGAATTATTAGCCCAACTTTTCAAAAATATAAAAAATAAATAAAAAATGACATGCATAGGGCAAGAGATTCTAGGGGAAGGTTTATAGCTAAAGCCAAGAGTTCGATTTTCACAACTCCATCTTCTTCAAGGCATAGACCAGATTCACCACCATCTACCCCTAGCCTTAAGATTTTTGGAAGTCAAGGAACAACTGAATTAGAGGATTCTCCTATACCACCTACTAAAACCCACTTAGAAAACAAAGAAACTTTCTCTCATCCTTCCTTGGTATAAGAACTAGAGGACTATAAGGACTCTAAAGAAACTATCATGGCAGAGGAAGTAATAAATAGAGGTGGAGGTAGAAGAGGAGGAAACAATGGAGATAACAATGGTGAAGAAAATAATGATAGAAATAAGGATTTGTTGGGATTCCCTATAGTTGATGAGGAAACTCATGCAACAATGAAAAATATCTCACCATCTGTTCTCCCTAACTTTTATGGATTGCGAAGTGAGAATCCTGAAACATTTCTGTTTGAGTTTGAAGTTGTGTGTCGAACTTATGACTATATGGAAGATTCTCAAAAACTCAAACTGTTTCCTTCAACATTGAAGGGATCTGCTTTGAAATGGTTCATGGGATTAGCCACTCAATCTATTAGGACTTGGAATGATATGAAACAAAAAATTTTGGACAGATACTTGGACTATTGTACGCCCACCAATCACAAGGATGAGGTATTCAAAATGATGCAAAAAGAAGATGAAAATTTGGAAGACTTAATTGAAAGATTTCAATACAACTTGAAAAGAGCAAAGATGAGCAACTTAGATGATGAAACCTTAAAAGCCCTCATATTAAAAGCCATTAGAGATGAATGGATAGACATTTTAAACATGATGGGGAAAGGAGACATTTCTCAACTTCCGCTTCGTGACATAACAGAATTATGTATTCATCTCTCAAGGGGAAAATCTAAAACTGGAAAAGGGCCTAGGGATTCTTCTCTTATTAGGGTTAACAAATCTGCAACTGGATCAGTAAGTAGGGCAGAGATTGGTAACATGCTTGATGAGTTTAAAACTGATATTTTAGGGAGCCTTAGTGAACAACTAGACACCCTTAAAATCCAAAACAAGCAGAAAGAAGAAACATATGCTTTAGCCATCTTTTGTCCGAAATGTAGAAAGAAACATGCTTTAAGGGAATGTCCCTTGGATGCAAAAGTTGTAGAAACATGTATGATTTGCTCAGAAAATCATGAGATCAAGGATTGTCCTTCAATTCCTGGACTCAAAGTTGTTTTTCAAGAAGATCCAAATTCGGTAGAATCTCTCTGTTTTGTCGCAAGGAGACCTTGGCAGGGACAACAATCTCAAGGGTTTAACAACCCTATGAATCTTCAAACCCAACCAAATTGGAATCCTTGGCAACAACCTTGGCCCCAACATCAAAATTCATATCAGCCATGGGTACAAGGGATGCAAAATCCTTATGGGAGATTTGCTCAATTTTATCAATATCCTCCATCCTTTCAAAATCAACAAGCTCCACAACTTCCAAGCCCAAATCCACAATTTTCATTGCCATTTCCACAACAACAACCTTCTCAACAAAATCCAAATCCTCAACTCATGCTCCCATACCAACAAAAGACAAATCAACTTCCAGCTCAGCCATTGCCAAATCCTAACAATAAAAATCCTCAGAATACTTATATGATAGAAGGACAACAATTTCCTACCTATATGATTGTTCCTCTCAACGATGTACAACTCAGATCTGGTAGAGTTTTAGAAAAACCTTCTATAGATATTCAAGAGCAAGATACTTCTGAGGAGGACTCTCTTCAAGTTAATAAGGGTTCTGAAGAAGAATCTCTTCAAAATTCAAGCATGCAAAAAGAAAAAGAAAAGGTAACACCCACAACTCCTATAGTTGAGCAACCTACATCTTCATCTACACCTCCTTTTCCTGAAAGACTACAAATTGATAAGGGGGTGGAGAAACAAATTTTGTTGCCTAACTATGACTTTCTAGATGAATTGAAGAATGTTTGTATCAAGATTCCATTGCTACAAGCCATTCGAGAAATTCCTATTCTAGCAAAAACCATAAAGGAGTTGAGTTTCAAAAGACCGGGAAGGAAACTAAAAGACACAAGAAGAATCCACCTGGTAGGAAAGATTGCAGATATTATGAGGGGAAAAATTACCATGCAGAAGTATGTAGATCCAGGAAGTCCAATTGTCAAGACACATATAAATGGGATAGAAATTCCAAACACATTGATTGACTTAGGGGCTGCTATCAACATTATGAGTAGACAGACTATGGAACAGTTAAAACTTCCTAACCTTCTTTTTACACCTACTTTATTGCAACTTGCAGATCGATCGCTTATTAAACCAGATGGTGTATTAGAAGATATTTCAGTCTCCTTAGATTCTTGGGAATATCCAGTAGACTTTATGATTTTGACTCCCAAAAGTAATCTAGGAGGACATCCAATTATCTTAGGAAGACCTTGGCTGGCCACAGCTGATGCTTTTATGAGTTGTAGATCTGGAGACATGTACATTTCAAATGGTAATTCGACAAAGAAATTCAATTTGTATCCTCCAGCAAGAGCAATCACAGAAATAGGAGACAATGAATGGGTCGATGATGAGGACATTATACAACCTGTCTTTACCATTTCTGAAATCATTGAGGATAGTCAAATTCTGAACACATTAGAAAATTTTGAGACATCTTCAGAATATGACCCCACACAATTTCAGTTGGAATCTGACATAGAATATTTATCATCTAGACAAATGTCTCTTTACTCTATGGAAGAATTTGGTAATTCTGCTATTGAAATTTTTCCAGGAAAGACATTGAATATCAACAAACATTTGGAGAAGTCACAACAAGAAGAATCAACCAAAATCTTGCAAAAACATTCTACTGCATTTGCATGGGAGTATACTGACATGAAGGGTATTGATCCTAAGACTTGCATCCATCATATCTATATTGAGGAAAACAGTAGACCAATCAGACAACCTCAAAGAAGGATGAATCCAAATATTAGGGAGATAGTGAAAGAAGAGCTCCAAAAACTTCTCAATGTAAACTTCATTTATCCAATTTCAGATAGCCGATGGGTTTCTCCTTTGGTTATAGTGCCTAAAAATAATGGTAAATGGAGGGTATGCATTGATTACAGGGAATTGAACAAAGCAACTTTGAAGGATCACTTTCCTTTGCCTTTTATTGATCAGGTATTAGATACATTAGCAAGTAAAAAGTACTTTTCATTTTTGGATGGTTTTAGTGGCTATAATCAAATTCAGGTAGCACCTGAAGATCAAGATAAGACCACATTTACTTGTCCATGGGGAACTTTTTCCTACCGAGTACTTCCTTTTGGGTTATGTAATGCACCTGCAACATTCCAAAGAGCAGTACTAGGAATTTTTTCCGATCTAATCCATGATTGTGTAGAGGTTTATATGGATGATTTTACAATTTATGGTAATTCATTTGAAGAGGCATTAGAAAATTTGGAAAAAGTTCTCATAAGATGTAAAGAAACAAACCTTTCATTAAGCCATGAAAAATGCTTTATGATGTTTACCGAAGGGATTGTTTTAGGACATCATATTTCAGGAGATGGGATTAAGGTTGATAGATCAAAAGTTGAAGTCATCTCCAAGTTGCCTATTCCAAATTGTCAAAGAGATGTTAGAATTTTTCTAGGATTTACCGGTTACTATAGAAGATTTATAGAAAACTTCACTAAAATAGCATCTCCACTCTTCAAATTGCTTACAAAAGACCGTGAATTTAAATGGGATCCTGATTGTCAATCAGCTTTTGAAACTTTGAAAACAAGAATATCTGAAGCACCTATCTTAAGAGGACCAAATTGGAAACTTCCTTTTCATATTTCTACAGATGCTTCAGATACAGCTCTTGGAGCTGTGTTGGGTCAAAAAGATTTAATTCCTTATGCCATTTATTACACCAATAAACATTTGACTCCCACAGAGTTAAACTATACTGTGACTGAAAAAGAGTTTTTAGCTGTTGTTCATGCAATTAATAAGTTTAGACATTACATAACATGCTATGAAACTTTTATTCATACTGACCATTCTGCAATTAGATATTTGATGAACAAACCTGTTACTAATGGCAGAGTGACAAGATGGCTCTTACTTTTACAAGAATTCAATATTACCGTGTTGGATAGACCAGGGAAACAAAATACAGTAGCTGATTTCTTGTCTAGGATTCAGAATACTAAAGAAGATTCTCCTGTAGAGGATAAGTTTCCTGATGAATACTTGTTTGCGGTAACTATTAAGACTCCTTGGTATGCAGATATTGCTAACTATTTGGTTACAGGGAAACTGCCTTCACATTTATTTCCAAGTGAAAAACGAAAAATTATTCAAGAGAGTTCAAAATATTCATGGATTTCTAACGAATTGTTTAAAACAGGGCCAGATCTTGTGATCAGAAGATGTGTCAGGGAAGATGAAATGCCCGATATTCTTAAGGCATGTCATGATGAACCATGCGGCGGACACTTTGCGGACAAAAGGACGGCCTATAAAATCCTTTCCTTGGGATATTATTGGCCTTCCCTCTTCAAAGATGCAAAACAATATGTCAAAAGGTGTGATAGTTGCCAAAGAGTAGGGAAACCTACCCTTTCAAATGAAATGCCATTGCAAACACAGGTACTCATTGAACCCTTTGAAAAATGGGCTTTAGATTTCATTGGACCTATTAATCCACCATCTAAGCAAAAGAAGTATATATTGGTTTGTACCGATTATGTTACTAAATGGGTGGAAGCTAAAGCATTAGTATCTGCTACTGAAAATTCAGTTATTCATTTTCTTTATGAGGATATTTTTACTCGCTTTGGTGTTCCAAGAGAAATTGTGACAGATCAGGGGAGCCAATTCACATCCAATTTGGTGGAAAAGTTGATGGAAGAATACAAAATCAAGCACAGAATATCTACTCCTTACCATCCACAAGCAAATGGTCAAGTGGAGTCCACAAACAAAGTTCTTGAAAGTATCATCACCAAAACTGTTCATCTACATAGAAGATATTGGGCAGATAGGCTTCCAGAAGCCTTGTGGGCCTACAGAACTACATGGAGGAATACAACAGGACATTCTCCCTATGAACTTGTTTATGGGAAAGAAGTCTTGCTCCCCATTGAGTTCGAAGTCAAGACCTTCAAGATAGCAGTTCAGTTGGGGATGGACTTATCAGAAGCCCAAAAGCATAGAATGGAGCAGTTGAATGAGCTAGATGAGATCAGACTAGAAGCAATTCTAAGAACTGATCTAGTTCAATATCAAAGAACTAAATGGCATGAAAAATATATCAAAGAGAAGAAGTTTCAAGAAGGAGATTGGGCATTGCTATTTGACTCCAAGTTTAAAGATTTTCAAGGGAAATTTCAGACTCATTCGCTTGGGCCATATGAGATTGACAAGATCTTTAGCAATGGAGCTGTAAGAATCAAGACCATTGATGAGTTTCAAACTCCTCTTATCGTGAATGGCCATAGATTGAAAGTTTATCATAAGCCACTCTCAAAAGAGGACTTTGTCAAGTTGTTTCAAGAAAGTTCTGCAATCAGGCTGGTACAGAAGAATTCTTCTTCTCCACCAGCCTAGCTTTTGTTTTTCAGTTAAAAAAAAAAAAAAAAAAAAAAAAAATAATGGTATAAGCCTGAAAACCAATCATTGATTGGCAGTCTTATACAGAAAATATAGGGTGAAAATCAGGGAAACCTGACACTCTATATTTTCCAAAAAAAAAAAATCTCTCCTTCATTTCATAAGCTTTGTCACCACCCACTCCACTTCATTCCACTTCATTCCACTTCATTCCATTTCATTTCATCTCATTCCACTTCATTCACTTCATTTCATTCCATTCCATCAATAAAAATATTTTTCATGACCATTTCCATCTGGTCATTTGTCATTTGTTCATTTCCATTCATCCAAGTAATAGCTGTGTCAGTTTCCGTAGCTGACATCTGTTTCCGCAGCTGACTCCAGTTTCCGCAGCCAGAAGCAGATTCCGCAGCTACTACTCTGTTTTCAAAGAGAATGTACAGTCAGATGTTATTGCCATAATTATGAAATAAAATGCAGGTGAGAGGATCAATGGAGCATTCAAGACACCAATGGAGATCAATCAGTTGAAGACCAAAGGAAAAGGCAAAGATTCCAAAGGTATGAATAAAATTTATTTCAAATAGTATTGAAAAACACATTTTTATATAGTTTTGAACCATGAGCTCTATCCATTACGCGCAATGATTATATTGACAGTTCCGTAACCTTTCACGATCTCCATATTATCCTCTTGCATTTATTCACAAACGGTTTTATCATTAAACCCCGATTTTCACTCATGATCCAATATCCCACCGGTGATAATGAAGCGTATTTGATTTGACCAAGGACTCTTACAAGCCGTATCAAGTCACAACCGTTGATTGAAACGTGTTCACATTTATTTCGTAGCCACCAACATTCAAAATGCGGCTGAATGTGTTATATTCTATCAATCTACTCAGTCCTATCTTTGCTATGTTTTCGAAACCCCACTTTGTTCTGTTTTACTCCGTTTCGTTCCTTTTTCTCATTCTCACTCCCGTATATCTACCCACAGTCTCACTCCATTCCGTTTATAGTGCTCATTCCCATTTTATGATACATTCCCACAGCCATTGTGCTCGTTCCTGAGCATTCAACCATTCTACTTCCATTTGAAACCCTCACGAAGGCAAATTTGTGAAAAACAGAGAAGTGAAATGGGTAAATTGCTAAGGGCAGAGCCGGAAGGACCGACGTTTATAGAGGGATATCCGCAAGCAAAGGAGATATTAAAGAAAGCAAAATGGCTGCGTTTTATTCAGAAATTCGAAGGTTATCACAGAGAAGTTACGAAAGCGTTTGCAAGATCATTTGATGGCTCGGAAGCAGAAATTGGAGACCTCAAGTTTTCGGTCAATGAAGCATCAATAGCAACAGCCACGGAACTTCTTCAGGAGGGAGAGCGTTGGTTCAAAAATAAAAGCATCAGTGATGGGGCATGGAGAACAATCTTACGAAACCAAGGTATGGACATAACTGTTTTTAAGAGAGGAATTCCTGTGCATGCATTGAAGGAAGAATGGGCCACTTTACTGCTAATTGTTCAGAAATTCATTACATGTGAAGGCCGTTTTGTGTCCATGTACATGTACCATACCAGGCTATTAATGAATTTTCTAGAAAACCAAACTCTCAATCTCCCATATTTTCTATTCAATAGCTTGAAGAAAATGGCTGTGACTATTCAAAAACACTTAGGAGATGTAGAGCCTCATCTATATCACCACGGCCTTATAAAAATTCTGATTGAAAAGGAGTTAAAGGAAAGAAAAGATACATGGGAACAATTTCTAGTTAGAAATTTCTTTGAGGAACCTCAGGAAATTCCTGAAGGTAGTTCAACAAGAAGGAGTAGAAGAAAAAGAATAAATGTTGAAACCCAAATTACTCCTACTCAGGAAATTCCTGCAGCCATCACAGCAAGAAGAAGTAGGAGGAAAAGAACAATTGATGAAATACAAAATACTCCTCCTACTACTATGAAAAGAACTGATAGGGAAGAGAGATTGGTAAAAAGGAAGAAGAAGGAAATCAAGGGTAAGAAGCCAATAATACCAAAAGAGAAAGAAGCTATTGAGGCTGTACATAAAACTCCTTCTTCTGAAGAAGAAGATCATCAAATGCTTTCTGAAAGATTAGTTTATCTTCAAAAACAGTCATCTCTATCCAAGAAGGCAGAGAAAGGAAAACAAAAACAAAAGGATAGTGTACCACAGCGTGTGAGGAGAAGCAGCAGGCTTAAGGGGAAATTGAGAAAAACGCAAATTAAGGGTCCTCATTTCATTGATTTGGGTGAGGAGACATCTGAACAGTCCCCAACTGACCATAGTCCATCTCAGTCAGTTATTGAACCTGGTTCATTTCATTCTCAATCAGACAATGAGCATACTCCATCTTATTCTCAGCAAAATATTGATGTAAGCCCTCCTCGGCCAGATTTTGAATATACCTCTCCTTCACAGCATTATGGGGACAGCCCAGTAAAAGTGACACCTGAAATAGACCCCAAGCAGCAGGAAGTATATGACTATATAGAATCCTTGGAAAAGGCAGCCACAGGTCCAAGTACTTCTTCCATTCAGCCACATACATTGCAGGATGATTTGGTCCAATCATTGAAACAGGAAATTTTTGAGCTGGAGCTTTTAAATAGGCACATCAAAAATGAAAATGAAACATTGAAAGAACAAGGCAAACTGGACAAGATAATCCATGATAACACTATGTTACATTTGGGAATATGGCAGAAGAAGAATAAGAAATTGAAAAGGAAATTCCAGAAATTGAGCAGAGCACTTGTAAATATCAAATTTAGGTTCTTAATGAAGAAACCCAGAATGATGGAAGTACCAAAGAAGAAGAGAAGAGGGTTGGATGTGCTGGCTGAAGTATCAAGGCACATGAACTGAACAGAGAGTATCAAAATTTTGGTTGCATGAGGACATGCAACACCTTCATAGTGGGGGTATGTTGAGTCCCAAATTTGCATCTTTTCCATACACTTTTCCATACCTTTTTCACTCACCTAAACCTCCCAAATTGTCAATATCATGTGCAAAAGAGTATCTAACATGGTTTTTAATTATATTTTTGTGTTTGCTATTTGATCTAGATTTTGTTCATTCAGCTGCGGAATCTTGCCACTTTCCGCAGCTGCTGCAACTTTCCGCAGCTATTTTGTGAAACTGTATGCTACAGGTGTCTACAAGGGAAACGAGCCACATGGGCAGGTCAGGGATGACGTGGACATGGTTCGTGTCCTATTGGGTCAAGCAAACTCATTTAAAGAAGCCCCGGTCAAAGGCGTCCACATGGAAGTCAACCATGGAGTTTCATGTCGGCCGGACTCTGTTTCGTGTCACATAAAGGATCAAACGGCCGTTTCCAAGCCTGCGGAGGTTAAATCGACATCTGTACAGGGTTCTGGAGTCGAATTCAAGCATCCACCTTTCGTAGATTTACTTTCCAACACGGCCATGCTCCTATATCCGTGGACGTAGTGGTCTACGTGCTCTCCACTAGCATGAACTTTAGGAAATAGTTATAGTTTGCTGTTATATATATTGCGTTTTCATACGCATATGAAGTTAGTCGATATTAGTGAATGTAGTCTCTGTTATCTTTTGATTAGTCTGCTCTGTAGTGATTACGCTGCACTTGTGCCGTAACATTACCATTCTGTAATGAACTGCTTTTTAATATGAGAAGACTCTGTTTTCCAACTTAATTCGTATTTGAGGACCGTTGCCAAGGCTGTGTAGAGGGCCCCTGCTCAGCTAAGGTTTTTTGTATTAGTGTATATTTCTCATTTCGTTTCTTTAGAAATCATTGTATCATAATCCATTCATATGTTCATACTTTGCAGTTGTTTCATTTCTGTTTATACACTTCCATAATTTCCATTTCATTTCTGTCTTTCATGCTTTATGATTGTTAATCACTCATCAATGTTTATGTTTCAGGTTTTAGATAGGCAGCCCGGGCATTTTCATAGCTTTTTTAACTAATGACATGGAACTAACATTATTCTGCTGCTAGTTTGCTTTTCATAGCTTTTGTTTAATTTCAGTATTGCTTTGTTCATTTCAGTTTTGTTTATCTGCTTCAGTAGTTAAAATTTAGATATACTAATCTGCTCATAGCATCTTGAGTTGCCTCCGAAAGCCACAGCTGGACTGATGGTGAGGGATTGCATTATGAAATGTGTAGTTTAGTATTAGTTTCTTTTCTGCAAATTTAGATATACTAATCTGCTCATAGCATCTTCAGTTGCCTCCGAAAGCCACAGCTAGACTGATGGTGAGGGATTGCATTATGAAATGTGTAGTATAGTATTAGTTTCTTTTCTGCAAATTTAGATATATTAAATCATGCATGACATCTTCAGTTGCCTCCGAAAGCCACAGCTGGACTGATGGTGAGGGATTGAATCATGAGTGTATGGTTTAGTATTAGTTTACTTTCTGCAAATTAAATATCAGTTACTCAAGTTGTTTATGATTACTTCTGAAAATCATAGCTGGACTAATGATGAAGGGTTAGAAGATAAATTGATGTAATCTGATTTAGATTTATTTTGTTGCAATTTTGAATTTCCTTAAGCATAGTTTCTTTTGTGTTTAGTTGGCAGCAAGAATAATTTGGTTTTCATGCTCACTAGTTTACTGTTTTGATTTATTAGATTAGCAGCACCTTTTCATTTCAGCAGTACATCTTCATTTTCTTTCAAGTCTTGTCATTGTAAATTTCAATTTGCTTTTTAAAAGTTTCAAGTTGGTAAATCATTATAGGGGATATAACTTCCTTGAACAAACACAACCAAACTTGTTTTCATCTTAGAATTTCCATTTCACCTTAGAAAAACCAAAAACGACAAAAAGTTAAGAAATAGGTTATCTTTCACATATAGTGCGCCACTTCATCGGCTACGATTCCGGACTGACAATTAAATGCAGCAATTTAGGGACACTAGGCGGTCGACCAAACGATCATCACCCGGAAAATCAAAAAAGTGGAAAAAAATTCACAGGTCAACACGTAGGTCACAGGCACTATATTTTTGCATCGATTTTAAGTGGTTCCCTTACGTCATGAAGGACAGTGCCATCGGTCATTTCTTCATCTTCAATGAAACTAGGGAAAAATTGTTCTCTTATAACTTGACAATTGAAGCTTCAAGGAAACAAAGAGGTCTTTGAAAAGCTACCCCAAGGAGGAAAGCTCTTTTCAAGGGACTGGTATGTCCCATTTATTTTGGCATTTTCCCGATGGTATTTTAAATTTTCCTTCCTTTAGCATAATCTTTGAAAAAAATTTGTATTTTCATCCTGCTTGAACGGTCCTTTTGACTCTTTAAACGTGACTTTCCTCACTTTACTTGAAAAATTTCCTTGGTACTCCAACTCACGAAGTTCTGTCACGAGATTCCCGCTGTGGCTATCCCCTCCCCGCCCAGAGGGCTTAAGGCTCAAGTTCGGTGTTTATGACCCTTAGTTCCTCCTCTTGAGCAATTGCCTTATGGTAACCCAGAATTTTGAGTTGCTGACTTTCAAAAAGCTTTAGATTGTTCATGAGCGCCTTGCTTCGACTTAATTCCTCATCACATAGCCCTTACCTCCTCCAATCGTGTACCCGAAGATACAAAGGTCATCGAACGAGCCAAGGCATTGAATTTGAGCAGGGACTCGGTTTTAAGTTCATACACCTCCATATTCGGGAAATGATGGTGAGCCCCCTTCACCACACCAATGACGGAAAATAGCTGATTTCTCGGATAGAAGCTTCACAGAAAGCGATACGGTTTCTTCAACGGTCATCACCAACTCTTTATTTATGTAAAGTAGGCACAAAGCTTTAAAGGTAGGTACGATCAAATGGGGAAGAGCGATTTACTGAAAGGAAAAAAGTATGTTGAAGGGTTAACTCTTGGCATTTATCTGCAATTAGAAGACCCCAGAGTGAGAAGTTTGGGTCTCCTCCAATGATCAGAATTTTGATGGTTAAGAAAAACTTTTGGGAAAAAGGAGGACGAACATCTCGCTACGAAAACGGGGGCCCATATACATTTAGAAAAGTAAGGAAAGCATAGCTCATGGTGAACTCCCACTTAAAGTGTGTTTAGGCTTCCCCCCGAGAAGAAATTTCTTTGAATTTCCGACTCTGCTTTGTGCAATCCACCGAGAGCGTATACTAGCTCAATAGCCGAAAGAGCCGGCTGGCATCGATTTTGAAAGAAGCGTAATTTCCTCCCCCTTTACGGTTTCTTGAAGCATAAGAATGTCCCAGGTTATCTTTGTGGAATTGTGTTCCTGGCTTCAGTTTTTTGGTGCGACTATTAACTACGGTTGAAGAAGCAAAATACGTTTCGAAGGAAATTCGAAAGGCAACTGCACTCGCGCCTAGTCAAGTTTTTGTTTCATCGACGATATCGTGGTGCCTGCCTTGGCCTTGGACATGTGGATTTCTACCTACGGTTTCTGGCCCGATAGGCACCTAAATCCTGTCAAGACACGAGAATGATCTCCCGGACAAAAAGCCAGCCAGTCTCGGGGATGAGAAGCGGTGAGAAGAATCGGTCGAGAGTGGCAAGGAAGGATTCAATCTGGGGAACCGTGTCTCCGGAGAGACGAAGAGTACGAAGACAGCAGAGCTGTCGACCGATGGTGGTTAAATTTAAACAAAAATTCATAAAGATGCCCGAGTACTAGGCATCGAAATAGCGACGGTCTAAATTAAACATGAGAAGGGGAAAAAGGCATACCCGCACAAAGGATCCATCCTTTTCCCATGCGCCACGGAATGACACAATGATACGACACGGGAGCTTGCTCTTGAGGCAGAGCGATTAAAGCTGTATGAGGAGGCACGGAGGTCACAACCTCAACCCATCCTTTAAATCCTCCTCCAGCTGGTTCTGTGAGATCCCAAGCACGATGTTTAAGCAAGGAAAAACTACCGACTTTGGAGGCACCTTGAAGGTTAATAAGCAGTACTCGTGAGCATTCTTGTTAGTACCCATATTTATAACAATGATAGCACCGGAATATTAGTTCATAATCCAGTTTGTTGAACTCACTCTCTGTAACACAAAAGTCAACGAGCCCCACCAGCGCATTACTAGGGTTAAGACCCTAAGATAAACGCCCGCTATGAATCATCTGTTTGTAAAGATTTGTCAAAAAATAAAAACTTTGATATTTCAATGGACATAGCGAATCAAACGAGTTGAAGGAGTAACCACAATTTAAGCTGAGTTACGTTCAGCTTCTGGAAATGCAACGCAATTGTGAGTGTCCATCTTTGAAAAGAGTGCAGTACGTTTAAGCACTAATTCTGTCAAAACCCAATGTATGATCTTTGTGGGCAAAGCATGAAATAAACAACCTCTCCCAAAGCTTTAATCTCGACTTTCACGGTGCATTTCCTCTTGATTGAACCCGATACCCGAATATAATCATTTGTGTGTTCACTTCCTAACACTCTTCATGACGAGCCTTGTCTCGATGGGCCTTACTTATTTTCTTCCTGTCGATATCCCTCCTAATGTACTAGCAAGGTGGACTCATATTTCTAATAGGACCACCAACTTGCCTTCCACCACCTTGGAAACTGCGCTTGGCATCACCGATTTCGATATTACGATAATCGGAAGGCCTCTACCCCAGCAGAGCCTGGCCCCCTCTCCTCCAAAAACCACAGCTACACGGTCACCCGATCTACTGTCTCTCAATAAAGGACCTTTTGAGTTGGGGGACTTCTGTACGCATCACTAGCGCCCCAGTTCTGCAATCTCCCCCTGTGGGCACCCTTCAATCTGTCCCAACAAACACGATTCGTTTGATGCCCAACTCCGCCGCCCAAAACAAGCATGGTGTCGGTCGATGGTCACGGATCACCTCGCACCGAAACACGGTGTTGCTTTTGGTGGCCAGTTTAAATTTTCACTTGAGCGAGCCGATTTTCACTTCAAAAGCCCAGAGCACTCTTGTCAAGCCTTTCTGGGTCTTTTCCTTCGCGTCTGAGCCTTTCAAGACATGAGGGCGAAGGCTGGCTACATCCTCTGGCTTCCTCTAGAAAGAGGAAACCTGGCGAATAAATCTAGCCGATGAAAGGAAGAGTCGCGGAAGCGACAAGATAGTTCTATCGGAACTTTCTTGCTACGACACCCTTAGAAGGTAAACGACACGTTCGGCCTTTTGGTCTTTGCCAGTTCAGGGTCCCAGGATGGAGAAAAACCACTAGACTCTTTGGAGAAAACCCTTGCTTCATAGGCACCTTGGAAAAAATCGCTCGAGTTTTGAGCAGAAGCATGGTGACTAACGTTGAGAAGATCTATAAAGCAGTTTTCCAAATCAACGAGTTCACGGTCGAGCCCCATCACACCACCAAAATAAAAGCAAACACAACCGACACACCGTGGTGCGCACAGAGCTTGTGGAGGAGAATGCATTGCGTACGATGGGTGAAAACGACGGAAAAAAGTAATCAGCTTTCCAGGTTATGGATGAAACCGCATTTTCAATCATAAATGTGCTCATAAAACTTAGCACGGAAAAATGCGGTTTAAGTAGGGCCACAGCGAAGCAAGGACCCTGTCATGCTTATCTGCGCGTGGCACAGGGCAAGCTGCAGAACGTTATCGGTCCACCATTGTGATAAACCTGGCGGCTCATCTTCTCTACAGTCCAATTTTATTAGTTTGTAAGGGTAAATTTTATAAATCTAACGCAAGGAGATATTGTGTAATGTAACAATACCCCCAATGCTCTCTTCGGAGGGGATAAAACACATTCAAAGGTATTATGATGCTAAAAATAACGTCTATATTAGGCACATATTAGATTAAACTCTGAGTTTCAACAACAATATAATATCAACATCATTTGAGATCCAACAACTTGGAACTATTTTGTTCATAGAAGCTTTAGCGAGTTCGAAAAAATTCGGGTATGTTGAATTGCTATTATTACTATATTTTGGTTTCTATCTAGAATAAGGCTTTTCTATTTCAATTATTGCCATTTCACTTCCTTCTATTAGCACTCATAAACCTCCTTTCTTAATTACGTGATCTTGCGGAATGAGATCTTCGTTTTATAAATATTCTAGTTCCTTTTAGACTAGGGTTTTACTAAGTATGTCATACTTATGGTCAATAAACTCACGCTTGTTGAATCGGCCTTTATTCTCGGTTAATTTTCCCTAACCTTGGTATACTGTGAGACACATGGTTTCAATTTGTAATCTATTATGTAATTTTTTCCTGAAGCTATGACTAAAGCTATCGTCTACCTCCTCTTTCAAACTGAATATTATAAGGTTCAGCTCTTTTATTATACGCATGGTCTAATTCGATCAATTTTCATTTCATCTTTAATTAGTTTGATATCTAATTTTACTGCCCACTATTTAGGGTTGAAGATTGTTTTTAAATTTTCTTCACAGGTTCTTTAATCATGTCTGTTGTTTTAAGACTCTATATTATCGGCATCTCCTTGCTGGGATGTTTTAGTTCATATCTTTGGTTTTGTTTTTCTGTGACCTACAACCTAGTTTCATTACACTCCATTTGTTCTCCAATAGTTCTATTTTATTTCTATTTGTTTTTGGATCTTGTCTTGAGATAATTTGTTTTTCAGCAGCAGCTTCTAACTCGATTTGTATTTGACTTCTCTTTCTTCTCTCGTTTCTCTGAAGACTCTATGTCTCATAAAGCTATTGTATGTGGAGGAAAGTAAACGCACTAGGTCTGTTTTATTTCGTAATATTTGGTAGTTTAGTGAATTATTCATACTTGAGAATATGTGAGAAGATATGTATTGAAAAAGACAGAAATGTACACCGATATCGACCATTGGATAGCAGAACTCAAGTGCCCAGATCCAAAAATTTATCGAAGCAATGGAACCCAAGTAGTAATGGAGAAAATCACCGCGGTTACTTGTTGATGATAATCAATTCACATATTGGTATTAATGAAGAATCGGTATTAATGAGATAAAAATCACACCAAAATTTTCTTACAGAACCAAGTATTAATCAGAAAAAATTCATGATTTCTTGTGAAGCGGTAATAATCGAGAAGAATTCCTGGGACCCAAGGTATTAGTAAAGGCTTAAGTATTAATGGAAAAAATTCAATAAAATTTTACCAGACCAAGTATTAATCAAAAAACCAAGTATTAATGGAGAAAAATTCACATGATTTCACCACAGACCAAAGTATTGATCAAAGTATTAATAGAAGAAAAATTACAAAAATTTTCATGATTTCCTTGGGTTTATATGGGGTAGTTGGTGAATTATTCATACTTGAAAATATGTGAGCAAATATGTATTGAAAAAGATAAGAATGTGTGCACAATTGTCAACAAACTAGGACAATAGACCAGTGGTAGAAGAAAATTCACATAAAGAATTTTACGCATAATTTCACCATGAAGACCTAATTATAGATTATAGAATAATATGATTAAAATTATATATTATGAAAAGTGTGTGATTTTTAATTGGTGTATCTTTATTTTAAATATATTTGTTCTTTTTATAAATATTGTTTTAAAATATATTATTCTTTTATAAATATTATTTGGGTGGTAATAGTTTTTTGTATTTAAAATAAATTTTAGTTGCTTTTTAGTTAATTATTAAATGATAAGACGTGAAATTAAAATTATATATTATTAAAAGTATATGATTTTTTAATTGTTATATATATTTTGTTAAAATATGTTATTTTTTATAAACGTTTTTTAAGTTGAAATATTTTTAAATTGAAAATAAAGTTTAGAATTATTTAAATTAATTTAATTTCATCGGAGAAAAATGATAATATGAACCTTTCAAATAGAAATTTTATCGGTGTTGTATAGCCTCCACAGTGGAAATCATCGTAAAAATAACACTAATAATGTTATCTTCACTAATAATTGTTCATAATTTATATTTTATATTGTAACCACCATATTAGTCGGTACATTGTTAGTTCAAAGCTTTATTGATTAAGGATAGATTAATTAAATATACGAACAAAACTGTTTTTGATTTTTGAATAAAATATTTAACATGAAATTTACTTATGAGTAAAAATTGATGATAAAGAAATGGTACGAGTCGATTGAACGGAAAAACGGTTTCTACAATTACTAAGGAACTTCTATGGAAGACAAAGGAAATTTAAAAGAGAGTTGGGGGGTTAAGGAGAAAGAAGAAGGGACTATATTTAAAGAAAATGGAAGGATATTCGAACGATTTAACCACAGGTTGGAGAATTTGGGCCAGGGTACATCAAGGTTCTCCCAGGGAGTCTTGTTTTCTCGCTGAGTCGGAGAGTTGAACAGGTATACGAAGGCTCTCCTCCCGAGTTTCGTGTTCAACAAGGCCGAGGCTAGAAGCTAGAGAGAGCGCTAGGACGTAATTTCCAGAGTTGGACGGAGGTAACAAGGTACCATCGATTGGAAAACGGATTAGGATGGAGGTAAAAGCAAACATAATTCTCTTATTTCGCCAGAAAGAATAATACGACACAATAGGTTAAGATTATCTATTTAAAATTAAGTTTATCTTTGTTTTAAACGACAATATGTAATTGTAGTTGTAAAAATTTCTTTTTGAACTAAACATTAAAGTAAAAACCTAATCTATAGAGGAAATAGTCGAAAAACAACGTTATGTATAAGATAAGAACGTAGCTTATCTCATAACTTTGAAAGCAGGTAGATAACAGGACAAAAGGCATAAGTGTCGACACAGTTGGTTGTGCTTCAAGTCTGGTAACTACTCACAGAAGATAGTGCGCAGCAAGCCAACTAATAAACGAGAAGGAAAACGTAATTACGAGTGGACCTTTAAGCCAAATGCCTGAATAAATCAGGCTTCTATATAAATCATCCCCTTCCTAGTAAAATCGGACGATTGGTAGATACGGTCACCAACAGAGTTCTTGTGGGAAGACGATGCAAAAAGAAAAGCAAGGAAAACAGAAATGGAATATTGATGATGCTCTTCACAAGAAAGAGTTGATAACGAAAAGACTTCTAAATTACGGTTTGAAGAAAACTGTGGCAGGATACAATTCAGGCAGAGATGTAAACTTTTGGAACAATAAATTAATAACAATAAACAAGCCGTGATGTTTTGTGCATTCGTGGCATATAATGTAAATAGACTATCACATATTTGTAATACGGTGCATGCTGCCAAGATTTTATGGCAAGAAAGAATAATTACAAGCGGTAACATGAATATGGATAATGGCACATAGCGACTAATAGAGAAAATAAGAACACAAATTAACCAAAACATTTCCTAGAAAATACTAGATAACATAAGCATAATAAAAACAAGACAATGGAATATTTATAAACCCCAATTTAGAATTCGATCATTCATTCAGAAGCACGAGGTTTGAAAACCCCATCCAGAAGCTATCGAAATAGCCTGCACATCGTTAAACGACAGGACTCCGTCCCAATGGATGAAAAATTCTTTGTGACCGGAAGACGACATAACAAAGACTAAACGGCACCACGGTGTGTGTTCACCGCCAGCGTTCTGCGCAACAAAAAAACAACTCCGTTAAAGACACGTTAACTAAGTTACGGGTCACGGAAACCTAGCAAATCCAACTCCCCTGTCATAGCAAGGGGACAAAACCATTGTTCCGATGCGGCGGTATCAGGACAGTATCAACATTTAGGTACACGTGAAGCAGGCGAGTGCTGAGGCTCACGCAAGCTACGACAAAGACCCTTGACGAAGAAGTGGTGAGAATTATTGCACAGCGCAACCAAGAAAAAAGCATTGAGAAGATGATAAAGGTTTGCACATAGCAGAGCTACAATAAACCAAATGACAAACGAAGAAAATCTCACTGAGAATCTTACGGAATAGAACCGAGGTTGAAAATTTCCTATTAAATATAAAACAAATTCTGTGTTGAATAAAGAAAAGTAAGCACAAATAGAAAAATCAACGGGTAAAGAGCAAATGAATAACCGGAAGGGTTTGACAAATTAAACGAAGACATGCAACGAGAGTGAAGAAAGGCGAGACATTTTTGAAAGCGTCTACCAGGCATGAGCATAATTCTTGGCAAATGGATAAGACAGAAGCAGGTGGGAAGCAGGTGATTCAACCACGAATTGCAGAAGCGTTGAAAAACATGGCCTTGGGAGCAATTACGCCGCTGGCCATCATGTTTGCAATGAAGATGCTGCGTAAACCCTGTGACTCAAAACCTTAAAGCGGAAGAAACAAATGGCGAATAATCCGTTATTACCAAGGGCATCATCTATCCCAGATCACTAGCACCGTCGGATGCTAAAACTGAAATAACTTGTTGTATGATGAAGCCGTGTACGCTATTTAAACATCCCAGGCACCATGGTTATGTGGAACATGGGGACAAGTATTATTGATGACTATGGTGTGTGGATAACGTGGAGTGATAAAGAAAATACTTGGGGTCTACATAGGTAATATACCAACCATAATATAAGTGCATAACTAATGATTTCCAGGATAAGAATTATTACAAAGAGTTAAATGATTGTGTTTATTATTAGGCGATTAATATATATGTAGCGATTTATTGCTATTAAAATTTAATTATTGGTAGCCAGGACAAAGCGATAAATGATCATGGTATGAGAAAACTAAGGTTAGAATTATCAGGTGATTTTAAAAAAATTTATGTGAGTAAAATTGTGGTTGAGTGCATATTACAAGTGGTATAAGGCAGGCGTTACCATTGTTGGGCCCTGTGGGTCAGCGGCGACACAGAATTGAATGATATGGTAACGATTCGGATAATTAAACTGGAGCAACAACCAAGACGGACACCTTCACAACAGCAACAGTGAAATCGCCGGAGGGCTGTTTATCACAAAGAAACAACACGAAGGTATGAGTTCGGCGGGGAGATGAACGACATCGGCGGTCTAACGGTCGGTCGAAGGAATAGCAACAACATCGGACCCGCATTTTTTTACACACGGTACAACAACTCGGGGAAGAGATGCGAAAATCGTAAGGAAAATACGAGATGATGCGGGACCGGAAGATCTGAAGAGCACTAAAGTAAAAAAATCAAGGGTTGAAATACCCGGTCTTGAAGGTTCAAGATAAACAGACCTTAATGAGAGAACATGTGGAACCGAAGGAAAGGTATGTCCTGGCAAAGTGTCAAACGAAATTTTAATAGTGAATCTGAAAATAGTGAGCAGAAGGCAAACAAAAGCGAAGGTGGAGCTGGAGTCCCGGAAAGATAAAACCACCTATGTTCGATAGCGAAAAGGAGGAAGTGGCAAGCATGGTTGAATTAACATGAACAAATACTTTCAGGTGTACGATTATGTGGGTGGTCTTAAAGCACGGTTAGCCATTTACCCGTTGAAGGATAAAGCTACCTATGAGTGGGAAGAAGTGAAAGAATATCGGGGAATGAGGGACCCGGATGTGACATGGGGATAAGTTCAACGATGCCTTCAAGACAAGTACTTGATAAGGCGTTTATGATGAAAAAAGGAAATTTCATGATTTAAGACGGACGATTGTTATAAGGCAGGTTCATCACTAAATTTACATCATTACTGTGACATGTACGCATTACTTAAGAGATGAGGGCCAAGGTCTGGGTTTAAGGCAGTTTGCCACATATGAAGGAGCGTGTCGAGTTTTTTAATAAGACGTGGATGAGAGCCATCGGAAAAAACAAGGCTGTGTTATACGACAACGAAAAACAAAGTGGACAAGGTAAAGGGTAGCAATCAAAAAAGAAAAACGAACGATGCGGTTTTCAAGGTAAAACCAATAACTTGACTCGACGGAGTTCGATTTAATAAGCAATTTGGTGAGAACCATCGAGTTGAATGGCCGAGAAGACAAGACGGTGGGCACCGAATAGCGAGCAACCTCTGGCTGGGGAGCACCTGCGATTATTTAGGGCTGCGGGCGACACTGCTGCGGGATTTCCCAGTGAGAGCAAGCCAGCAGTATTCAATTTAGGAGAGCCTCTCTTTGTGAGAACAACACTGACATACCCCGGATGCTAACGCAGCATTGGAGGACCGTCGAGGCAGTTTTCAACCTGTGATGAAGTGGAAGGTAAATTATCATCCAAAACTATTTAAATTTTAATGATCTGAGCGCAAGTCTGAGTTATATAAGTCCTAAATTAGTGGAAATCGCAAAGGCTAACAAGTCAAAAATTTAAAAAGCTTGTTAGTTCGATTAGCTACGAGAGCTAAAAGAGAGTTAATTGCCAAAATATGATTGTGTGTGCAAATGCATTGGACGATTAATAGTAGATTTAAATAACACGCATGCAGGATCCTCGATGTGTATTGGGTATGGATTAGTTGAAAAGCTCTTTGGACTCTCCTTGTTTGTAAAAATAATCTACTACGCCAAATTAGAAATGGTAATCGTCAAAGAAATTAAGGGCATAAAGAAGCACAATAAATACAATCCCAATGCAGCTTTAAATAGAAAAATGTGAAGAAAGGGATATTGGTCGCTATACAAGTTGGACTATCTGGATACGAGATAAAACGAGCGTATTTGAAGACATACTGTGGTACAGAAAATTGAACGTGTTCCCGGAAAAATAGGTTACCACCTAAAGAAGATATTGATTTCACGGTAATTGGTACCCGAGGAGCTTCGCCCATTGCCGAACCCCCTACCCCGTATGGTGTGCCGAACTGATTAAAATAAAATACATTTAAAAATTATTAGATAAAGGTATATACGACTGATGTGTCACCTTCGAGGGCAAGTGTATTTGTTGGGAAAAAGGATGGAACCATGTAGCATGTGCATGAATTACCCGCTCGATTAAATAGTGACAGTTAAACAGTATCCCCTACCCCGTATTGATGACTTGTTCTGACCAAGTAAAAGGGGCTCTTATGTTCTCAAAAATTGACTTGCAATCCGGTATCACAGGATCAGAATTAAGGATATGAAGATATACACAAATTGCTTTCGCACGGTATGGCCACTATGAATTAAGTGGTATGCAACACATGCTAACTAATGCACAACCACTTTTGCAGGATGATGCTAGTATTTTCTGCTGTTGGATAAATTCGAGTTAATTTTCATTGATGATATCTGATTTATTCTAAGGATGTGGAAAAACATGAAAACGTACGTATGGTACGGAGATATTTGAAGAAAACATCGATTGTATACGAAATTCAGTAAATGTGATTTCTTCAAAAATACAATATCTTGGACATGTAATATCGAAAAAGGTATTGCGGTAGACCGAAGAAAATTAAAACTATCATGGAATGGAAGGTGCCACGAATGTAGCGGTGTACGATCGTTTGTAGGCCTCGACAGCTACTACGATTTATAAAAGGGTTTTCGAGGTAACGCTTTCACATTACTTCTTTACAAAGAAAATCTTTAAATGGACAAAAGAATATCGAAGCTTTCCAAAAATAGTGAGCGATTGTTGACGTTCTGTGTTGAAAAGTGTCGGTCCGGATAAGGAATTAAAGGTTTGTCTGATTAAGCAAGGAAGGAATTGAAAAATTATATTATAACGAAGAAGTAATTACATATGGTCATAGCTAAAAGATCATGACATAAATATTCAACTATGATTTAGAAGTAGTGCTGATTGCGCAATCTCCGAGTATGGAGAACACTACGCCATGGAAAAGAGTTGTGTTGATCATAATGGTCTAACCAACTATTTTAAACAAGTGAATTGAATTAAACAGCAAGATAGAATGCTTTGTTAAGTGGTTGATATTGATACACAACATATGAAGGAAAAACAAAGTTGCGGATGCATTAAAGCGACTTCCGCCAACGCTTTATGAGTTATATGTTAACCAAATTGAAACAGATTTTTGAGCAGATAAAGAAAAAGCGGAACAAGGATCCGGTATAAATAACGTAGCGACGAACACAAAAATCTGAACGACAAGGTGGACAAGAGATTATAGAGATTAACGAGATGAGTTGTTGATCTTCGAAAAAGAATGGTCATTAAGCAAAAATGAAATTAAAAACTAGGTTATTTGAATAATATCACAAGAAGAAATTATAAAACACCTGGATATCGAATCACGCTGACTATAGAAAGGACTCTTGTTGGCGAGGCATGAGGAAAGGATAGCAAGCTATCTAACAAGTATTTGAAGTGCGACGAAGTGAAGAAGCAAACCCTTGTTGCCAATGAACTTAGCCGCAGCCATCCGTTCCGAAAAATGAGGTGATCTCGTTAGTTCATCACCAGTGCAAAATACGAGCAGGGTAATGATTCCATAATGGTAGTTATGGATAGACTAAGTAAATCAGCACATTTCATACTGTCAATCTACACTATAAGGCAAAGTACGAGATAGCAGACTGTTGTACTTGAAATCTTCGGTACATAGCATTCCTAAGACCGTTATCTCGAAAGATGCCAAAATTCTCGACTTTGAAGCATTGTTTACGAGATTGAGAACACAAGTACCATTTTAGTACTTCATACCACCCGCAAGCAGATAGATGGAACCGGCCAGTAGATCAAGTATTGGAAAACATCTTTGAGAATATGTATTGCCATACACATGTGGGTAAAATGAAGATACATACACTTGATGAAGTTTGCCTACTGACAATGGTTACCAGGGCATTAAGGAATGAAGTCCATTTGAGCGCTATATTAGGTGGCGATGCCTGCTTTCCTCAATTAGGGCAACAAAGAAATGAGCTCATATGAGACCAGAACATGCTAGCGGTAGAACGGTGCTCGGTCGACGAGAATTTGGTAACCACCAGAAGGACGAGCGAGAGAAAGGTGTACGGACAAAAAAAAGAAAAGGTCATGCGAAGTATGAGGGTTGAGCGATCATGTGTATATTAGGATTAAGCAAAGAAAGAAGTGCAACGAAGGTCGACCTTGTGCACAAAAAATTGCTGCTACGATTTTTTGTGGTCCTTTCCCGGATGCGGAAAATGAGACCGATAGCGTGTCGTAGCCCTTCTAGCCATATTCGGGTGCATAACGTCTTTCATGTATGGTGTAAAATGATATGTTCTGTGATCCAAGACACATCCATTGTTGGAACATTCAGGTAGAGAATAAGCATAATGGTTCAATTAATAACATGATGATAAAGACTTATTAGTTAAACACGGTTTATTGTATGCCGGAGTAGAACCGGACGAAAAGAAATTCTAAGTCGAGCACGGTATAATAGACCGGAGAAATCATGCTCGAGCGCAAAACCATCATCGGTTAAGTGCAATGGAAGCACTTTGGACCGAAAGAGGCTACAGGAGAAACGAAGGTTTCGTCAGTGGCTTATCCTGAACTTTTTTTTGAGCTAGAATAAGAACACCGGGGCAGTGTTCTCCCAGAAAGAGAGAAAAATGTAACCACCATGTTAATCGACGACTAATAGTTCCTTTATTGATTAAGGATGAATTAATTAAATATCTGAACAAAACTATTTTTTGATTTTGAATAAAATATTTATTGTGAAAATTACTTATGAAGTAAAAATTGATGGTAAAAGTAAATACGGGTCGATTGAACGAAAAAACAGTTCTACGATTACTAAGAACCCTGCCAGAATAAAGAGATTTCTAACGAAGGAAGTTGGGGGTTACGAAAGAAAAGAAGGACTACCAGCAAAAGCTGAGAGGATATTCCACGACGATTTAACCTGAGTTTGAAGTTTGAACCCCGGACTATCCCAAAGTTCTCCCAAAATTCTTGTTTTCTTTGAGTCGGAGAACCCAGACCGAACTGTCACCGAGACTCTCCTCCCATATTTCGTATTCAACAAAAACCGAGCTAGAAGCGGCTAAGAGAAGCATAGACGTAGTACCCGGTTCGTGGGCGAAATGTAGAGTACCATACGATTGGAAATGGATTCGGATAGGTAAAGCAAGCATAATTGTCTTATTTTCATAGAAAAGAATAATCGTTTATTACGGTTAAGATTATACATTTAAATTAAGTTTATCTTTTTTTAAGCGACGGTACAGTGTAGTTTATAGAATTTCTTTTTGAACTAAACGTGCAAGGCAAAAACCTAATCGTGGAGAATAGTCAAAAGGCAATAGTGTATAAGATGAGACGTAGCTTATCTCGCTTTGAAACGATGAGTAACGAGACGAAGGGTTGTAAGTGTCGCTTTGATGGGTTGGTAGCTAGGTCTAGTAACTACTCACAGAATGATGTTTGTGAAAGTACAACATGTAAACGAGAAGGAAAACATAATTACGGTGGACAATTAATCCAAATGCTGAATAAATGGGGCTTCTCGATAAATTAATATCTTCTATGATAAATAAGAATTGGTGCTTTCGGTCACTGTAAGAGTTCTTCTTAGGAACGATAAAAAATGAAAACTAGGGAAAACGGAAATGGATAACCCGGTACTCTTCACAAAGAAAAGTTGATAACGAGAACTTCTAAAGTATAGTTTGAAGAAAACGTAGCGAGATGATTCCGAACGAATGTAAAGTTTCAGGGGACATTACGATTAACAATAAACAATTTGCAATGTTTTGTGCCGATGCGTGGCATATAATGTAAATGAACTATCCATATTTCATCCAATACGATGCTTTTAAGATTTTGTAACGGTGAGAAAAAATTGCAGCGAGCACAAACGCCAGTATGGATAACGAAACATAGCAACTATTAGAAAATAGACACAGGATGTGCAAACGTTTCTATGAAAATACGGATAACCATAGCTGTAATAAAAAAGCAATTACAGCGGAATATTCTAAACCCCAATTTTAGAATTCGGTCATTCATTCAAAAAGAGCATGATGAAAACATCACATTTTTGTATCAAAATATGCATTTGTTAGCTGTAGAACTCCATCAAAAGCAATTAGAAAATTCTTGCGGCCAGGAGACGTCTGCTCAAACACTAAGCAGGCGAACGTTGACGCCGTATTCTTTCAACGTTCTCTGTGTGACAAACTCAAATTCTGAGAACGTTAACTAAGTTCTGATCCTGAAACTAACAAATCCGTCTGTATCTGCGGAGCAAAACCAATATTCCCGATCGCGGTATGGAACCGTGTATCTGGCGGTACAGGTACACAGCAGGCGAAGGCAAGTGTGAAACTCGCGCATGTTTCGAACCATGAGAACCCTTGGCCGAAGAGGCGGGTTATTACTGACGCCTTAAGAAAAACCTGTTGGGAAGATGATAAGTTTGCCTTGCGGAAGGTTGTCGACAAACAATAAGCAATCTTCCTGGAAATCTTCGACGGAAGACGAACAAAATTGAAGAAATTTCCTGTGGGCATAAAACAAATTCTGGCAATGAATAAAGAAAGTGACACAAATAGACAAATCAACGGTGAAGAAAAATGAATAACGGAAGGAGTTTGACAAATTAAGCAAACTATGCAATAGGTAGAAAAAGCAGAGACATTTTTAGAAAAACTGTGAAACGCAAAAACTTGTAATTCATAACCAAATGGATACATGAGAAAAACGTTGGAAGAAATGGTGAAACACCGGAATTACACAAACGTTGAAGAGCATTCTTGTTGGGAAGAAATTAACCAACACCATGTTTGCAACGGGGGATGCCCACTGCGCTCTAACGAGCTGGACAGCAAACGGAGAAACACAGCCAAAGCGAATAATCCATTATTACTACAAAGGACATCATCGATCCCGAATCACTATTACTGACTAAGGATACTAAAACCAAATCAGCATGTTTATTAACAATAGAGCCCGTGTCTGCTGTTAAAACCATCCCAGGCTACATGGTTATATGGGTTCTTGAGACAAATGTGTGATTGCTATGGTGTTAATGTTAAGCAACAATGAAAATACATCTAACAGGTCTACATGGTAATGTTCAACCATAATATAAAATTTAACCCTAATGATTTTAGGATAAGAAATTATTACAAAGTTAAATGATTGTGTTTTATTGTGGGCGAATTAATATATAGTATGACAGTTGTTACATACGGGTAGATTATTAGTACTTCGGGACAATGATACAAATGATCATATTGTCAGAAAATTAAGGTTAGAATTATCAAACGGTGATTTTAATTTTTTTTTTATGTGAGTAAAATTGTGTTTGAGTGCATGTTACAATATTATATCATTTAAAAGAATTAATAGTAGTTATTTTGAATTTAAATTTAAATAAATATATTTATTTAAAATAGTTTTTATTAAATAATAAATTTAATAATTTTTATTTTTTAGATTATTTATTTAATAATTTTAACAAATTTTGTCATTGTTTAAAAGAATAATAATCTAAATATAAATACTTATTAAATAAAATTTATTTAAAATATTTTTAATTAAATAATAATAAAAATGATTAAAATTTTAAGGGTGGAAAGGTATTTTTCTCTTGAAGTTTTGAAATTATTGTAAACATTGTTAACTCTAGCCAATTAGAGTTTGATTTCGTTCTCCTCTTAATTGTGGGTTTGACAAGTAGTTGGTTTTCATTGCTACTTCAAAATTATTTTCTGAAATTTCTCATTTGTCTCAAGTGCTAGAATTTTTTTCAACTTTTGATGGGTTGTTACGTAGCCATATGGCTTGGTAAAACAACTTCTACTTTCATGTATTAAAGTACGACCTACCTTTGGTGCCCTATTTAAGATTTAAAGGCTCGAAGAAAACGTTAACAGGACACGAATTAAAAAGTTTCATTAAACATTAGCAGCTGCGTTCCCTTAAACTTGATGGCACTTGTCATGAGGATGCTCGATTTTGAAGCAAGGGAACAATAGCTGAAAGAAATAGAATGTCGATATAAATGAAATAATGTCTGTGATGTTTTCACAGTGGGGAGTTCAATGAATGAATTTTACGTCTATTTTGAATAAGTGTTTACACAAGTCATGATTGAAAGTGTTCTCAAGTTCCATTAAGTGAAAAATATTTTTGAAGTATTTACTGGATTTCAAAAACTCATACATGTTTATTTTTTTCAAAGAAAAAATTGTTTTTATATAATAAAACAATCCATATAACAAAGTTTGAACATATACAACAGGATGATATAACCGATTTCATCGACGGAATCTGATACGATTTACGATTTATAAAACAACATCTAAAAAAGATATATGTGATGCAAGGTTGGAAGAAACGGTGACCCATCAACGTTACAGAGCATATAACAAAAAGAGATATGAGAAGCAAGCATAATAAAGAGGTATGCTTCCATCTAAAAAATGGATAGATCTTGTGACAATCACAAATCGACTGCTTGATGTGCCGAGATAGAATGACACACAAAAAACAGGCTGCTTGAAGAGTGCTAGGTTACGAGCTGAAAGCAAAAAATAATCCAAAAAACAATGCCACAAACACAGGGATATGTGAATGACTCCCCAGGATAGAGACCCCCAGGGCCTAGCTAAAAAACCCCAAACATGTTATAAAGGATAAGAGTAAAAATATGGTTGGTACCCGAAAATATGAAAGACAGAAATGCAGCCAAAGGCACATTCCCGGACCGATTTTAGACAATTTATTGGCCCTCATGTTGAGTTGTCTATAAAAAATATTTTATTAGCCCTCATGTTGGGTTGTCTATGTGATAATTTATTAACCCTCATGTTGAGTTGTCTGTAAACAATAATTTATCGGCCTCATGTTTCAAATAATAATATATTTTATGGTTATACAAAATTGTTAAGTCGAAAAAATATTTAACAAGGCGCAAAACCAAACATTCAAGAAAACCTTACAAGTATAGAGCACTTTAATATACTTAGTAACTTTCTTGGGCAACCTAAAATGAAAAGGAAAAATGAATTTAGAGACATATTAGGATTCATGTCTTTGTATTCACTTTTCAAACCTTAAAGGTTTTAAACCAGTTTGATACCATCCTTTAATTCATGTAATTGCCTCCACTTCGAAACCTTTAATGTTTAATTAATATTTGAATTCAATTTATTTGTCAAATGAAGAATTAGATTGACTCTTAGCATATTGTTGTTGATAGGATGGAAACCATGCACCTTCAACTTAAATCAATCAATCGATTGTAATCATAAGCAATTCATAATTCTTGATATAGATATAGGTATATACTCATGTATGTTCTTTAACCTTGACTTTCTGTATTTTGAACATAATACCTTAGGTACAATTGTAGTACAAAATTTCATCTCGTCTTTAATACGTGTACAATTCACATAGATGAAAGTGAGGTACTAGGAGTAACCATAAGTTTTCTCCTGAATAATATCTGTTGTTTTTTCATTTAGGGTTCATTAAGGAAAATAATCCCCTACCTTCTTCTCATTTTTGAATTTAAACTTCAAGCTGTGACACAAAGGATAAACGATGGTCTGTTTGTTTGCTTACATGTATATGAGTTAAGCATGCCATGCCGCCATCACTGCTCTCCATTCTATAAGTTAAACTTCTTCTGTTCAACATTAAACTCTTACCAACCAAAATTTTCTTTTACACTTCATCCTTTGAATTTTTGAATGTGCCGAATCATGACGACAGCAATCGAGCTTCTCCGTAGTTTTGGTAACGTCACAAGCTTTTGGTATCACGATAATTTTATCAAGTAAGGCTAGGTTTTATTTCGAATACGGGTCCCACCTCCGGATAATAGGAGCCGATCATGTGGAAATGAGCCCCTACATCGGCCCGGAAGAATTGGTCTGTGATAAAGTTTACATTTGGATTTTAATCTCAGCTTAAATGCGATAAGGAACAGACTTAGGTTTAAATTTTAATGTTTTAAATATAGCATTATTTTTTTAAGTCTTGTTAAAAAACTGCATCTATTTTAATATACATAGATATATAATATGTTAGGTTGTTTTATTTTATTTTTAGTTTTTATGTAAAGTTTTAAAAACTTGGGACAAGAAACAAAAAAAATAGGTATGTAATTTTCTGTGTGTGCATAAAAACAAAAAAACACGGTGTATGTTTTGTTTTAAGATACGGTATGTAACAGTGCAACTGCAGCAGAAAAAATTATCGACATTTTATGTCGATGGCTTGTGTAATTTTGACAAAAAACAACATTGGATATGAAGTGTATTGAACATGATGATATGTATTGTAAAAAGTGACGAGCGAGAAAGAATGGTTAAATGCTTGTGTGCATTTTGTAAAGGCAAAGAGCGATTTTCTTATTGTATTTCGGCCAGTGTTATGAATTTTTTGTTTTGTAATTCGAACAACGATTCTGTGGCATCTTTATAATAGATTTTAAGTTCAATGAAATAATTGTTTATATGCAATCTCTGTCATTAAATTTTTAATTAAATCTCTATATTGAAATTAGGAATTTTATTTCTCTTATTGTTTGAAATACTAAAATTTAACATGGTAACAAAACTAGTCAAGGCTCTTTGAAGTTTAACGAAAATTTGAAGAAGAGTTGTTAGAAAGCAATTCTCCAACGAGTAGAAAGGCACTAGAAGGTAAAGTCTGGTATTTACTAACAGAGTTTTGTTTGGCAATTAAAGTGGGTCTGAAAGAAGTCTCTTTGAAAAGTGAGTTTGTCTCTTAGCAGAATACAATTTGTTTAACACGGTCAACACAAAAGCATAGTTAGGTGTACTAGCCATGGCAGAAACCGCTAGCATAGTGACCAAATGTCAACTCCCTGATTTAATGGGAAGAACTATGACTGTTAGGCAATCACCATGAGAGTACTGTTTGCCCCTCCAAACTTATAGTAGTTTGTTGAAGATAGTTTTGAAGAACAAGCAGATGAAAATACTTTTAATAACGTAACACCAGTGAAAGAAGGATTTTTGAAGAGCGATAGGAGAAGGACTCAAAAGCCCTCTTCTATCTCTATCAGCGGTGCATGAAAGTGTTATTTCCAAGGATAGCGACGGTTAAGAGGTCCAAGGATGCATGGGATACCCTCGGACCATAAAGAGTGTGGAGGAGAGAGTGAGGCAGCAAAGCTACAATTGTTGAGGAGATACTTTGAAACTCTCTTGTATGAAAGAGTTTGATATGAACTCATTCTTCACAGAGTGATTGGGATGGTTACCTAGATAAGGTCTCGCAGAGGGGGAACATGAAAGAAAAGAAGGATAGTGGAGAGTATTCGAGAGCACCCTCAAGGTTTGGTGTAATAAGTCACAACCATTGAAGGAACAAGGATCTCCAAAGTTTACGGTGATGAACTACATGCATCATGATGACACAGAAACAGAATATTGGGTAGAACACCAAACTACATCTTTGGAGCATGACCGGTTAAATGTCCTTTGGAAGATGAGAAAGTCCAAGGCAGGAGAAACTGGGAGAAGAGAGCGACCAAGCAGAGGAGAAAAGTAGCCTGCAGAACATATTGGAAGGGCAACAGTAAAATTAGAACAAAATAAAGAGTGGCAATGACAAGGAGGGAAAACATAAACACATGGACAAAGGTATGATAAATCCAAGTCCAGTGTCATTCTTTGTAAATGGCATGTGCCAATGAATGTAGGAAGAAACGGTCAGCGTGAGTGGTAGACCCGATTATAATTTTACTAAGGAAAATATCATTCAGAGAAAGTTATTTTTCTGTAATGGTGAGAAAGAATGAAGATATATGGTTCTAGATTAGGATGTACTTATTATGTAGTGAAACATTCATGTTTTCATGTTAGATGAATATGTGAAGTCTCAAGTAATAATGGGGAAAATGGAACAATATCTTATCATGGGAAAAAGCGATAAGTGTTTTGACAAAGAAAAGAAGGAAGATCACATATGAGATGTATACTATGTGCAGTACAATTAACCTCACAAACATTGGACAACTCAACCAAAGGGATACAATGTTTTCTTTGAAGACAGTGCTGCACCATCATGGATAAACCACCAAAGCAATCATTCCCCGTCAAGATGACAAGAAACAAGAATATTCCTCTAAAGATAAGGGCGATTTGAAAAAGGAAGATGAAATATGTGATGCTGAAAGACATTTTAAAAAGCAAAAAGATAGCCCAATTTGTAGCATAGAAAGTTTGGACATCAGCACAGAAGGTCTGAATTTTATAGAAATGACCATTAAAGGGATTACCATTGGTTGAAAACCCAGGACTAACCTATGGTACACATAGGCAAAAAACATGGAAAAGCTTTCCATCATGAAAGAAACGCAGGCAAAAGACACTATGCAAAATTTTCATTCAATTTGTTGGACAAAACAAACATCATTACTAATGACGGTCACTATGTCATGACTTTTATTGATGATTACTAAAAAAACTTGGGTTTATTTCTTAAAATATAAAATGCGATGTTTGATAAGTACCTTTTAAAAGTTTTGTGAAAACCAAAGTGGGTAGCATATCAAGGTTTTAAGAACTGATGAAGAGGAGAGTATATATAAAATAGTTTATAACGTTTTTAGAGAAAATGGCATACAAAGCAATTTCACAGTAGGTACACCACAACAAAATGGAGTTAAGGAAAAATAGGACCATCATGGATATGGGAAAGTATCATGAAGACAAAATTTGCAAACCAGGTATTGGGCTGAGATTCTTTGGGTATGCGACATACATCTTGAATAGATACCCAACCATTTGTAATGAATAGGTTCGGAAGAACATGGAGTGGCATAAAACAAGGTGTCACCACGGGTTTGGTTATGTGTCATACACATTCCCGAGATCGGTGAGAAGAAGTTGGACGATGAGAGGAAGTGCATATTTATTGGATACGTTGAGGTCAAGGCATACGAGTTGTATATTACTATCACAAGAAGTTTGTTGTAATTAGAGATGTACGATTTCATTGAAAAAGCTTGGGATGGAAGCATAGAAAAAGAGTCAATGTGAAAGGAGTTGTTTGTCTCATGATGATATTGAGAAAGGTAGTAAAAATACATCCCTCATTAACACTTTCCTCCCTGTAACACAAGGACAACAAGGAACACTGAAAGAGTGTAAAAACACCAAAAGTAAATATGGGTGTTCATAAACACATCCCCAAAGACGATTTGGGTACTTCTACAAGCACAAAAATACATAAAGTGAAAGAAGAACTGATTCATAAATTTGGACAATGTTTATGAGCAGAAGGTAACAAATAGAGGTATGAACTCTTTATTTGCATATGATATCTGTAGATGATCCTATTCATTTGAAAAGCAATGAAAGATAAGAAATGAATAGATGTGGATAAAAAATGAATGCCATAGAGAAAAAATAAAACAAATTGTTGATCCCCAAAAGGCAAAGAGAAGTCATTCAGGTGAAATGGTTTAAAACCAAAAGCGCCCTAATGCTAAAGGTAATATTCTAGGGCTCAAGCTGACTTGTCAAAACCTGGTAACTGAGAAAGACAAGGAAAAATTTTGCACTAGTTAAAGAATGCAGAAACAGTGAAGCAGTGTTGTCCATAGCATTTTAACATAGTGGAAAGGTTACAGAATGAATGTAGAAATCAGAATTCCTAAATGGAAGTATTTATGGAAAGTTTATATTGAACATGATGAGCTAAGAAAATAAAGGTAAAGTTTGCGAATTGAAAAGAGTTCTATGTAGGCTGAAACAAGCACCACGAGCATGGTACACAATGAGATAGATGCCTGTATGCTAGAAAATGAGTTTGATATGAAGAAGAACACATTATACACATCCGAGAAAAGATGGTAATATCTTGTGATAGTTTTTGTATGTTGATGATGTGATCTTTGTAGGTAATGATATTTACCTCATTGAAAATTTTAAATCAGTCATGAAAAGGTGAATTTGAGATGGTACGTGTGGGATTATGAAATACTTCTCCAAAATGAAGTGAAAAGAAATGAAAATAATTTTTTATCTCTCAAGCCAAATAACAAATGAGTTTTGGAAAGATTTAATGTGTAGGATTTCAAGGTGAAATTATCTCTGATGATAGGATTGAAGAACTGGTAGAGACAACAAGGATTTTGATTCTCATTGGGTCACCAAATGGGTCCATGAGATGGAATTTGAGATGACTGATATGGGATTGCTAAGAAATATTTAAAATTAAGCAGAAAAAATAGAAAATAATTTTCACATCTCTCAAGCCAAATATGTAAATGAGACTTTGAAAGATTTAATATGTAGGATTATGAGCAGCAGTACTCTGATGATAAGTTGAAACTTGGCAAAGAGGACAACAACAAGAAGTTTGGTCAAAAGCTTGTACAAGAGCAGTTAGCCTCATGTATTTGTTGCAACTAGCAGATATTATGCATGTTGTAGAGTTTAATTTCGATTTATGAAAAGGCCAAAGAAGAGCACGATGGCTAGTAGCAAAAAGAATTCTGGTGTGAAAGAACGAAGGTATGCTAAATTTTATATACCACTTCAAGAAATTTTAGATGATTGAATATCTGATAAAAATGATTGGGCGCAAGTGAATGGCGGCTTTCTCTGGTTATGGTTTTCATATGAGTTCGAAGACATTTCATGGGCTTCTAAACAACCAATTGTGGCTTTATCTCTTTAACGAAGCAAAGTATATGGCAACTACAACAGCATGTCTGAAGGTGGATGAAGAAAGATATTGAAGGCTTGTATCATGAACGATAAAAAAGACACAAAATTTATTGTGCCAATAATGTTGTAGCATTTGTTAAAAAATTAATGTTTCACATAAAATATTAGCTACATTGATGCCAAATATCGCTACGTAGAACTAGTGAACAATGGTTAAATTATTTTGAAACATTGAAATGGAAAATGGTTTACAAACATTTATACATCATTGAAATGAGAAAAAGTTTTAATTATTTGAAAATATAAAAATTATAGTAGAAAACCTAGCGATTCAGATTTAAAGGGTGTTGGTTAACTTCAAGCTTTGTAGCAAAGTTGTGAAGAAGAATGAAGGATAAACAGCATTATTTTGTTTGTACATACTGGGGTCGCCTGCGCCATGCCTCCATCACTGCTCTCCATTCCTCGATTCAACTTATAACAACCAACATTAAAACTCTCCACTGTCAATTTCTTTATGTACGACCTTTAGTTTTTGAATATGCCGGTCAACGCGACAGCAATCAGAGCTTCTCGTAGTTTTGGAGTTGACGTCACAAGAAATTTTTGTTGTCACACGATAATTTCATCCGTCGACTCGATTTTTTATTTCGGATACGAGCTCCCTCGATGACGGGAAGCGATTTAATGAAAATAGAACCTACGTCGACGGAAAATTAGTATATGATAAGTTTACATTGAGTTTAATCTTCGACTTGAAGTCCCGATAAAGATTTGGACTTAGGTTTAATTTTAATGTTTTCTTTTTAAAAATAACGTTTATTTTTTTAAATCTTATTGAGCACCGAATACTATTTTAATATACATATATATGTTATAAAATTATTAAATTTATAATATGTATATATATAATATGTTAAGTTGTTTATTTATTTATTTATTTTTTTAAGTAAAAAAAACACGGAATATTATTTTTTTAAAGATACGGTATGTAAAAACAGTGCAACTATTGTATGAAAGAATTGAAAACATTTTATATGAAATGTTGTATGTAATTTGGGGAAAGCTGACGATGTTGGATACGGAGTGTGAAACCTTTGTGGTATGTATTGTAAAATCCAGCAGGTAAAAGAATAGATTGGCTCCTTTGTATGCATTTGTAAAGACGAAACATATTTTTGCATTGTGTTTTAGGTAATCAACGAGAGACTTGTTTTTTATAAATGCTAGAACAACGATTTTGCAGCATCAACTGTAATGGTGCAGTTCATTAAAACAGATTGTTTGTGTGCAATCTTTCCAACAAATTTTTAATTGAATCTATTTAACGTAAAGCATGAAGTTAGAAAGTTTTTATTCTTGTTGTTTAAAATGCTAAGAAGTTCAAACATCATTGTCTCATTTTCTTTTGGTTTTCATACTTTATGCATTTTGCTTTTATTAAAGTATGTTTTATATTTCTCTCATATTCTGAATTAAAGCAAATGTAACACTGTTTTTTTGCCACAGGACCACAGGCTCTCCTCAAGTTTTTACCACGTAGCTGGCTACGGTAAAAATTTCTCTAGGCAATAGCTTTAGATGGCTTCTTCAATTTGCCCTTTCTTTTGAAATTTTTTTTTTTGTTATGGTAGATCTTGTCCATGGTTTATTATTCAGTACAAACATGACCACTATGCTTACACACACAAGTATTTTAAAAAAACCCTATTTTCTAATAGCTATTTACGTAGCCGGAAGTTTGTGTATATTTCGAGGTAGTCTCGCTTCATGCTATTTTCATTGCGACATTCCATTCTTTAAGTTATCGTTGGCCTTGGTTTTGATTTATAATTTCACCCGCATTGATGATAGGGTTTAAAAATTAAAACTAACACAAATAGCCAAGTATTTCTGGATCAATACTCTTAACGATAGTTGTGGTTTGTAGTCAGGTATATCGGCTATAAATTACCTCCAAGGGTTTTGTATATGATATTTTACCGGTTTAACAATATTTGTTACTATTCATTTTACATTTTGTCGATCTCAGAGTACCTCTTTGTAAAATTTGTGAAGGATTGTAACACTTTATGTTATTCATCTGTTTTTACAGTATGAGATGGCCATGAATCAATTTCTTTCACAGATATGTTGTGTTTCCTCCATCTATTGGGTGTTTATTAGGGTGTGTTCTTCTCTTGCTTTCTTCCTGGATCTATGAGAGTTTCAGTTTTAACAGAGTTGTAAAATTTCTCTTGGTTACTATTAAGACTTATGTACTAGGTATGAGTTAATGAAGGACTACTTGGCATCCTTGTTAAGGTCTTCTCACAGCTTGGAAGCTGCTTGAGAGGTGTACATCTCTCATCACTTTGGTCTATAGGTTGGAAGTATTGCACATTTTAGGTCTACATATTTTTTGATTTATAGGGACTCCTTTGACTAAATTCATTGTAATAATTTCTGTAACCACTCTCAAGTTACTGAACATTTCCAAATGTTGAAATTAGGTTCTCTTACAAACATTCTTCCATTTTATTGTCCTTATTGTATGTAGTTTAAAAATGAGTTTTGTGTTTTCTGTTAGTGATTGTGTGCAACATATTTCTTCTAATCTATTGTACATAGATAATTAGTTTTCCTCACATCACCATTTTAGAAGTTATTAATTGTACATAATCTCACAGTACGACTTCTACCACTTCTATTCATTTACAACTGTATTACCAGGGTGGAACTTAAAATTCAGATCTCTAATTATTTCTTTCATGATATTTTTGATTGAATAAATCAACAGTCTTTAATAAGGGGCAACAAATACAGAAAACTATTAAACAAACAACAAAACAGGAAAGAAATCACGATTTCTAACAACAATAGAGAAGAAATCAAGGAGTTTGTTAGATAGTGGAATTTTCCTTTCTTGCACTTATTAATAGTGAGATAAATTACGGAATTTTGCTTGTTGGGAAGAGCTCTAGAATTGTGCATGGGAGTAAGGAGGTGGCGGTTGGCCGTAGGAGTGGGAATGAGGAGGTGGGTAATAGTTTACGATCTAACATAGCTTCGTTTGAAGTTCACACTTCTAATACAGGTGTGGAAGAGAGAAAGGATGCCTGAAACGCTTACTACAAAAACAAAATATATTTATTACTCTATCGTCAAAATCATGGTGCTCACCGTATTTTATAGTAACGAGGATCCAACTAATTCCCGCACCGACGGAAAGTTGAGAAAGTCTCTCAACATCATCGACAAACCAAACTAATCCTAATCTTTCGTGCATCATAGGCTGAGGCATTATCTCAAACACCCCCTTAATGCCAAAGCTAAACTTACAATATAAAATCTGATGCAAAATTTGTCTTTATTAAAAGCTGACCTTCATTAAAATGCCATAGGGTCTTGGTTAAACTCTTTCTTTCTTCTGTTGGACTTTGTATTCCAATTTAAAATGCACGCCTTCGACCATCATTGAATTTGAGATTAAAGATTCTTAAACACCCAAAGAAAGGTCTAAACAACGAACACCCTATTGAAAATGTCATTTTGAAATAACAAGAAAAATAAATTTTAAGATGAGCATAGGGTGATATTCTAATTGAGAATACAAAATGGTAATCTGATACTACAAAGCTGACACACAAGTAGGTTAATAACCAACTGTGGTTAATATTTGAAGCTGACACAACAGGTTATCGATATGTATGCAATTCACACAATAGAATTAGCCAGTTGTTCTCTGACACGAAAACGTCGAAACGACTAATTAAATGGTACAAATTACTGACATTCAGTTTTCTGCACTACTAGTCTTACAACAAAATGTCACATAATATAACAAATGCATACATTAATTTCTAGTGGTATCGACTGTCATGGTGGCTCTCTGCCTTTCTCTGGCAGTTTCGAACCTTTAACTGATATCGCGACGAGTGAGATGACGAACGATTGGAACCTGCATGATATTTGTGCTCCAGCTGGGCATTTCGGGTTCACGAACTTCTGCACCCAATTGATCATATTGAAGGTGCAACCCTACGGAAATGCAGCTAACGAACACGACAATCATACGATGTCTAACGGTGGCTACATCACCATACCTTCAGTGCTTCAAATTTTCCCAAAATATCCACAGGCCAAACAAACCACTTTCAAGCAGTGACAGAAACGCCGCCTTGCATGGTCTCACGCAGTTAATGAGCGAGAATCAGATCGAAATTGTTATTATTCGTTCTGAATAAACCTGCATGAGCACTCTGTATGGGCACCCGGACTTATCACCATTTAGGCACCTTTGCAGCAATGGTTCAGATTCTAATGATGAAACTCTTCACTGTAATGAAGCGTTTGTCATAATTCACTATCATTTAGCTGATTTAACAATATATACTTTTGAATTTAATATCGGTTTGATGCCTAGACTTGACTTTCGACCGTCTCCAGAACAGGAGGCATCCGAGTAGCGAAATGTTTGGAAGAATCTGTATAAATAACATGATACGACCTTACTAAACTCTCTTTGTTGATCGACCTGGGTTGAGGGAGGGTTCTTGGTAGTTGTCTCCGGCTAATCGCCGGCCTGCAGAGCCTCAACGTTGAACGATAGCATACGACGGATACGGACGTTGTTAAAAAGATAGAAAACAAAAATTTAAAGATGATCACGAAGCGGTGGTGACTCCAAGGTGAAAATGTTGAAGCAAGAAAAACAAAAGAACAAACACACACAAAAAAACACACAGCAAATACTTTGTTCTGTGATCTCACATGTCACTGGGTATAAGTAGAAATTAAGCCCAAATGACTCTGATACCATAATACACAAAATTGGAAGAAATTGCAGGATGCTAGGAATATTACCTAGAAACAAAATATATTTATTTACTCTATATCTCAAATCACCACAGATACATCACATGTTGTAATGTTCTTTGAGATCCAACTAATTCCATTCTTGGAGGAGAAAGGTAGGAGAATCTCATCCTCAACAAACCAAACAATCGTCTGTACCATCTATAGTGGAAGCATGCAGTCTTACCATTTGAAAGTCAAATGACATTGAATCAGAAATCACCAAAGTCTTCATGACTACTACATGTGTTTGTTCTTGGTAGAATCACATGTGGGTAGGTTTTTGTCTATGGATATTTTGAGATAATTATCATCCTCAACATACTGATCGTGGTACCTTAATCAACTAGCTTGGTTTTTTAGTAGCTTGTTCTGAGTTTTCATAAGTAGACTAGCTTTGCTCTGTTTATCCTGACCTGTACCATACTTGGTGTGCTTTATTCCTATCTCTCCTAGTAATTTATTTAACATCCCACAACAAGTCTTTATAGCTTTTGTTGTTGTTGTTACTATGTCTTTATCTATTGTAGAAAAGAGATACTATGTTTTCCTTTACCCAAAGATGCTTTCATCCCAAATAAATATATACCAAATAACATAGTAATAATGACTAGTGCCTTGAGATATCAAATCCATTCACTCCTTTCAATATTTGTTTTCTAGATGACAAGAAAGTGCTCACTACTCCCATTGAAAATGCAATGTCTAGTAGTGTACATTCCTTCTGACATACATCAGGGTCAAGTTAGCATATTGTTGAAGAATAAAGATGTTGTCATTTCTTCCTTCTAAAGTCTCATCACAAGAACATAACTCAATACTTAGCTTGAAGTGGGTTATAAGAAATTTTCAACTAGTTTGGCATCCTTCATTAAACATAAAAAAATTCTTCTTATATTTTATGTAACCCACATCATACACCCTCCCCTACGTGCCTAATATACTACATTGTGTTGGTCTAAATCTTTCATTTGCAAATTTGTACCCAAATCTTTCTACAACCTATATGGTTCATATTCTTATCATTCCCAACAATCAACATGTCATCATATAACAATAATATAATATACTTTAATTGATCATCTCTTGATATAGACACAATGGTAAACTTGAACCCTTAAGCAAATTTTCAACATAAATGAATCAAATTTCTTATACCATTGTTGAATACCTTTTATTATGAGTATTTCAACCTATGAACTAGTTTCTTTGTCTTTTCTTTTCTTTTCTGTAAAACATATGAATACTCATATATAAATTTCTTCCTCCAATTCACCATGAAAGAAAAAGTTTCGTCTAGCGTTGCGTTGGGTGTCGTGGGATTGAAGTTCATTTTACCCTATGTCATTGTTCTCTATTTCTCGCTACATGTGTTATAATGCGATTCGCACATTAAATTTTAATTTCAACCTATGTCATTATTCAACCGTCGATAATATCTCAAACGGTCAATTCACAACTGAAGTCTTCAATTATTTTAATATTTTTATTTTGTTTATCATGGTTGTTAAAAGTTTCAGCATTAGCAATAACATTAAATTAATATTGTTTCAATATTATTGTTTGTTTATCATGAATTTGTTAAAAGTTTCAGCGTGTATGTTATTAAATTAATATTATTCATTTATCATGAATTTGAAATTTATATTATTATTGTGTTTATTAAAGAATATTGGAGTGATATAAAGACGGAAGAAAAAAAAAGGTTTTATTATTTTATTAAATAAATAATATTTAGTTTTAAATAAATAATATAAAGAATAAAAAAGTTATGAAGATAGATTTTAATTATATTTTAAATATTTTACAGAAAATATAAAAAGTACTTACCAATTTCACTAATTAATTATAAATATTTTGAAAATTTTAATTTTATGTTTTATGTTTTAAATATGATAATATGAGCATGGTTTTAGAAAAGATTATTGCTTTGTGAAGGTTATGCTATGAAAAGCTAGATGTTAAATTACTCATCAGGTCTTTATTATTGCTGTTACTTGATATTTTGAAATAACTATGATGTAACTTCACTAACGTAACTATGATGTAGCGTCACTAATGTGATTTAAAAAAAATATATATATAATTTAAAAAATATGTGTGATAAAACAAAATAGTTTTAATAAATAATAATAATTGTTAAATAGTGTATCATAATTACATGAATATGTGGTCTAGCTTTTTGTTAAGTGCTTTATTGTTATTTAAAAAGAGTTTTCTATTAAGATGTTATAGGTTCATTTTTCTCAATGTTTAGGTCAAGACAATTAAACCTTCTTTTAAATGTCTTTTCTATTAAATTTTTTTACAAAAAGTTTTAGTAACAACAATCATAACTACGCAATCTTGAAACCACAATCACAAGATCTAGAATCTACAAACCACATGGAGAAAATAAACAAAAATTTTAATCAAATTTTAACCATCCATGACATATTTTAAATATACAAACCATAGAAAATAATAATAGCACTTTTTATTATTTTTAAATATGTTAAAATATAATTTCATTTTTATAATGGTAGTTTTCTGTTGGATTTTACTGTTTTAAATAAAATGAGAAAAATCTAAATTAGGTGACAAAAGTTAGAATTAGTTCGTTAGCTCCGATTTGTTGAGAGGGTAATACATCCTAAATTTAATTGAGAGGATTTATGAAAGTTTCATGATTCTCTGCTATATGATGTCCATGCGGATGATTTGTGGGTGTATGATTATTATAATCTCCAATATTTCAATAATAAGAAGCGCGATGCCTATTTATTGAGCGTAGCCCGGAAGGTTTTAGGTGGTTACGGTAAAAATAGCGTAATATTTATGTATGATTGATTTGCTGTTGTTGTGTTTTAATTTACTACTTTATTAACAATTGGTATCGAAGATGTTAGAAGATCGTTGAATATTGGTCTTGTTGAATTACTGACGTGATTAGACGCTGAGTGGATCTTTGGTATGACTGGTGGTATCGTATAAGCGCCGTTATTTGATCATTAACATTTCAGATATGGTGCGGCAAATTTAGGTTCATAAATGATTTAAAAAGCAGGTTTTTTAAAAAATGTAATATGAATTATATTGAGGTGCTTTGTTTTGAAGTGTTGCGCTAAAAGGTGAAAGATTGTTTTGAAGGTAGGGAAGGCTTGTAAAGAAGGCAAAGGCAATTTTTTTTAAAAACATTTTTTAATTAAAGGCATTCTTTATTTGAAAAAAATTAGTTAAATTACTATGTTTTAACATAAATAGGGATAAAAACTCAAAATATACGATTTAGGTAGAAGTTCAATAGCAAAAACAATTTGAGATACGAAGCTAAAGATGCACGATGTTTCGGTTCAACAAGGCGTGTTGTTGTTGAGAGAGCACGCCTTCATGACGGAGGATAGATAGGGTGAGTTGGATGAAAGAGCTTTGAGCGCAATTCGGTTATGTACGAGATAGCCGATTACGGCTGGCAACATTGTGTCGACGCATGAGCTTGTGGATAAAAAGCGAAAAGCTCTCGCAGCGAAATCGTAACATTCAGTTCTCTGAAACGCTTGACTATGTATCTGGGTTTTGCGGATGAAGAAGAGTACCTAAATTCTTGACCATACAGATATTTCAATACTCTGTTGGTACAATTACAAAGTCTAGATGTGAAAATTTGATTAGAGGGTGGGCAATAACTCTGTTGTGTACATTGCCTAAATGGTAAGATCACTTTGTTACTTAAGCTTCGGTGGCTCTTGTTGTCCCAGCAGGTTTAACTTGTGATGTGGTTGGAGCCATGTTTTACGAGGAGACGAGGAAAAGAAGTGAAAGATACGCGCACCTCTACATCGAGCAATGATAGTAGAGTGTTCAAAAGAAAAGGCTTCGCTGCAAAATAGCCCATGATAGATCGCGTTCAAAGTCGAAAGGAAGAAGAGCAAAAGTGAAGTCTTTGGTTTGCTTAACCGTCAGAGCTGTGAGAAAAGCCCCCTGTGGAAGGAACGATAAACGAGAAAAGAGACTCTTCGTGAGAGAAAAGAAGGAGAGCAAATGCCAAACGGAATACGAGTTCGCGTAAGATTTCGGTGCTAGAAAGCGACGAAGTGTTGTTTGTTAATATGTCAAATCATGATCATGTTAGTTGGTGGATTTGGGTACATCAAACCACATGTGTATTCATGGGGAATGGTTTTGAACGTATAGATGGGTTAATGATGGAGTCGTGTGGGTAATGCTCACATCATGTTGTGAGAATAGTATACAAACGCAAATATTTGATGGCACAACTAAATTTTATGGGATATGAGACATGTTCAGACTTAAGAAAAAAATCTAATTTCACTTTGAACGCCAGCACAAATGGATATGTTGTAATTCAAGGTGAAGTTATGAAAATCATAAGGTATTTTACTAATAGCCAAAAGCTGAAAGTAGGAAATACTGTTTGATTCAGAAAGGAAGAACATAGTCGGTTCTTGTGTCTACGATTGTACGAACATGACAACGATTCCGATATACCAATAAAGATTTAGGCCATGTAGAAAAGTTTTAAGGTGGGTGATACTTAAATTCTTCCTAATCTAAGGTACGGAAAGTTAGATTTTAACGTAAGCGATACTTATTTGAAAACAAAGTAAACAAAAAAATTAAAACAATTAAAACATACTAGTAAAGGATACTTGATTATGTTCATTAGGATATTTTGGGAGTCCATTATACGAGGCGTCATGTGGTAGCTCGTCATATTTTGACGCCGTTCATTGATGGCTGGAAAGGTAACTGAGTCTCTTACATGTTGAAAAGAGTACGATGTTTTGATTTCTAAACGGTTTCAAACATTGGTAGAAAACATCCTTTGGTAGAACTATCGTGTTTAAGAGCGACAATGGTGTTGAGTTTACTTCCAAGGAGTTTAGTGACTATTATAAGGATGCAGGATACGAGAGACATAAGACCACTTTGTTTATACTCCTCGTAAAATGAAATTCTTTGAATGGCAAACAAAACTCTCTTCTAGAGGAAGCAAGGGTATGCGGAAATATGCAGTTTCGAGAAAGAGTTGTGGACGAACGATGTGGCAACATTGTCTGATAACCGATCTCCATCGACGACGATAGGCGCAAGGTTAACGAAGGTATGAAAGGACACCATGTGACTATTCTAAACTCGAGTGTTTGGTTGTGATGCATATGTCTAGTGCAAGCAGCAAACGAACTAAGTTAGATCCAAAGTCTAAAGGTATATCTTTGTTGGGTATGGTGTTGAAACAAAGGGATATAGTTGTGGGATCCTACTACCATAATCATCATCAACGAAGATATAAAATTTGATGAATCCTCTCTTGTACGATTGAATGTAGATAGAAAATTATGAAGATGATATTTAATTTTCATACGCTAATTGTGACACTTCTAATGATAGTCATGACCACTGAATTGGAATTCTAGTCATGAACGGGTTTCCCGAACAAAGGGTTGAGGTTTGAATCGCCAAAACGGTCTGGAGATCACGATAAGCGAAGTTTCTCCCGGATGGTGGTCAACAAAACATCGCCGAAGTGCGACAAAATCAAACGGCCACAGTATGATGATTATATTGCTTGATTTACGTTTACTAATGACAATGAACCTACGTATGCGCCAGGAAGCAATAGAAGGTTCGAATAGTGACAAGTGGAAAAGCAGCCATGAAGGACTAAATGATGGCCTTAAGTAAGAAACAGCACTGGGTCTGATTTGAGCTTAGAAAACGGAAAAAGCATGGGATGTAAATGGGTTTCAGTACGGAAAGCAGGTGTAGACCAATCGGAAGAGCAATTAAAGCAGGCTGGTTACCAAAGGTTTTCTGAAGCGGTACAAACTTTCGTGATTTTCTTGATTATTCATCGTTCGGATGATTGTATTTAACTGGTTTCTTTGTTTGATTTGAAATTACATCAACTAGATATTAAAAACGCTTTTCTACGTGGAGATCTAAGAATGGGGAAATTTATATGGAACAACGGAAGGTTTTGTTCAACGCATATGATAAGAACGTACTGCCGGTCGAAAAGTGTTATGTTAACTTTAAAGCAGGTGCTTTCGGCAGGTGGTATGAAAGTTTGATTCTTTCATGTTGGTGATATGTTAAAAATGAATATGATCGTTGTGTATATTTCAAGCAATTGGAAAATGCTTGTATTCATTATCTTAGTGTTGTATGTTGGCGATATACTTTTAGCAAGCAAAAGCATTGATGAAATCAACCAGTTGAAGACTCGGATGGAAAGGACATCGATATGAAAGATCTCGACGACAAGTGATTTTGGGCATGGAGATTTTTAGAACGAAGAATAATGATGGCATTTGTAGCTGTCACAACGGGTATGTTGAAAGATACTTTTGAGATTTGGTATGAATAATATGGTACGTATGGGTCGCTGACTTCCATTTAATCTTTCTTCAGTTGTGTCCTAATAGGACAGAAAAGAATTGCTGTCTCGAATTCCATATGCAATATGGTAGGATGTTTGATGTCGATGGTTTGTATACGAGATATTTCACATACGATTAGGGTTCTTCGACGGTATATGGAAAAATCCGGGTAAGAAACATTGGTACGACGTTAAATAGGTACTTCGATAGCAAAGGCACAATAGTTATTATATTCTTATTAAAAATGGTAATTGTTTAACGGGTATGTTGATTCCGATTTTACCGGTGATTTGGATAAAGATAAGGTCAAGTTAGGTATGTCTTTACTCTTACGGTGAAACTATTAATTTGAATGTAAACTAAAACATTGTTTTATCACTACGACGAAATACATTGTATTCTCCTTCTTCTGAAAAGCCCGGTTTAGTTGAAAGGTTTGTGGTGAGTTGGTAGGCTACGGAACCTTGTGATTGCGCATGATAGTCAAAATACAGCATTTGGCTAAGAATCGACTATCGCTAGTAAATCAAAGCTATTCCAATTAAGTACCATTTTGTAAGACGGTTATCATGAAGAGTCTCTTGAAAAGGTGCATACAAAGCATACGATTGTATTCAGAAACCGATTTTTGTTGGAGAAGCTGCATTGGTGTTTGGCTTCTCTTGCTTTGAGAAAAGAGATAAAATAATAAAACGAGGCATAGGGCTAATTGTTGTCAAGGTGGATATTGTTGGAATTTTCTGTTTCGTAAAATAAATCTGAGTAGGTGACAAAAAGTCAAGGAATTAGTTCCTGAATTAGCTCCCGATTTGTTGGGAGGAAGTTAATACATCCTAAGTTTGGTGGGAAGGATTTGTAAGGGCATTAGATTCTCCTTCTATATACCCAGTGTCCACTACGGATGATTGTGGAGTATGTGAATTATATAATCTCCTGTTTCAATAATAAAACTGTCGATACTTCTATGTTGTGTAGACGTAGCCAGAGGTTTTGGGTGAACCACGGTAAAATATTTGTGTCTTTGTGAATTGATTTGCTGTTGTTGTGTTTTTTAATTTCTTATGCTATCCAACATTCTGTTTTAAATAACATTAAAATACAAATTTCCCATTTTATCAAGATTAATATAGTTTTATGATTTACAATTTTAAGTAGCTCTACTTTGAAACTTCCTATTTCATAATATCGATATGTGTTATATCAAATTAATTAGGTATGACAGTAACTTCACAAAAAACAAGGTTAGAGATTGCAGAATTCTCTTGGATTTAGTTTAACTAATTATTTTAATTAAGTACGGTATGTTGCCAACAAGGGGGGAAATTTAGGCATTAATAAATTCATTATTAATGCATAATAGAAAAATATGGAAATTAAAATTTTAGAAATTAATTTAATTTATTTCTAATTTTTAAGCATTTTCTTAAACAATAGGAAGATTTATCGAAAATTAAGTTGTAAAATTAATAGGATGGATATCTGTCATTTGTTGTTATCCCAAAAATTTATGTTGACTCGTCATTGTTATTAAGAAAACCTTTATTTCTATTTACCTATTTCTCGTCCATAAAGGTAGGATTTAACTCTGTTTGTTGTGATACATTTAGCAAATTTGTCTTTTAAAAATATTATATTGGACATGTGACTAAAGGGTGATGATCGTAAATAATATTGTACAGTATAAATATTTATTTTAATTAATAAACTAAAATTGTCTAATGTGTTATTATTCTCAAGAATATATTAAGAACTATCATGTGATTAGACTCTTCAACTAATAGGAAAATAGTTTTAATCAATTGTACCCAAGAAGAGAGCGAGAAAAAAAAAAAAAAATCATCCATATTTGTCAAGTAGTTGAACTGTTGGCTTGAAAACAAGCCCCCAAAGAAACATGAGTGGAAATAAATATGTTGGGTGAAGTTTATTTCAAAGAGGTTGTGGAGATGAAGGAAGCAAGACGAAAGAAAAGGCTGGGGATGAAAGTACGAACCAGGCTTCAACAAGTGTGGACACTACTAAGGGTTAGGAGTGTGAAAGTCGAGGAAGAAATCCTGCTATGTACCTTGAAGGAGTAGCTCTTGCAGCGAACTCTTTGAGAAACATAGTTTCTGGGTTAGGAGGGCATGCTAGTATTTAATCTATTTTTAGGAAATTCTTATATAAGTATATGAACAACAAGGAAAATTTGACTTAAAATATATTGTAATATTTGGTAGTTCAAAGTTATAGAAAAATTAAGTATTGTTCCTTATGATATGTGTTTATATTTGTGTATTAAAAGTGAATGCTTGGGGTGATAATATCTCTTATGAGTAAGAGAAACGTGTATGTGTGTGTGAGTGTGTGTGTGATTGTTTATAAGAAAATGCTTTGCTATGTGAGAGATGGTTTAAGTAATGATTTTGTGATGTGTAAATATAGCCTTTTATTTATGTGTTGGAAAAGTTAAGGTTAATAAGCCTAACAGTATGGAAATAACAAATTCACTATACATTTAAGATTTGAAAAAAGAAAAATGAGAGGGACTAATTAAGGTAGTGGTTTGCTAGTGGCAATAGAAGATAGAAAAATATGTTGAAATTTGCATTATGTAAGCAATTTTATAATTGTATAAATATTAGGTTTATTTTTAAGTTGCAAAAAAAAAAAGATAAATTATAAAGAAGTTGAATAGAAAGTAAGTTTTATGACCTAGTTAGAATGTTGTAGGCCATGGCAATGGAAGAAAACCACCTTATAGGTATATATAATTTATGAATAATATCCATGTTATTGTAGACAAACGGAAAATTAGTGAAAATTAGTTTAATATGTAAAATACTGAATGCTATTGATGTGTATTGTAAATGGATATTCACTCGGCAGTTCATCTGCTCGATTAAATAATAATATATTAAAAATATGAGATTCTACACTATCAAGTTTTATTAAACTTTAATATGTATACTTAACTATAATTAGGTACATGCATGCGAATAAAAATTAAGAAGAAAAGTGAGCGACAAAATCGCTCACACACATAAGACACAGATATGTTCTCTTTGAGAAACCATTTGGGGCTTGTGAGAGGTGAGTCCTTGACTCTCTTTCTCTTGTCTAGATATGTGAACAAGTGCAAAAAGTAATTATTGTAGCCAGTGGGTTTGCTGTTACATAGATCCTCTCACTTGCAACTTGCTCTACCTCTGCCATTTCTCTCAACTAGATTTTCTTATCTGTAGAACAAAATATAGAAAAATGGAATCCTCTTCCTCTAGTGGCTAGAATTTATAACACAACTTGGTAGCATACTAGTGGTTAATTTGTTCATAAGCACCAACTAGAACCACAATAAACTCTTCTGGAAGTCTTCCATCAAGGCTTTGTGCTTTGTTTTCCCATGACTAATGAGCATTGACATGCTTTTATCCTCTTGAACTATAGGTGTGAAAAACGAGCCAACTTGATCGTATAATTTTGGCATATGATCCTAGGTTGACATGATTCACCCATTTAAATCTCTGTAAGAGATAACGAAAATTGCACCATAAAGGAAAAACTTTTAACCCTAAAAAAATGGATGCAATAAATTCAAAAAATCTACATAATGACTCGCGTAAAGCATATAATTTTATGTTGTACTTTACGCACTCGGGTGTATGCGTTTCTTCTGCATATATGATGTTCAATGTATAGGCAAAGATACTTTCCTTTTCATCAAGAAACCAATTTTCAGCCATTATACATCTCTTGAAATAAAATTTCCGAGCTTTCAATCCAACGCAAGGGCAGGAGCTTGTCCATCAATAACACACGAAAAAAATATGATATTCAAGACGTATGAATTTATATAGTTCTGTTCAAGATAAATTTTACCATCGTTCGTACGAAATGAAAATTCTTATAGCCTTCACCTCGCTTATCACACGGGTCTCATATAATGGGCATTACACAGCAAATTCTTGTTCATTTGATGGTTCGGAATATTTCATCTTCAAGGCTGTCCAAGATCGTACGTTCAACATTGGAATAATTCAGTGCACGGTTTAACAGTCTCTAAATCCTTTAGTTTCATTCTACTAAAGCATATTATCCAATATTTCATCCATATATGTGATCTCAACACATACATAACAATCATTTTAAGCCAAATCTACCATTTGAAGACTCCGTAATACTTCTATCGTGAAAAAACATCAACCCATTTCAAAATGACATTACACCAGTAGCCACTACTATAATAGAACAACATGTATTTTCTATGAACATAGTATTTGAATCTTTTAACGTAATAATTGTTTATCTGAGTGATTTGTTCTCATATCACTGTATAAATATACATAACAATTCCAGTTCAATACATAATTAAACACCTAATATACACAGTTCCTCGTACACTTAAACTTTAAGTCTGTAGGCGTGTGGATGCCTTTGGGTCTCTTCCCATTTCACACTACTCAAACCTGCCAGCATTTGGTTTACAACACTGTCGAGAACAATACATGGCTTTGGATTATGAATACGTTCCTCAGAAAATCTCACAATATTTTCATCTCTCCATGATCTAAACATCTACTTCACCACAGTCCTTGAGGAGATCTCATGTAATTCTATTCTTAAATTTGCTATTGAAAAATCACACCAAATGTCACAATCCTCATTATTAGATAATCACTACTTTAAAAAAAAATACAATTATATATAATTTCTCACTGATCAAAGCTCTCATGAGTTTTCCTCTCAAACTCCAAATGGGTCAAGACACAATATATCATCAAACTCCCAAAGTTGAAAAATTTTATAGACTCATGTCTATACAGGTACATCACTTTTAACGACAGTAATGTGTCGACTACTGAGTCTTTATGACTTCACTACCTCTGGGGATTTCCGTCTGTTTTGTTGTACGATCCTTGATCTTTCTTCTTCATGTTGTTGGTTTTTAACATGAAATGTGTTCTTTCTTGGTCTCCAAACTTTATATTTCGCCTTATTTCATCTTCTTTAGTCAATGCCATTATAATCATATTCTTTTATATTGTTTATCTTCTTTAGCACTGCCCTTTGTTGGATACTTTCATCATTAACGTTATTAATTCTTCAATTTAACAATCAAACATTCATTTTCTTATAGAATTATACATTATTCCTAAAAATTTAGGGTTCTTATCTTGTACCCTTCATTTCATAGAAAATTAAGACATTAGAGTGTCTTCTTTCTTGCTGATTATTGTTTCTCTTCATTTCTACTGGTCTCTTCTGTCTGCTGACATTGTTATATGATACTTCAATCTCCCTTTATGTCTGAATGAATCATCATCTTCTGCATATGAATTTCCCAAAATATTTCTTCTTAAATCATTAAATGTAATACATTTGTTGTTTACTAAATTTCTTCACTACAAACTTGAATCCTTTCAGAAATTTTCAACAATATTTCTTCACATCCACCTCTCTACAAGCATTGTATATGAATTCAACTTCATTTCTGCTACGGGCAAAGTCGGATTTTCTTCTGTATTTTCATCATCTTCTATGTCATTATAGATGGTTTTCTGCACACATAACAAAATGTGAAAATGCCGCCATTATGAAAAAAATAAGGCACTGTTATCATTTGATATTTGAACATAAAAATCTCTTCATGTTTCTCTTGTCCTTTCAAGGATTCACCTCTTTGTGGTTCACATGTGTGAACATCATCATCATGATCTCTTACTCTAACTCCTTTAATAACTCATCATCATTATATAATGATCGTCATTTCAATCTCATCGAGTTATTAAATAATTTCTCTTTGACCTTATTCTATCTGCAGTTCTATTGCAATCATCGTATCTTAATTTTCTTCTCTGTAGCATTGTTCACATATTTCTCATTCGAAATCATTAAACATAGGTTAATTCTCTTGCTTAGGATTTTCTTCATCTCCATGCCTTAACTCATATATATTCAATCTTCAACAGCTTCTTTCACTTCAATATTCATTTGTTCTGTGAGGACACTCTCCTATGCTGTTTTAGTTTAAGAGGGATCTTGTTGTCTAAGTCTTAATCTGAACATATTTTGATTCTTATATATTAATAACGAAGAGTAAATTTTAGTGAGCATCTGTCGAAATGTACACATAATCATAGACAAAATAATTAGTTTTAAAATAAAATACATGTGAAATATATATTAACTGACATCAATCTTTTATAACTTGAGTTTACAATGGACACTTTAGTTTAACCAAATCCTCTGGCTGTGAGTCAACTCATAAGTCTCTCCTTCTCCAACAAATCAGCATGTCTCTTCTCAAATTCTACGAACTTGTTTATCGGTGCAACATTTATCTGAAGTAACAATAGGTTCCATTCCTTCACGTTATCTCATTTCCCCATCCATGTCTTGATATTTAATTTCTCTTCGCTTTTAGCCATTTTTGTTAGTATATCCCATTGTGTCTCATCTTTTAAATCATGTCTCTGTGCTCTTGTCCTCTGTCTTACCTTCATGGAATTTATCTGAACATATCTTCTATGATTCTCCCATGATCTCATTCCTCATGAGCTCATCCCTTGTTCATAAAGCAGGTCTACAATTCTCCTTTGCAAATCGTACCCTATCAAGCTTTCTCCTCGGCTAAGTCTCTTCCTAGAAGTATTCTCTCTCGTTCCTCTCTTGAACCTTCTAAGTTGCTATCCTTTGGGCTGTGCCGCACTACGGTCCTCCCCTTTTCCCAACATCTATTTGGATAGGTTCATTGCCATCATCATCAAGAAATACGCTTGTTCTTGGCTATAATCATCAAACATCTTCATAGGCGTGTTATTCAATCAATTATTCATCATTAATTAACTGAAAACATGCAGACTACCTCACTGTCAATTTCTGAACACATGTTGTTGTTGGGTTTCTCTTTTTTGTCTGCTGACTTTGTAGCCATTGTTGTCGTTACAACTGTATCCCTTCTTCATCGCGATTTTCTCAATCTGTCCTTCAATAATTTAATCTACTTTCTCCCAAGTGGTTACCCTTCTGCTATCTTTAATTTTCTTTCAAAATAAATGAAAATCACTGCCTCAATCGGTTTAGATAAATTGTATATTAAACCTGCTGAGTTCTAAATCTTCCTTTGTTCTCTTCAAGAACTCTTGTTATATAATTTCATAAAACCTATTCTGTTCATGATTTGTTATGCTGTTTATAAAATAAAATAGTTTACAAGATTACGAATTATCTTCAAAGAAAAACCACTTTTGTTCTCCTTGAAAGAGCATACACTGCTACTGATACCAAAAATGATGAAATTTAAGAAAATCTGTAATGAACTCATCACATAAGTCATGTAATTTTATATTTGTACTAACGCACTAAGTTGAACATAAATTTATGCAGAAGATGATATTCATTAACATGTAAGAAGGATTTTCTGTTACTATTACGAACCTTAATTGCTATAATGACTAATACATCTCTTAAAATATAAATTTGTGATCTTTCAATCCATTGCAATCAACGGAAACTTATCATAAATACTTTACGGAAAGAATATCTTTATACGAATAATAATTGTAATGCTATTCAAGAATCAAGTTCATACCTATCATTACGATACACAATATCGGAGAAATTCTACTATTTCGCTTCACCTCTGCTTTATCCACCTTTGATCTCATATAATGGGCGTTACTACAGCGAAAATTCACCTTCGTTTGGTGGATCAATTTCGTCTTAGAACTATCAACTCATGCAATCAACAATTAGATAATTCAAGTTCACACCAGCGGACTACAGGTCTTTTGAATCGGGTAATTTCCATTCTATTAGAAGCAGACAATCAATATTTCATCCATATGCCCAAGTCTCCAACATACCATATAACAATAATTTTACAAATGAATCATTCAATGCTCGTAATACTTCCTATGACATAAGCAAACATCAACCCATTTCAAATGACATTATGATCACTTCTGCTATATTAGTAACTTATGTGTTTTCTATAAACATACTATTTAGGAATCGTAACCATCAATAATTCATTTATCTAAATGATTTGTTCTCATATCATAACCATAATGTAACCAATTCAGATTCAATACATAGTGGAAAATTTTATTTTCTGGATCATGGTGCCACTTGAACACGTTGATATGGCGTATTAGATCTGTGGGTCTCTTCACATTTCCACTATCGTGCTGCCCATATAATGGTTTACCTTTATGAGTTATTGCTTTTCACAAATTAGCAAGATTAGAAAAATTCCAGCTGCAGGGTAACATCAAGCAACACAGGATTCAAGTGTAGCCTCACCAGATGGGAGGGATCTCTCTATGAATAAGGTTTAAAGATATGATCTTTAAAGCTGAAATTGTGATATTGAGCTGAATTGTAAACATGGGTTTTCTTTGTTTGTTTTACAGTTTAAATAGAACTTCACCAGTGAATGTGAAAGGCGGTTTAAAAGAAGAAGATATGCCGCAAAGATGAAGGACAGTTCAAGCTGATAGAAAAAGAAAAAATAGTTTTAACCATTGAGCTGTAAGTCATAGGAGGATTTAAATTGGACAAAGATTGAAGAAGGATCCATGGGGCGGTTACTTATATCAAAGGATCTCTTAAAGTGATTTTATGGATAAACGAGATAGAAAATGAAACAAAAAAATAGAAGAACGAACACAAATTAAAGTCCAAGTAAGTGCTTTTAAACTATCACTTTGAACATGTGATTTCAGTCATAGTGTTTAAAACGATTTGAACGACTTAAGATACGGTGCTTTTCGCTACCTTCTTTCAACCTATTCAATAAACAACGGATAACGGTCATAAAAACAATTTGAATCGGGCGGTACTTTCAAAACAGCTTTGTGTGCTTTAAGGAAAACACGAAGGACTTTGTTATGAAATCTGAATCAGGCAGAAGTGCTCTTAAACTGAAAATACGCATTAATATATAACGAAAAGGCTAAAATGAAGAGGAAACATAGAATAAAGCTTTCAATAATAATGAGAGCCAGTGACGGGAGTATGTCCTAGCTCTCGTATTTGTTATACTGTCGAGCGAATAGAATAAGCATTAAGAAAAATAACAATGAGCAAATTGAGAACCATCACCATTGACTGAAATCATGAATCCCATAAATCAGCAACTTGTATTTGATGTTCAAACCAATACAATCGGTATTTGGGTGGGTCTCTACAACTTCAATCTTCTCGTGTACGACTTATGTGTCTTCAGAATTTGAGAGCATCGATGGCTTCGAGAATAACTATTACCATACATTAGGATATTCGACCAACATTTATAGGTACTACAAGGTATTTGTAGAAATGAGTGAAATTTAAAGAAAAAGATACGCAGATGGGTTAATGCGAATTAGTGACTCTTGACCTTTGAAGGCCTCGACAAAAATTACGGTGTTTATCAGCATTAATTGATTTACTAAAGTTAAGCTAGAGTGAGAGTTTTTTGTTTAAGGGCTAATTGTCACGTTAAATATTTCTGTCCATTGCTTAGGGGTCTATTAGTCAATTAATACTGGTTGTTCTTTAATCTTTCAAATGGTTTGTGGTGGAGATAGAATCGTTGATCAATATTAATTGTTAAGATATCTTTGGTTGATGAGGTTAAAGGGTACCCTTTAGGAGGTGAAGAGGGTTAGTTAGCCTGCTGTAAGGTGGTGAGAAGCTTTCTCATATCGACGGTGTCTTTGTTCCTTCCCAAGCTTTAATTCACTTTAGTTAAGTGTTTGCCAATGTTCACTTTCTGGTAAAAATTGATATCTTTTGATGTCTTGTTGATGTGAAGGTACGTACGGGGGCTCTGTAACGCATCTTTGCCTCATGAAAAAAATGATAAACTTGTCGAATCAAACCATGTGAATGGTTTCCCTTGATGAATCAGCTAACAACGCAGAAACGTCTTCCCGGCCTTTCGCTATTTGCAAAACTGATGGTCCCGAACTTTGCCATCGAACCAATTAAGAAATCCTTTCCTTGTGTTTTTGAGTTTACGCTTTAAAAAGGCGTGGGATGGGAGCGAACGTTGGATAGCAACATCAATAGCAGAATAGCAAAAGAAAGGCACACAAAAGAGCGGGGAGAATAACAGAGCCGTTCAATCGCCGATGATCACAGGGTAAATTAGTTTAATCCTTTGGTAAGTGAGAAGGTGATGAAATAATGCGGGAAAATACGGCACGTACGATACGAATTGTGGAACGGTCCGGATCTAATCGAATGTAATCGGTGAGACAAAACAAAGTGCGATAAGAAACTTTAACAGTACGGTTAAGCAGTAATAATTGATACGAGATCGGATCATGGCAGCGAAAATAAAATCGAAGGATGGGTAGTCGAAGACAAACAAAACGCATGCAGTTGAAACTTTGTGATGCGATTGAAGTGACCATTGATACGAGAATCGAGATCAGCAGGTTAATATCCTTTGATTATTTGCAGCCAGGAGACATATACTTTATGAAAAACCACAATTTTAATAAAAGCAAGGTTTGATGGATGGGCGGAACATATATATATATATATATATGAAATAGTTGAGCGCTGTAATTAGGGCCTTGTGGTTATATGGAATACAATGAGCCGGGGGCTCTTCCCCTGTTCGAGCCAATCGCAATACGGCATAAAGGTAAAACTTTCAATCAACATTGAAATATTCGATGCGATAGAGCGGCTACTGAGATCTTTTAACTGTAGTCTTTAAAAATTAGGTTATATGAAATAAAAAGCTGAAAAGAGAGTTTGGTTTATGCTCATATATGACAATAACATCGAACTTTGATATGGTCTTTCTAAGTCAACATTAAAACTTTCTCCTATTGTGATTGTAGCGATTGGCTCTTTTCAATCTAACCATTTATTAACACGCGACTTTGGTTTTAGACCAAGGGTTAGGATAAATAGGTTTTACAAGAAAAAATGAATGGAATGGATTCTTAGAAGGTTTAGCACCCGATTGCGGAGTAGCAGGTTCGCAGAAATAATGACGGTCGGAAATTGTGCGCGGAAGCAATCGCCCGAAACATTGACACAAGCTTGCACTCTTGGGTTGTCACCCCGATGGTGGCATGGCCTCGCGTGGCTCTTCGCATCACGGGAAGCGGGTAGAAGTAGTTGAGACTTGAGCCTAGGGATTAAAACCTTAATACCAAAAAGTGGGTTTTTCATGGATTTTCAATGGTTTTAGTGGTTATAGAGTTTGAGTAAGGCAAAGAAGGTCTTTAAACATGTCAGGAAGGTTTAAATGAAGGAAAAAAAAAAAAAAGGAAAATGAAGAAATTTGCAGGGTTAAAATAGGGTTAATTGCTTAAGAAAGAAAGGAAGGAAAATGATGTTTGTAGCAGTCTTTCTCATGGATTTTAGCAATTTGTGAGTTGAAGAAACAACGATGAGATTTTGAACATGAGCATGAGATTCTGGCTTAAAGATAAGAATTTTGACAATGGTATTTTATTTCGAAAGACTCCAACAGTGTTTGGCCACCTCTTAAATAAAACAAATTTTATAGGTGAACCAACAGTGGTATCACAGGATGGTACATGTGAAAACATCGAGAACTTGGAACCAACATTCTCTGGGGGGGTACAGCACCATGCCTCATCATTGGAAAGCTACCCTTCTTTGCTAGGATGATCTTACTTTGTTCTAAAGCAAGTAAGCCTGAAAACAATGGATCTCCATTCAACAAGCTTTTCTACCTACCCAATCTCTTGATTTAACATTTTACTTTCTTCATTTTGAGTTACATGGATTGGCAAACTCTTTTACAACATTTATTTCTTGCTTCGAAGAAAGTCTAACATCTAATTCTACTCATGTTCTCCATGAACTCAGATTAAACGATTTAGTCCATCTATTCTCTACCTAATCACCTTTGGGATTAAACGGTCAACAAATTTTATTCTCTAAATTCTACAACAAAAATTTCATGATCAGAAGTCAAGATTAGTTTTGACTAGATGAATCTATATTTTGTGGAAAACAAGGCACGCACATAGATATTTATTTTAAAAAATTAAAACAAAAATGGAAGAGTTTAAAATCTGAAATTAAACACTTTGTCCTTTTACCAACCTCTTGTTTTTATGTCTTTTTGAGTTTATGTTATTTTATCAAGCTGATTCATATTTTGGTGGTTGAATCCAGTTTAATATTGTTTGACAAAATTTTACATGAATTGGAGGTCAATTTTTGTGAAGCTTAGGTTAGGGTTTTGAGCATGTTTTGAACCTCTAATTTCTATCCTAATCTGTCTCTTTGATAAGCCAATATTAAACGAGTTTAGCGAATCAAATTCCTTATCCTATCATAAAAAAATTTAGAAATAGTGGTGATTATTTGTTTGGCTTCTAACTTTAGAGGTGTGTTTGCTAGGTAGCGATACAAACTTCTGCCCTTTCGGTTATTTCTCTTTTGTGGTAATAAATTTGTACCTTTATTTTTTTAAATACCGCCCTCTTTTTCTTTCTCTTTTTGTTTATTTTTTCTTTTTTGATAAAGCAATGGTTTTTAAAATGAAACCAAAGCTTCAGAATTTTAAACACAAATTGATAGTAATAACAAGACACTACCATTGGCCAGGACCCCAAAGATACATGTATCTAACTCTTGGAAAAAAGCATTGGGACCAATGAGTGAGCTGAATGATGTAAGGACACACAAAAACATCCAAATTTGCCATGTTACCTTCTCTCTCTTGAAGGTCCCATAGGTACAACATCTCCAATAACAGAAATCACAAGCCTTTGTTCTTTTGTCAAAAAACACTTTATGTTCTCTTCCACTTTTGGCTCTTGTTGTAAACCTCTTCCCTTGTCATGAAGATATGTGATTGATTAATCCTCCTTGTCATGTAACCTCTTGGTATGTCTTGGACTAATTTTATCCTTTGGTACTAGGTGATAGGAAACAACATATCTGTCCATAAACAAGTTTAGTGAAGGTTCCAATAGTTTCTTTATACAATCGCTATTACTTACAAAACCTTCTTTCGACTTGTTAATGCCATGATTTTTGTTTTCTTCAAAAAACAGCTTCTTGATGGTCTTTTAAACTTGTTGGGCCAGTTCAGCTATCCCATTACCTTGAGGTAATAAGCGTTAGAATGACCAGGTAGCAATACGATACTTATGACAAAAATCAATCATCTTTTTTGGATTAGCTTGGCCATTATCGACGTAATCTTCACCTGGGACATCCAAGTCTGGGCAAGATATATGATCTTAAAGAATTTTGTAATATAGCCAGTCTGTATGCTTGTTCCTGGAAAAAGGATGGCCTCTATCACTTCTGGCAAGTAATTAGTAGTTGTGAGGTCCATTTGTGTTAGGCAGATGAAGTAGGATAGATTTCTCTGCAAAATGTAAGCCCATTGTTGAAAAGAAACTTCAGGTGATAGGTTATGTTAGTAAAGGAAGGTTTTATTTTGCCTAAAAAAATTGGCATTTGTGACAATATACTGTACATTTTATGAATGTATCTTCAAGAAAGGTGGTTACATTAATAACTAAACTCTAAGTTTTAACTGCATTTCGTGGTTTCCAGTAGAATGCCTCACACCTCCTCATGGGTCGCCTTCAGTCACTCTATTGCATCAACTTGACCAAACATTATTAATAAGCAATGCCATTTTCCAATACAAACATTCATTTAAAAAATAGTTTCTTTAGCTTGCTACTTTAAGAAAACCTTGCCTTTGTTTTGATAAATTAGAGGAGCATTAATATTTTTAAGTACATACAAGATATTAGGTGTACCAAGGCAGGTTTTGAGCTTCGGTCTTCGATAGTGGGAAGCTGGGTAATTCTTCTTATTCATCTGACATCTCTGTGTTAATGTCAAGGGCTTGCAGATTAGATTCAGCTTGATAGTGTGACTAAGCCCTAACCTTTAATAAGTTTGGTGGGTTTGATTTCCAAATCATACTCTATTACGGCAATCCTTTACACTCTCCTGCATCGAGAATCTTGTGACAAGATCTCTTTTACCACTATATTAAGTGCAAGCAATGATGTGCAAGATAAAATATACCTTACAAGTCTTTAAGCCTTTCACCAAAGCATAGGCCTATTTTCCGACCTGTTATATTTCAAGGTGCATCACCTTAAACTAACACTAAAAAAACAATAGGTTGTTCCCGTCTCTCACAGGGTTTTAAACGGGACTACAACCACGGTGTTACGAGGCAAAGGAAAATATAAGAAATCATTTGAAAAAATACGAAATTTTGATCGAAGTGAGGCACAAATGAGAATGCATGTTTACCAATTAGGAAAGTTTTGGCTTCTACAGTCCATTTCACTCCTACTTCTTTTGGGCATGTTAGTCATGTTCTGAGAGCTGCTAAGTTTAGGGAATAAACCTCCTCAAAAGTTAATCTTCCAATAAAGAACTGGGTTCTTTTGTGTTCTCAGGTAGCTAATATTATTCCCTCTAACTCTTTTTACAGATATGTTTTAATCCTTTACACGATAATATTGGCTTAGTAGTTTTCCTCTTGTGAGCCGTCTGTCTTTTGGGATTTAAAGATAGCCCAAATCTTCTTGTGTTTTAAAGACATTTCTTAGATGTTTGGTGTTCTTCCTTGATTTAGGACAAACATTATTGTCATGAGAGTAAGTACACAATTAAGTGCCCTATTTCTACCTCTAAAAGTACACAATATCCTGGCCCTTTAAAAAGTGGCCCAACATTCGTAGTCCAAAAGCATTTCACGTACATGAAAAGTGCCCCAAGAATGGTGAAAAGGCTGTCTTGAGTTAAATCTTCTAGAAATGCCAAAACTTGGTTATATCTTTGAAAAACCGTCTAATAAATCCTTTTTTGAACCAACTATGTCACCTTGGGAGTGTCACATTTTGGTAAAGTGGTGTGTCCTTCAGGCTGCGGCAGGAGTTCACAAATCAATTCACCAATCTGATTTCTCTGTATTTTCCTCACATTCTGATTCAAAGCCCAACTCTGCTACACATGAAAAACCTCCAAAGGGCACAATAGTTCACCTCATACATCTTTAACAGTTCCTTGCTATGAAATCATTGTATTTACCTGAATTAAGTTACATTGAGTTTTCTTAAAGGATTTTTAGTTTTCTTTCAATAGGATCTTATGCTGGATGATTTCTTTATGTGGCTTTCAAGTCTTGTATCTCGACAACACATCAGAAAATCTTTAAATAGGTCAGTATATTTTCATATGCGGCAAGAGCAAACCTAATTTAATCACTAGGTGAGCTTTGGTGCCTATATTGCATTCTTCAACCTGAGACTGTATATTCTATAGTAGGTTTCACATATGGCTTCAAAATCAAACGGGTCTTATAATAGTGCGAGCCTAGGTATGTTCTTACGTCCTTTGGTAACTTCATGTCTCAATGTATTCGTTTTACTGTGTCCTCGTATGATATGAGTTTTAAATTTATTAATTAACATGTTGTTTATGGGATGGAATAGTTTTTATTCTTGAGAGGGCTTTTGTGTAGGGGGTTACACCATTTGATCCAGAATACGAATTAGATAATTCCGTTCATTTTCATATCGACAGAATCCTCTGTCTGTTTATAGCCCCAGACACCATAAATGTTTTCCTTCTCTGCACTCCAGACCTATCTTTGTTTGAATGATGATACGCTTTATCACCGATGTTTCTTGACATGAACTACTTGTTGTGACCAGCCCGTTTATAATTGTTTGACTCCTTGAGACAAACACGAGCTCATATTTTTAAATGTGTTCGGAAATCTATAGCATTATTTTGTTATATCCTTGGTCTAGGATGTTTAACGACATACTATCATTGAAACACCATTTCGATGACTGGTCTGGTCTCCACTGATTCTTCTTGGCTCTAGTTCTTTCAAAGCAAACTGCCAATCCTAGGATGAGAGCCTCATACTTTGTGATGTTGTTAGTGCATTTTGAAATCTAACTTTAAGCATGGCTCTCGGGTAATTTTACGATGTCGACCAACCCTTGACTCCCGCCCTCAGCACAGTACAAAGCCATAAAGTTTACTTTCCATAAAGTTATTGTATCATTTGATCCTAATACCTTGTTCATCATGTATTCTTGTTGTGAGATGAACATGTTGTCTTCAGAGTCTGCTTTCTAGGATTTTCAAAGGTCCAGCGTGATAGGTAATCTGTTGTTACGTTTGGTTTGTTTACTATTTTGGTTTGTTGTTTAATAAATTATCAGTTTCTTTCTAGGTACTAGCCCCATATCTCGGCTTTGCCATTATTCTAGATTTGGGGCCTCTAAGCACAATTGTCTGGAAAATGGTGTCTCCTAGCTAGCTCATTTGTGGATTCATTGTTATAAGATAAACGAATCAAGGTCGGTGTAAATGAGAATAAGTAGGAAATTTTCAAGGTTATAGACTCACCGGCCATGAATTTCATAACTAAGCCTCTTGTAATTACAAGGTGGCTAAGACAAGAGGATAATGGCATATATCCCATCCATCATTGTACCTTGCAACTTGCTTTTATGATCTTGAAAACAACATGCCATACTTAAGGCACATTAGCCATAACCTCCATGACCGTACATAGGCGGGTTTGAGTTAAATTCACACAAAGGTCTTTAATTAGGCAAGGCATTTCATAAGTAGAATCAAAATACAAATGCTTCATGGTCTACGGTTATTTCTGGTCTAATACTTTCAGCTATCACCTTTGGCATAAGGTTGTGTGGCTCAGTCATGCATATGTTGAAAAGATTTTGTCATGGATATTTAGGTGACATAAAAAAGTACTACCCTTCTTGCATTCCCTTCAATTTTGGGCCAAACAAGAAGGTGGTTTGCTCATCATTCAGGTGCGCCAGTGTCTTTGTTTTCTCTTAAATTCGGCTTTTAGGCAGTTCTTCTATACATCTGGTGCTTAACTCGGCCAAGGCCAAATTTTAGTGCAACAATCTCCTTTTAAATTAAAAAGCGGTCTGATATTTGAAAAGATTCAGTGCTGTCTTGTTGAAAAGAACACGTTTATTAGCAATATCAGGTTGCTGATTTTGATGTGTACAATATTTGATTGTTCTACGAAACGTGCATTTGTAATATATAGTCTTTTAAATTCTTGACACAATTTTTCGCTTTGGTTAAAGTGTCATATCTTTGTTTTTAGAACCTCGGTGTGATTTCTTTACTTTCCAAGTCCTTTAAGTCTTTCTAGGCCTTTTCTTAATGGTGATTTGAAGCTTCTTTAGTTTGGGATCATCTGTTCTTTCTCTGAATCATATTGTTTCTATAGGACCTGCATAGGTAGCATTTCGAATCAGACCTATAGTCTTCTGGTCTCTAACACTTCATGTCCACAACATGAGTACGAAAAACTGGTTTTTACATGGGGAAGGTATGGTCTGAGTCATCCACATCATCATATTCATACCGATTTCTCTGACTCTTCTGTGTTCCTTCATCCTCATCAGAGAAGTTCTCTTGAAATCGGAGGGATGACCTTTTGATCAGAGTCTCTTTGTCTGTTTGCAGAAGTTATTTCTCCCTAAGTTACGGTTTCCAATTTTAGTTCTGTTTTGATTCTTTGACTTGGATGATCATTTCTGTTCCTAGTCTCTACCATGGTTTTGTTGAACTATCATATTTAGAGATACGGTGAGAAGCTTTGTTGTCATCCTGAGTTTTCTAAAGCCTCATCCTCGCACTCTTTTCTGATTAGGTTTCTCAACACTGTTATCGCTACACGTGTCTTCGATTATTATAATCCTCTCCCCTAGTGCAGTAAGCCTATAAGCATCCAGCTTCCAGGGTATTTTATAAGCCCATTCATGAGAGTTTCATGTGGTGGAAAAACATTGTAAAATGTTTATTCGTCTGTTAGGAGCAATCCAGACTCCCTCTATGTTCTTTTAGATGGAAAGTATTCATTAAGATTTGGAAAATTTAACTAACTTCCCATTTGTTTATGAAAATTTGATGTAAGGGCGGGAAAGATCATTAATGCTATTAGGAAGACAAACTGCAGCCATTTCACTTCTCCTCCTAAACCTAGGCAGAATCCTCATCTTAATTATTTCATCACTCTATTTCTACCATGTAATCGAAAACTTGTCTCATATTAACCGCTACATGATATTTCGTGATGTGGTGAGTTCTTCCAGTGAAATGAGAATCTTGGACGATAGTCATTAGGTAAAGGAGCTAAAGATAGAAGCTGACCTGAGAGCATATATGCTTCCATGATTATGAAGGTGGAGAGTGGTTCACAAGAAAGTGGATGTAAAAAGGACAATGAGCTGGGGGGTAGAGTGGTTTGAACAGATGTGGATGGAACATGGATGAATGGTTGAGCTGATCTTGGATGAGAAGATACCTAAGTTGTAGTGTAAATCGGGAGGTATTTAGCCTATTGCTACCCGGAGATGTGCACTTGTTTCGGGGAGAAAAGTGAAGAATCAAAAATCTAAGCAGTCTAATCATAAAGACCTAGTTCTAAAGGATTTACTAAGTCATCTTGTGATTGTTGTAGAGGCTGAAAGATTCACAAAAGGCCCAATTAGTTCTCAAGGGTGATACGAAAAACGATTTGATAATTTAATCTAAAGGAGACTTTCTAAGTAATCTTTGAGGTTATCAACTACTCTCGGGGTGTGGATCATGGTGGGTTAAGCTCTAGTGTGAATCTTTCTAAGACCACTATGTTGGTGTTTCAGGCCCAAATAACAAGATAAGTTCAACTTCGATTGCAAAAATCTTTGCAGAATTTGTATATTTTAATTCAATCTCCCAGGTCAACTAGCTGAGTTTGAAAGATATTTATAATAATGATAGGGTTCTTCGATGGAAGTCTTAAGGTCTGTCAGAGATGGTGGAGGTCTCCAGTGAAGTTTTGACTCTTTTAGGTAAAAACAATAGTCCCACTACCTGTTAATTTGCAACAATACGAAAACATTTTACAAGTTGAGTTTTGTGGTTGTGAAAACTAAGGGTTTATAAAAAAGTACACATGCAAGCAACTATGAACTCAAAATTTCCCAGTGTAGTCGCCATTATGTTAGCACCCTATAATTACTTAAGATTGGAAAAATTCTGTGTGAGGGTAACATCAAATGGCCTGAAGTTCAAGGAATCTAACCCTCTGAATCAGGAGGAGATCTCTGTGAATGAAGTTTAAAGATGTGATCTTTAAAGTGAAATTTGATAAACTGGTTATGAAAACATGGGTTTTGTTTGTTTGTTTTGGTTGGGCCAGGCTTACATGGTGAAAGGTAAGCGATTTAGAAAAAAGAAGGAATTTACGCAAGATGAAGAATGATTAATTTGATAGAAAAGGCAAAAATAGTTTAAATCCATTGAGCTGTAGGTCATAGGAGGATTTAAATTTAGACAACAAAGATTCAAGAAGGATCCATGGAGCCAAATTCTGCCTTGCTGTCAAAGGATCTCTTAAAGTGATTTTATGGATAGAAACGGATGAAATGAAACAAAAACAAATGAAGAATAGAGCAGGTACGATAAGTAAGTTCTTTTAAACTATCTTTGCTTTGAACATGTGCTTTAGATTGTAAAATGTTTGTAAACAATTCGAACAACTTAAGATGGAAAGGTGTACCACAAACTACATATTCAACCTATTCAACAAGAAAACAAAAAAAATCGCAGGTCAAAAAAAGAGAAATTTAGATCGGTAGTCTTTAAAACCAACATAGCCCAATATGCTTCAAGGAAAACACGGAAGACTTGTTGCTAAAAAACAATCTAGATCAGGCAGGTGGCATGCAGCTTCTTTGCGTTAATACTCTTCAAGAAACATTAAGGTGAAGAAAACTTATAGAGAATAAAGCTTTTAGTAACGGAGGTGAGGATGCTGACGAGTATGTCTAGCTCTGTACTTGCTGCTCTTTATAGGAAACGTGAATAGGTGAAAAACGTTAATAGAAATAACAATAGACGATGAAACCCATCTTCGTTGACACAAATCATAAATCACATAAATCAACAACTTGTGTTTGATGTTCAAACGATTTACAATCAACAGAGCGATTGAAATTCTCTGCAACAATCTTTATACGTATAAGTATGTGTCTTGAGGTTGCATCACAACAAAGGACATCGATACAAACTTGGAATAACTATTACATACCGATGGGATGTCAGAACCAAAAATTTTCTCATTTTCTACAGGCTGTTATGAAGAATGAGAGGTGAAATTTAGAAAAGATACGTGGATGGGTTAATGCGAAATGACTCTTCGGCCTTTGAAGCCTCATTGAATAAATTTGTAGGGTGTTTATCAGCATTAATTGATTTACTAAGAGATTAAGCTGGGGTGGGGAGCTTTTGTTGTTTAGGGCTAGGTATCTGAGCAAGTAACTCTTTGTACTTTCTTCTGAGGTCTAATGATCGAAAGATTAGCTTAGGCTGTTCTTTAATGCTTTAAAATAGTTTCTTGACAATTAGAAATAAGATCGTTGATCGGTATTAATTGTTAGGTTGTCTTTGATTTAGGGTAGTTTTGTAGGTGACTTTAGTAGTTTGAAGGGTTAGAATTAACCTGCAACAAGGCGTTGGAGGGCTTTCTCATCGTAAGCAAATGTCTTTGTTATTTAAGCTTTTAATTCACTTTAGTTAAGATGTTTTCAATCTCGCTGCGTGGCGGTACTCTTTACACGATTTCTTGTTGGTCTTCTTGGGTCGCATAGGGCATAATGTAACATCACTGCCTCATAAACAGCAGTGAAACGTACGAGTCTGACCTTGCGAATGGTTTCGTGATGAATCAATAGCATGAAGCTTGTTTTCTGTGCCAAAAGCGCTGTTTTCGAAACTAACAATACCATTAAAACTGCAAAAAAAAACAGAACCAATTAAGAAATCCTATGTTTTGGGTTTCTTGCTTTAGAGCGTAGGATAGGGTAGAGCCATTGGATAACGCTGACATCCAGTAGTGAAATTAACGAAATAAGGCTTTAAAAAAGCGGGAGAAAAAATAACGAACGGAACGATCGCATTCAGTCACGGTGGGAATTAGTTGAAAAATCATGGTAGGCGGTGGTAAATAACGAGAGAAAATACGAGCCATCAATACAGACATGGAGCGGTCGAATCGTCAGGAAGGATGGAGAATCGGCGAGGCGAAAAACAAAGGTGCGATAGAGGAAACACCTGCGATGTGGATGACGGTAGCCAATTAGTCCGGGGATGAAGATCAGCAACCCAGGTAATGGTGAGAGGATAGGTGATGGAGAACAAACAACGTAAATTGAAACGCTGCGATAAATTGGTGATGATACGTTGATAAAGGTGATCAACGGTCAATATCGCTGATTCTTTGCACCAGCGAAACCATATACTTTATGAAAAAATACTGGTGGCAAAAACCAAGGTTTGAGTGGTTGAGAACATATATATATATATGTGAGTATTGACATAACCAATTATGGGGCCCCTTGTAGTTCTATGAGACTAATGGGCCTGGTGCTCTTCATAAAGGAACCGCGTAATAAGACGCTGAGCACAGCACTAATCAACCATTGAAAATATTACTGATGGAAATAAAGCGTAAGGATCTTTTATTGTGGTCGCGGTGAGATTATGTAAATAAAAAGCGGGGAGTTGAAGGTTTAGATATATGACAGTAACGCCGAACTTTCTGATGCGGAGAATATTTAAATCCCAACCATTTAAACTTTCTGGAATTGGAATTCTTCGCGATAAATACACTAATCTAACCATTTATATTAACACGCAACTTTGGTTTTTAGACCAAAAGTTAGGATAAATAAGTTTTACAAAGGAAAAAATAGATAAGGATAGATTCTTTTGAGTTGGCATGATTACTTGCTAAGACCCAGCAAGGATGCAACAGAAATAACAATATGATCGGAGGTTATGGCCGTAAGGCTTAATACTTGAAACATTAAATACAACTTTAAAGACTTGCACTCTTGGGTTGTTAAATAAATTAAACAGTGTAACGCTTGGTCTTATCTGGGCATACGGTGAGAAAATGGTTGGGGCACCAGGCCTAAACAAGCCATAATACAAAAATGGGCTTTTCATGGATTTTCAATGGTTTTGATGGTTAGAGGTTCTGATAAAACCAAATAAAAGTCTTAACCTTATCAGGAGGTTTCAGCAGAAGAAAAAAAAAAGGCAAGGGGATTTCATGGGGAAGAAGAGGTTAGGAAATGGGGTTAGTTAGCAAGAAGAAAGGAAGGAAAATGATCTTTATGGCAGGTCTTTCTCATGGATTTTGTGAAGTTGTAGTTAAGGAAACAATAGTGGTATTTTGAACACCAGGCTGAGATCTTCACCAGGCTTCAGAGATAACATTTTTGACAAGCAGTGTTTCTTTGAAGGCTCCAACAAATATTTTAGCCCCACCTCTTGATAAAACAATTTTTAGGTGTGTGATGGCTCCCATGGGGATGGTGCCCTTCTTGACATCAGAACTTCGAACTGACATTCTCTTGGGCGATTTGGCCCGTGCCTCATCCATTGGGCTACCCTTCCTTTAGAGATGATCTTCATTTTGTTTAAACAAATGGTGACTATGAAAACAATGGATCTCCATTCAACAAGCTTTCTACCTACCGATCCTACGATTTAACATTTTTTTCTTCATTTGAGTGCTGCTTGGTTAAACTCTTGCATAGGTGGCAGCAGAAATAACCATGAAACACATGGTTCTTTGAATCCGATTTTCTCTAGAAATCCCACAATCATACTCCTAATATCTCTGTAAAATATCTTAACTTTCACCTTCTTATGACCCCTTAAGGATCTCAACAACAATTCTGTTCTTAAATTAGCATGTTATACAGAAAATCAAACACGATCTCACAAAATCCTCATTGTTATTAATCACTCACTTTCAAAAAAAAAAATACAACAGAGTTACATAATAATTTAACTTCAAGTTGGGATACTCAACAGAATTTTCACCTCTCAAACTTAATGGTTCAAGACATTTTGGTGCTGTGCCTGGCATGATGACACAAAAAGCCTCCAAAAATGCTTTGAGTTTCGATTTTAGAACTAGGCCCCACAAGGAAAAACGGTCCTATGTGTTGTTTCCTCCTTTTGCTCCAAAATGCATCAAGATGGATGAAAAATAATATAATTATCTAATATGGAATAATTTAGTGTGTAGTAATCTATGGAGGTCTTTTAGAGGGCTCTACAAGTTGACAATTATTAATAGTGAATTAAAGCTAGGAGAAGGTAGATGCATGATTTTTGTGAACAAAGGTTGGAACTTTGATGATGAAGAAATTGTCTCTTAATCTAAAGAACTCATTTTTTTCCAATTAAGTCAATATAAATCTGCTTTTCTTTAAAAAAAAAATATTAGGGTTTAATATATTAATTCCCCAGGTTTTTAAGCTTAGGGTTTACATATATAAATCTTAGGTTTATATTTTTGTATTTTATCATGTCTCAAGGTTTATAATATTCATTTTAATTAAGGCTTAATTTACATGGAAATTACAACAATGTTTGTAAGTGTGTCTAGTGTCACATTGTCTTAATACAATAATAAATCTCCCACAATGATTAATAAATGTTACATTACCATTACCATTCTTAAAAATTCTGTTAGGACATTATAAAATTGAGAGTTTAATATTTGAGATTTTAATATTAGGTTTATAATATTTGTTTAGGATTGAATTTATATTAATAGGGTTTAATAATGTATTTATAATGACAGTATTTTTAATATTAGGTTTGTAATATTCATTTAGTATTAAGTTTCGAAATATTTTTTGTTTTTTAATATTGGAGTTTTATAATATTGGGTGTAATAGTTTTTACATTAAATTTATTTAATGTTGTAATATCATATTTTAAAATTGATGTTTAATAGTAAAGTTTTATATTATTGGGTTTAAAATGCGTACAGTATCATGGTTGCAAAATATTTTCATTTTTAATATTAGGGTTTATAATATTGGATTTAATATTAAGTTGTGTTGAGTTTTATAATATTTGGATTTATCATAATATTAATTCAAGAATTTGTAATATTGATCTTAAGTTATAATATGGTCTAACTAAGCGACGGCTTAGCGACGTTCACTCACTTCCACTACGTGTGATGTGCCTATTAGAATGTCCCCTTGCCTTTCGATGTTAGCCTTTCTGTCGAGAATAGGTAACTGTGCCTTTGCTTGTACCTTGCTATGGGGTGGCAACTAATGCGACCTTTAGGTGTGTGTCATGGATGGTTATACATACATATTAGATATTTAACCTTCAAAATTCAAATGCCGTTCATAAAGGATTTAAATAGTAAGTTTCTTTGAAAAATTTTAGAAAATGAGCCCATGGCACATGGGACTCGCATATTTAATTCCAAACACATAAAAAAAGCTCATGGCATAGGTTTATTGGTTGTTTGTTGTTGGAGCTTGTAAAGAACATAACTACATTGCTAAGTGAAACTTAAACAACGTAAATCAAATACGAATTACCATTAGCAGTTGGTATGCTGATTTAAACATACAACATCCATTCATCTGTATAAACAATAGGTACGAATACAGCGGTATCAATGAAGGTAATGAAACTTGTTAAGCTCATGGCTCTTCTGGTGCGATGGTTCACCATGTATGTAAAGTTTTACATGGTGGTAATTTGGGATGAAACACCGTTAACTACTAACTACATAATGCTATATTTTTATAAGTTTGAACGAGCTATTTTATTTTGTTCTTGTTTCTATGAGTTTTGAACTTTGTTTACCTTTCTTATCGCATTGAAGTACAGAAGAATCAAGCAATATGGTTAAAGTAAATCGATCAAAGCTAATAGCGCAAGCGAACAATGCTATGGAAATTAGAGCAACAACAAGTTCCTCTTCCTAAATGGGTTAGTACTATTATTACCATGTCGATAGTGATGCAGATGCTCACTTTCTTTTACAAATCTCGCCCACAGCCATTACAGCAGTCTGCAGCTATCACTACCCAGGCGAGGGTACCGGATCCTGAATAAAACTCCGTCCTTTGAATTGGTTTTACTTTTCTTGAGATCACGGAAGCATTACTTTTATTCAATCTTTATCTTGTAAATACACAACACTATTTTATAGCGGTGCTTTATTCAATACTGTCTTCATAATTAGCCATTACATTACATGACTATGCGTCTGGTAGGATTACATGAAAAAAGACTTTTGATAAACTGAATGAACAAAAACAGCAACTTTATTATTACTGTAATCAGGTTTGTTTATGTTTCTAATATACACCAGCATGAATGGCTACATGGTTCGTTACATATATGAATCACCTTTGTTAATTTGGGTTTAGGTATGTTTCGTTTTTATTTGTTTTAGTTTTCACTATTTTTATTATATTTGGATGTAGATTTTAGAAAACAGACACATCACTTCATGATAGTAACATACGTTTAAGTCTTTCTTTGTTTTGAAACTAAAAACTTGTTTGATTAATATTCATTATATATATTTTCTGTCTTTATTGTATTTGAATGCTACATGTTTTAGAAAACTAACCATGATAATAAATCATTGGTAAAAGCTTTTCATTTGAATTAATATTAATTATACATATTATTATTTGATTTTTCATTTTATAAAAAAATTAAAAATAAGTTATTATTATCGCTATTTTATATGGCTTTTTTAGTGTTGATGTGTCACTATCTCTATTTGAACCATGGATTAATGCTATTATAAAAGAAAAAAATAATTAATGATGTCAGATTATACTCAATGGCACATTTGTGAAAGATTCTAAATAAATGTAAAATAAAATATAAATATAAATATAAAAACAAACTTGAAAATATAATATGCATAGAAGAAATGATGAAGTTTTATACTCATAGTAATGTAATTATGGATTAAAAATTATAAATAATTTTTTATATCATAATTACTTTATATTTGAAATATTAATATAGCCAGTTGTGTTCAATTTTAAATATGAAAAGTACAACAAAATAATATAAGTTATTTTTAAGGTAAAAAGTAAAATTTTAAATGATTTTCTAGTTTTCTAAAAATAGTTTTTGGTTTCTAGGTACACATAAATTGAAAGAAATTCATATGGTTTGTTGTTTATAGAAAAAATAGGCAACAAGCTAGCTTATTAAACCTACATTCTTAATTAATATGACTAATATTTGTTCTCTTTTAAATAAGTAATTTGAAGCTAAGGTTAATTAATTTCTTAATAGAGTCTAAGATAAATGAAGAAGCATAAGTAAATTAAATAGTTTCTAAAGGATCACATGATTTGTCTTCATTGCTAAGGGTTGTGGGAAGAACACAACCTTTTACTAGGTCTAACAAAAAAGAACTTAAGTACAATCTTCCCAAATTGAATGGGATATGTACAGTCAACCAAAAGCATCCAACCATCGTTGTACGATATGATAATTAATAATTAATTAAAGGTGCAAAGCCACTGATGACTAAGATCTAGTAATGGTGTCACCAAAGACTGATCTTTCTCATACATAGCTTGCCAAGTATCTAGAAAAAAGAAGAATAAGAAGAAAAGCAGAAGAAAAAAAAAAATAAAGATAAAGATATTATAAATATAACATTCCTCATATGGTAAAATAGTAGCCATGAATGGCCACTCCTTGGAATGACAACTTCCTCCAAGACGGTAATCACTACTGCTTACACGGTCTGGGGCATAATTTTCATGCTAATAACAAATTAAATTTTTGTAGTGGCTCTAAGTGTAAAAAAATACCTCCTGCTATGTTGAATCCTCCAAGGATGGAGTTTTTTCATATAAAAATTTCTCCAAGGCTAAGGTGCATTAGGTCTAAGAAGAAAACTCAGTACTCCCAAAACTAGAGGCAAGTGGTCTGAAAGGAAACGATCAAATTTCAAACTAAAATAGAGAACAGTAAAAATCACCAAAAACATGCCATCTAACCAATTTACAAAGGAAGATAAAAACTCTTAAAATAATAGAAATCCTTAAATGAGATGTCTCATGTGAGAAACTCCCAAGAGGACTATTGAATTTTGCTATTAAATATATGCATCAGAATTAGTAAGTAATTTATCTAAGAGGGTGAATAGGCTGTATGCTTCTTGGTATATTAATGATAAATTGGGTCTCTTAGTTGGACTAGGAACTCATTAAGGAGAACTACGATTTGGGAATGAAAGAATCTCTTAAGGCTCATTATTGTCTAAAAATAACAAATGTCATGTGGGCCAAAAACCAATACAAACCATTCTAGTACAATCAATCGTTAAATTTCAAAAAGTGCTTGGAATGACTAGGAATTATACATTCAAGGTGTTTGGATAACAGAATTATGTGATGTTGTGTGCCATAACACCAGGTATCCTAAAGTACAGTCACCACACTAAACATGTGACATATAAAATATCATGAAACTTGGACACGAAAAATCTCTCAATAGAGCCTCAAAATATGTAAAACAATTTCTGGTTGTTTTTAAATTTGAACTACGTACATGTCTCCTCAAAGAGGTGTTCAAACATATAATAAAACATAAGAAAATAAGCATGAAAAACCAACCTAATCATATCCTTTGGGGTATTTATTTCTCATTACTTGTCTAAATACCACCTTTGAACTTGTGAGTATGTGACCTCTACCATTGAATAACCTATCCACTTGAACATGTGTTGTAACTTATGAATACAGCTATGTGAATAACATTTCTAAAAATTACTGTTGTGGATCATTATGCATATCATGCTGTCAGGTTTTGAAATTTTGAAAAAAGAAAATGTTTTTGAAAACATATTCCTAAGGATACGAAATAATATGTAGTATAAGGTTTTATACTTTAGTATAGGAAAAATACGAAAAGAATACATTTGTGTTCCATTTTCATTTTCGATTTGTGGAGCGGTGACTATATGAATTCGCTTCTATTTTTAATAATCCTAAAGGTTAAAACAACTCCCGCGAGCGCGGAAGTCGCGATCACGCGAAGCTTTGGATAGCTTCGCAACTAGGGAGATCAACACGCGTCTGGGGTTATCAAAACCGACCCCCGCCGATTTAACGTAGTCCAGATCTAAAAGAATTGTTGATCAACGGCTGCGGTTGATTTACGGGGGGGTATGGGTTGGAGGTCTCGAAGCCATTGCTCACGGACCCCGCATTACGACCCGGCCATTGGTGTCAAGCAGTTGGCAAACAGTTGTCATCCATCATGCGTGTCGTCACGTCTTCCCTCGCATTGATTACGGTCTCCGTTATTTATAAATCGGTTTTTCCATTCCGTCATAGTTCATTTGTGTTGTTGTCAGTTTAAAACCTCGTCCCTTTTTATACTTTCGTTATTTTAAATTCATATGTCAGCTATGCCGTGAGCATCATGTTTATTTAATCTGTCGGGATGCTACGTTGTCTGCTTCAGCAAAAAATTTATGACTTAATGGCGTCTTGACAAATTTACAAAGCTGAACAACAAACACAAATAATTCATGTGAGCAAGAAAAACCGATTTATAGGCAAGGAAACATAATCAATGGGGGGTAATGAACGGCTGCCTTTATGATAGATGACAGCTGTTTTCAACTGTTTGGCCCTCAATAGGCTGACGTAATGCGAAGAATGCATGGCTCCGGCGGGGACGCCTCGCGCCGCCCCCGTAATCAGCGAGAGGCACGGCGGTCAATAATTCTTTTGGGTCCGACCCGATCAGCTAACGAGGGCTCCAGGGTTACGACGGCCGGCGGGCAGGGTGACCCCCGCGATTGCTTATCAAAAGCTTCTGCGTGTGATCGCGACTTCCGCTGTGGGGGTGCACCGAACTCAGAATTAATAAAAATATAACAATCTATGGTGACATTTTTTCCTGAAATCGGGTAGTAAAATACAATGTTCTTTGCTTAGCATTTTCCTATGCTAAAGTATAAAACCCTGCTATAGCATGTTGATCACAGAATGTGTTTCAAAAACATTTCTTTCAGGTAAAAACTTGACATAAGGATATGCGAACTCCATAATGATCTATAACCGCCACAACTCCACCGGGGATGAGTGAACTTTACGAAACCTGGAACACAGATAGTGCCTTCACCTCGGGCATGGAGTAAAAATTGCTTATTGGAAAATGTACAATGAACACTCGAGATATATACAATGATGGATGGGTAACTGTGATAACAAAATAATGCTTGAGATGTTGCCTGTTGACGAGCATATCATTTCTCGCCAATTGTTCAACTTATGAAGGTGTTATTTCTCGACTTCATTAATTTTAGATAGGCGCACCACAAAGGATCAAATTTCGTGTTTGCCTTTATCTTCCCTTCGTGTATGTCACATCTCAAAAACTAAATCTCGCTTCTAAACAAAACTTCCTTTACCTTTCTGTCAGCTCTGCCCTTCTGTCTTTTAACGATAAGTGAACAAGCGGTCCTGAACGATTTACAGCAGCAATTCATCACATTGTTCATTCTTACGTGTCATAGGGTTTGGTTGCTGCTTGTGAACATCTTGGAGAAAAAGGTAGAGTTTTCCAATTATTATTTGGAAATAAAGGCAGTACCCTTACGATCTCATAAGGCTGCCGATGAAACCTCATATGGTCATCTTGTTGCCCACAAAGCGAAGACTAGCCGTGTCCCAATTCTGCAATTCTCGCGATTGTTCTTCAATCCTAACCAATGTTTTGATGAAGGATATAACAATCCATTTATAAGGATGAAATGAGCGCGGGTGAACAACGTCCACGATATAAGTTTGAAAAATTGATAGCTTTGGTGTTTGAAAACACGAGCATTATCTTGTCACAATCTTCACGGGCTTGTCAAAACTTTTACTGGCGTGTTTCTCCTCCAAGCTTCATTACTACCACATCATTGGCTTTCTGGTAGGGTGCCTCCACCACTTTAATAAAATAATCCGTGATGAAATCCATTAAATTGCTTGTTGGATGGTGGATAATCTCTCCAATAAAGTCAATCCCCATTGTCTGAAGGTTCTTCAACAAAAGCGAGAAGAAAAGTAGAGGAGCCAACACTGTTCTATACTGCAAATAATTGGCATTTTGATGACAAAACGCCTTGTAAACGTACAAGCGACAAATTAAAGCAGCTAAAAAACTGATTTGAAATATTTGTGACGTTGCCTTTACATTGTAATACCCTCCACAAAACGTTGTGATGTCTTCTATCATGTGAATTTCTTCTCTTGTAGACACAACATACGGTGGATCCCAATATAATTTTGCTTAGGTTATAACGCAAAATGCAAACTTTAAGTTTAGAACTGTGTTTTGGTCTATTAATGGAAGGTGGACACCAATGACTTACGAGATATTACAATATCCTTGCCATAAAGAAGATTTATGCTGTTGTTGTTTTGAATTGGTATCACGTTTATTACATTTGCTTCTTCTCACGAAACACGACAAATTGATTCAACGTTGGTTCTTGTCGTTAATTTGGCCAATCCCAATCCTTTATACGACTTGATTTGGCTTTATATCTAAATCATATCTGTATCACTGCAGTCCATTTTCCTCTTTTACCTTCGCTCACTTTGTCGGCTTTTTATGTTCACGGCCAGGTGGGGACATCGCCGTCTGAGAGTAGAAGAACATAAGTTAAAAGCTTTCAATGCCTTTATGAGGCCACCTATTTCTCTAATATGTTGTAATTCAGTTCCATCACGGAAACTTTCTTTGAAAATATACAACATTGTTCTTCTTCTCTTCATTTCTTTATGTCCCATGGTACTGCAATAGTTGATGGAAAACAAATGAAAAAAATTTAACAACCCAAATAATACAGACTTTTTTAAAGCAAGAACTTCTTTTAAACTCTTTGATTCTTGAAACGATTCCTAACCTCCTTGTCCCACTTACACTACGACATTCTTTTAACATCGTAATTAATCTTTTTAACGATTTCGGCGCATAATTTAGGTGAGCAATCCTGAAGTTAATCTTTCGAGCGGCACAGATATCCTTTTAACCACGTTAAGCCGGTGCGTACGAACGCTTCACTTTCTGGCCGGGATCAATCTTCCTCCTTCTTTAAAAACAATGTGGCTAATAGTTGCCACTCATCGAAGCAAAACTAACGGTTCAATGATAATCCAAACTGCGCACTTCATGAAAGCCTTAGCAAGTGCGTAAATGCTCCTCATCCAGAGCTTCGAAAAAATTGTTGTCATCAAATAGCGCCACTACAAACATGTCTCTACAAATACGATATCCGCCGCCACTGAAAATATGACCTGAATCGCATCGAGCCCAAGGGCATCACAGCGTACATGAACGTTCTGAAGGCATGGTAAGCAGTTTTTAAGTCCTCCTTCTCATTATACAATTATATTTCGAGCAACACAATCCTATAGGCGGGTCTATAATAACGGTCACTTCTTGTAAGACAAAGTCCATTTTCGTGGAAGGATAATTATCTTTTAATAGAGCCACAATTCAAATTTCTGAAATCATAGCTATGTCATTTTCTTTCAAGGCAATTTAAGTTAAGTGATAAAATACAGACAGGGACGGTATCTTAACTTGCAACAATTTCTTAATTTCATCGTAAATTGGAACCAGCAATGGATTAAATACGCCTAGCTTCTGTTTGTGTGACTTATTATCATGAGTGGAATCTTGTGTTTGTATATTTTATCGTTGTTTTCAAATCGTCAAATGACAAAAAGAAACATCTTTATTTGTTTCAAGCAACTCAACATACCTTTCTTCATATGTTAAAACCCTTGAATAGTTTGACCATCTTAGGCTCTTGTAGGTACCCAAATTGCAATCCTCCATGGCTCGTCTTGGTTTCTTAACGTTCACGGCAACGTATTGCTTCGAACAATATTTCAGCGTTGCTAACCTGCGGAAGTGAAGTTATCTTTAGCGAATAATTTCCCGATTTTAATTTTCTTTTGAAAAAATGTTCTGTTAACTAGGCCTTTCATCTGCTTTGTAGATCCAACTGATGATCTTCAAACTCTCGATCATCAACAAAAGCTGTCTAATACGCTCATCATCTTGAGCAACTTCCAATACTTATTGTTATCGGGGAATCGACGGCCTGTGTCTCATTTCCTGCCTTAGTTTCACGATAGGAGGGATTGAGCAATGCCTGCAAGCTGAAGTGGAAAGTACATAATCTATTTTTCTTCTCTGTTCATGCAAATTGAATGCTTAAAATAATTTTCAATCGAGGATCCCATATTGTTAGTCTGTAAGTAATACGGGATGCTTGGTTTGTGAGGGAATTGTGTCCTTATAATTAACTACTGAATCTCCAAACACGATCTGGCCACAATCCCCATCGTGACTATGCACCAAACTAATAATTAATGCCTCATATGCAACATTATTAGTAATTAAAACTCCCAATTTGAAAGAAAAAGCTGGGTACCTTCGACGGACGAAACCGCTCCAGTGCCTTCTTTGAAAAATGCCCCATCAAAACGCGCTTCCGCTTTTAAAACGTAATTCGCCTTTCAATTTACAACTCAAACTTCACACCAGATTCCTCCAGTGGTCGCAACATCTCGACGCAAACATAGCCAGTGGTCCTTTTCACATTATGGGGTGGTGGGTCTTGACACTCTTTCTTTGGTAGCCGATCTTTTAGAATCTGGTCTCTCTATACAATCTTCTTTCTTCACCATTAAAAATGGGAATAATAGCCATCATCAAATTAAGCAACTCCTCGCTTGGCTCCCCATGACCTGAATAATAACATTCTAGCTTTAATTTGAATATACATACACTACAACATCCATCATAATACTTGGTAAGTTTGGTAATGAAACAACCATATCTTGTGGGGCCTGCCATATACTCTTTTAAGTCAAAAGAATAAATATCTCTGTGTGGCTTGTTAATTTGTGATTTAACTCACTTCATCACCACTCGATGGCAACCAGTTGTGTGATGCTCAGAATCAACATGCAATTGTACGATAATCTCATGTAAGAAGAAAAGTATATAAAAAGGAAGAAACAGAACGAATCTACCTCTTTAAAATTAAAACATCACCTTTGGCACTATTACAGTTATTGTATCACTCACTTCATCGGTACAGGTCGATTGATAAATTCAGCGATTTCTTTTTGTAACCAGGGTTTCATGGGCTAAAGAGTATTGTGTCTGCCTGCTCTTTGGATGGTGAAAATTTGATTTGATCTTGTCAACATGGAATCTTCTTGATCTTTTTAGAATTTAAGCTACGATTCAATGCTTCAGCCACCTTCTCCAAAATGTTAGAATCTTTCTTTCTGAGATGTTTAAACCTTTGTTCTGGGTGGAGTCGCCTTTGCGACGGTCTTTGTTCCGGTTCTTTATTCATTTCTTCGTCCTCAACCTCTTTTCGACCTCAGGTAAGTATTTTGTATGCAACTGGATTGCCATAAAATACGTAAGGTGTTTACAACCGTCATCCATCTCTTCTTCGGTCAGGCAAGGTTTGACGACTTCTTCTCTTCCTTTTCTCTTCATCAATCTCTTTCTGTTTCATCATCTTATATATACGGTAGAAGAATTAAAACATCATCTTCTCTATCAGCTCATCTTCAAATACTGCCCGCGTGTGACAGGCTACTTCTATGCTAAGAGCTTTCGGTCTTGATCATTCACTTTCTCTTGGGTCTTAAAGTTGTTTTTTAATTAAAGGTTAAAACCCCCTATTAATAATTAGAACTTGCTGTCTATCCTTTCAACTTATTTGAAAAGGTTCTTTATTAACCTTCGATATGTTAGTTCTTGCAAGATATTGACAGCTTCTCGTAGCTTTATTTCTTGAAACTTTACCAATGAGGGCGAATATATTTGCTTCTAATCTGGGAGTATCGGTTTGAATCATTCTTGGCGGAGACCTTCTTTCCTTAGCGACAGAAACTGAAATAAATTAAAAGCACATTAAAGCAACACTTCAATGGAGGTTTCATTCCGGTGAGCAAGCTATTATACAATTTGTTGAATCTCTAACAAAATACGTTCGTAACTTTTCTTAGGATTTTTAATAGCGTTAATTAATAAAGAATAACCATGGTCCACTTTTTGTTATCTCTCAGTAAAACTTCTTTGAACTCCCAATCGTTAATAGAACCGTTACGTAATCACTTTGAACACTTCGCCATATCTCATAAGTGAGCAAAAAGTCTCGCCAGCATCAAATATTCAACATTTAAATTTTCTCAAAATTTCAAAGCAGGCGAAATTAATGCGGTTATTTCATCTTCGCGATCGTCTTGAAATAACGGTCACTCCTGGCAATAATCATGCTGATGGTTGGCGGTAGGGTTAAAGGTGCATATCTTGTTCATCAAGCAAGAGCTAAGGCCCTTCGTATTTTGCGCCCAGGTTATTGCTCGCCAGCGGGGGTAAATGAATACGGGTTGTGAGAAGAATAATTAGGTGAAACAAATGATATGGGAATGGGACTTTGAACAATTGAAAGAAATGGCAAGCGTATAGCGTTTACGCGTAAAACTTTAGCGGCGAATTGCTCTTCTAATGTATGGGTTCTTGAATGGGCCAATGATGATAATTCTTCAATGATTTCTTAGGTTTTCTTGAATGAAAAAGCGACACCATTCTTTTGCCCGGTCTGGCTTGATGTAGGTTAGTCTTTCTTCTTTTGGTTTGGCTTGTGCAGAAACAAGCTTCTAGGATTTGTCGGCGAGAGCTTTTTATGGGAGAATTAATACCGACCTCGTGTGAGTTTTTTGGAGCAGATCTATTTTTAAAAAATCACGGTGTACTGTTCCTCCTCTCCCCAGTAACCGGAGGAAATGTGGGTTAAGAAGCCGAAGGAGAAGAACTTCGACTCTTCGGTCACGACAGCAGCTTGAAATTAATGTGACCTACGCCGAAAACAATTCTTGGGCATGTCTGAAATCCGTACTCAAAACAGTGAATTATGTAAAAATATGTATGTGTCTCTGTTTCTTAACCCTTTAAATATTATTAATATATTTCCCAAATATCCGTCTTTAGGAACCATATGATATACATGTTCATATACGAGTGGGCATGGGATGAAAGACACGGAAAAGGATTTTAACTTCATCATGTGATTATGACATCGTTGTAAAATCCGGTAAACATATAAGTTAAAGAAAGGCACTTATTAAGGATACTAACTCTGAACATATAAATATCAAGAGAAACTGTAGGCTCTAATCACTCCTACTTTATTCAAAAATACCAAGTAGGAAAATATGTAAACCAAGAAAAACTCTTCAACATAGATGGAATATTGAAACACCAAAACCTTTATTCATTCGATATTGCTACGGTACAAAATTTAGCCTTTAAAGGTTCAAAAACTGGAACCTTCTTCCTTCATAAATATTTCAAATACAATACGGGCTAAAAATGGTTTCGATTTAACAAAACAGTTCTATTTGTTGTAACTACTTAACTGTTCTTGTCACGGTATATGCCATAGAAACATTTCATTACATTGCATCATTTGACAATAAAATACAAAAGATAAATCCTAATCTAAAAGAGCTGATGTTCCTGGGCAACAAACTGACGTTCGACCAGTTTCTGGCTGTCTGATTGCCAGCTGCGCCGTGGAAATCTCGCTATGCTGTTATCAATGGTGAATTTCTTGTTCGGCGGGCTGTCTTGGGTTATTGAGCATTCTTATAACGATGATATTCTCGCGTAAACGGCAATGACTATGAGTGAGTTGGCAACGATATTTTCTGTCCGGTGATATCTTGTGATGGGGTGTTCTCCTTTAATGTCTGCGTCTCATATACGACCATCTGCGCTTTTATAGCTTTCGCGGATCTTATAAAACTTCCAGACGTAAATTCCTCTTCCTCGACGCGGTGACGAGTTCATGTCAATTTATCGGGCAAAATGTCGTTCTTAATCTACCCTCACAGTTACCTTGTGCGCTTCTCTTTGATGCTTTGAGAAGATCATTTTTAATGATCGCGCTTATTTCTCGGCATAAAAATACCTGTCTTGTATCCCCATGTCACAACTCCTCATCTGTTTCAGAATTAATAAAATTCATGAATCTTTAGCCTGATGGACAAACGAACAAAGGACCTACGTTTGCTTCATAAACGGCAAAATTTAACGACTTGATGCGAGTGGTAAGGCAAGGTTTTTCAGCTGGACAACAAGCTTTAAAATAAACCATGACGGAGCGACCAGAATTTATAAACAACGGAGACCGCAATCAATGCGAGGGTGACGTGGGACGACACGCATGATGGATGACAACTGTTTGCCAACTGTTTGACACCTCAATGGCTGACGTAATGCGGGGGGTCTGTGAGTACGGCGGAGACCTCCAACTCATACCCCCCATAATCAACCAGAGCCGTTGATCAATAATTCTTTTAGATCTGACCAGTCAACTGCGGGGGGTCGGGTTCTGATAACCGACGGGCAAGTTGACCCCCCGCAGTTGCTTATCCAAAAGCTTCTGCGTGTGATCGCGACTTCCGCTGCGGGAGTTGCTCGAACTTTAGGATTAATAAAAATATAACAATCTATAGTCAGCCGCTCCACAAATCGAAATGAAAATGGAAATACAATGTATTCTTTCTTCGCATTTTACCTATACTAAAGTATAAAACCTTATACTATAGCATATTTCGGATCCTTAGGAATATGTTTTCAAAAACATTTTCTTTTTTCAAAATTTCAAAACTTGACATAAAAAAGGATATGCAGATATAATGATCCACAACACTACCAAACCATATATCCCCAAGTAACAATACATGTGCCAAGTCTAAGAGGTACTCCTACAAATTTTGTCAATTTCATGTTAATGAACCAACTAGTGAATCCATCCCAAAATATACCCATGAAAAAAGAGAAATAGACACTTTGATTTGACTTTGAGTAAACCTAATCTAGGTGATAATAGTAGGAAAAAGTGGGGAAGAATGCTCCCATGGGATGTTAGGAATCTTACAACTCTTGAAGAAAAATCAACTATAAGAGAGGACCATAAAAACCATCTGAAATAGGCCTCTCATATGCAAACTTCAAATTTATGTTGAAATGAAGCTAGACATGCTCAATATTACTACAACATGTAACTTGCATGCCTCAACTAGTATGAATCTCCATGATGGGATAATAATTTTTCTATCAACCATGGGGGATACCATCTTGTCAAAATCCATTAATGAAAATCCTTGATATATACGAGGTAACCCACCAATTCTTCTATATGTATGTTAAATTTCAAATAAGAGTTGTGGTAACCAAGATACTCAACATATACATCAACCCTAAAAACAAAATATCTCATGGACTATTTTCCCTTCAAAATTATTTACCCCTGGGGGTGATATCATCATCTTGAATATTATTTGTTCTTTTAAATTTGATTTATGTTTCTTAATAAATTACTAATTCAACCTAATAACAATCAAACCATATCTCATGAAAAGTATTTTTCATGAAAATATTATGTCATCTTTCTTTAAAAGAACACCTACACAAGTATGATTATGAACAAAGGAAAAAATTTAAAATGTGCAAGTCTATTCAAGTATAACCAATACCAACTTTGAATATATAATGTGTTTTATTTTCTTGAGATGTTTCCCCTAACATTTTCCCCCTTAAAATATTTTTACTTTTTAAGAATCTCATAAATAAGTTTAGTAATCCTAGAAAAAAATGGAGAAAAGAGATGAAGAAAAGTTATCTTACTAAAGAAACATTGTACAACCTTCTTGTTTCTAGGAAGAGGAATTTTCTTGATAGGTTCGATATGCTTAAGATATATTTTGATCTGCATCTGTAGAAACAATATGTTCTAGAATCCTATGTTCCATCGTACCAAAAATAGAGTTCTTGAGGTTCAAAGATATCTTGAATTCTCAACATTCTTCTAACACCCTTCCCAAGCATGTAACATGATCACCATGATGTTTGGAAAATATTGTGACATCATCTTGATAAATAAGATTAAACCTATTAATATTGTAAGAAAATACATTACCCATTTCTCTTTAAAATTTTGCACCAACATTAATGAAACCAAAATTAGCATGCAAACATAAGGTTAAGTTTCATAATTTTTCAAGGTGATGCCATTTTTAGTGGGCTTGGAGTAAACATATAGTCACCCCATTAAAATCAACATCACTTTGAAAAATTATGAAACTTGGACCACAGGGAAATATCGCAATTGAGTCTCAAATATGTAATTATCTCATTCATTGGACAACTTTCAAAGGATCTGCTAGAGGCATGCTAGATTGCTAATAATGGTTGTGGTAACCAAGGTACTCAACATATAGATCAACCTCGAGAAAAAAATATCTCATCGACTATGGGGAAAGACCCATTGGGAGAAAAGTGATGAAACATCCTTCGAGCCCACATGAAGCAAAATACTAAAACAACGACTCACAGATAGGATGGAAGTCCAAGTACTAACTTTCAAATTTGACTTGACCATGAGTAGCTCTGAAGTCAAAAGTGAATGAGTAGTTATAAATAAATCGAGAGAGTTGTACAATTGATGGAAAATGGAACAGTCAATTAATCCAGGTTGTCGAAATATACATGGCATGTATGTATCACCATCCATAACAATGTCACATCAAATCCAAAAATTCTAACAAGTACACTACGCCATTCCTATTTACCCTGGTCAAAGTGATAGGTTATACCGAGCACAAATGATTTTGCATAAAATTGACGACCCTAACAAAATAAACAATAAGGTGTTAGTCATAGAGGATGAAAACATGGTTTATCACACAATTCATGCACCAACCAATCCCCTAGTTTGGCCACTCCAAATCCTAACAGACACACATTCACTTTGGACTATGCAATATGATAGTTCTAGGGTTAGATATGGGTAAAGAGCTAGTGTTTTCTTTACTTCTTTCACATGGTATTTAACAATCTCATTTAGATTATAATCCAATTACGTAAATAATGTAGTATAATATGAAGAAATAATTATAAGGATCAACATTCATATGGATTTAAAGAATAATTCATAAAGTGTTTCATGATTTTTACTTGATCATATGGTGGGCTAAGGAGCGATGCCTAACAAATAATCCAATACTGAGATTGTATTGAAATGTTGTATGTGATTGTATAGGATTTTTTGATGTATTTTCCACTAAACACATCCCTAGAGAACAAAACCAACAAACAAATTACATGGTCTCTACCATGGAAAAATTTGATATTTCTCCTCTATACCTTTAAACAAATATCAATTATAGATGGTTTACTAGCCTTTAGCTCCAAATAACATTGATAATTGAATTTTTTTTAACGATGATCAACATATTTTTACAATTTATGATGAATGCTTCTAATTTTTTGTGTTATGTAAATGATGAGTTGGAAAATTACAATTTATTCCATCTCAATTCCAACAAGATTCCACTATATTTGAATCCTTTGGAAAAGGTTTTTGACAAGGATGGTTAGGTTAAGGTACATAAAAATATTATCAAGTCCAATTCTGAATTTCGATGAGAAGAATGTCCTATAAAGATAAATTTTTCTAAATCTTGTAAATTAAATGAAATAAATAAAATAGGAACCTTAATTTGTAGGTTTAGTGATGCGTTTGTTTAGACATATGATGGATTGAAGGCATACAAAACTAAAATGTTTAAGCATCTAATTCCTTTCCAGGAGGGCATGGATCCTTTTCAAATCAAACCAAATAACAAATGAATCCTAAATTGGCACCAATTATTTGAGAAGAGATTCAAAATCTATGTGGTGCTAATATTATTGGTCTTATTAGGTATTCATTCTAGGTAGCAAACATTTTGTCAATGCAAAATAAAATTGGTGAAATATATATTTATATAATTTTGGGAATTTGAATTTAGCCTCTTCGAAAGATAGTTATTGTTTGGCTTAAATGGAACAAAATTTTCATAAAATTGGTGAAATATTTATTATATAATTTTGGGAATTTGAATTTAGCCTCTTTGAAAGATAATTATTGTTTGGCTTAAATGGAACAAATTTTGCAGCATGTTACAAGGTGTGACATGTTATCTATGTGATGGGGCCTAGCCCTTCTTAAAACCCTCAGGCTCAGTCAAAAATTCGACTGCTGATTATATCATAAGATAAGATACGTATTTTATTGATTTCGTAATAGTTGAGCCTTAATTAAAACTCGTCCTTGTGAAAGGGAATGAAATGGACATCTATCTCTTTCCGAGAACTCCAGTTTCTCCCACGCTATCACTAACTCCCAATAATCGGTTTTTAAATTTCGGGTATTCTTTCATTATTGTTTGGTGTCCGCGAGGGCTTCGTGGAGTGTACGGTTCAAGCCCCGTTCGCTCTTTGTGACTATTTTCCACAAATTCTCCACCTGGCTCTATACTACTTTGTGGTTCCGTCGATATGGCGTCTCCATATCTCTTCGCTCGTCTCTTTGGGAAAGGGTTTTCGTCTCGGTTTCAGTGGCTGTCGTTGGCTTCTACAACATGGCGGTTTATGGGTGTTGTTTCTTATTTATACCTTTTTGTATGCATTTCATTCCGGCATTTACTCTACCTTTGCTCTCAAAAATGATTTGTTGTTTAACCGACCGTTGTCCGCACTTTAAGGCTGAAGTCGTCATGGGTTTCGCCGTCCGCCTCCGTTCACCGCCCACGATGGTAAGTCGTCCCTCCTCGTTTTAATTTCCCGGCCTTCTTTTCCGAGTTACCAAAGGTTGCTCTTCCTTCATCCCCTTGCTCACTGCGACCGAACCCTCCTTCGTTCCGCCGTTTCTTGGGTAAGCTAAGTTCCGTAAACCCTCTCTCGTTTCTTTTCGATTGAGGCATTTCCGTTTAATTCATGCCAGGACTTAACTCTCAAATTTTTGTTCTCCTGTGGTTATAGTTCTCCAACCGTGGTTCTTCACCGTCTCGCTATTGAACCTCAAAATGGGGAGTATTTCCCCCTGTCTGTTTCTCCGGTGTGGTTTTAAATTTGTCGTTAGTGGGCCTTGGCTCCCAAAGCAAGCCATTGTACTATTCTGTACCCGTTCATTTTTTTTTTGCTATATATGTCTCCTCTTGGCAAATAGAATAGGGTCTATATGCAACATACGATTAATTTTCACTTGCCCCGTTGCTTTTTCCGTTGGTTCGCTATCTAGACATTCGCGCCATTAAGAGAATGCTGCCTATGTAGGGTTTCGAACTCGGTCCCTAAATTTGATATGTAATATATTTTTTATGGTCTTTTGAGACTCGTAAATGTAATGTGAATGATTTTATAAACATTGAGAATTTAAAAATCTGTTGTTGTAAAAATGGTGAATACCGTGGAAGGTTTTTGTGCCCGCCGGTGTGTGAATACCATAGTATTTCCTAATTTGTAGAACTCTATTAGATGAATCTCAATTTGTCAAATTCGTGATCGCTCCAATGGCCGTATAAACAAAATTAATTCTCGCCAGCTTTTGCTGGCAGTATTCATGCATGTGTTCAAATTTTACAATGTATGATGGAATGAACAACAAATGAGAAAAAAACAAAAATAGTATTTGGATCACAGATAATTTCTATGGTTTTTTCGGAAAAAAAAATCTCTCGAATGCTTCTTTTATTGTTTTCTTCTATGATGGAGTTCAACCATCCAAACATATTATCATGTTCTTTTTATACTTGTTGAATGGGCTGAGTTTTTTTTTTCTTGGAAACTATTAACAGCTTTCAAGAGGTTACATTTGGTGAACCGTCCATTTCCTCAAGCCACCAAAATTCTTGACTTACAAAAGTAACTAAAAAGGAGTTAAAGTGCAAAAACATAATCTCTATTCTTAAGTCCTATATGCTTGAACTTGAAAGCAAAAACAATTTTAAAACCAACTGGGGTAGAATGACCTATAAACCCGTGAGACAAAATACTTTTATTTTCATTCACCCCGAACTAGATGCCCCGCATCGTTCCTGGTGACAAAAAGTCATGGTTCTATTCCATGAGCTCCTCCAATCGACCCGCATGTCGTATCTCGGGCCTCTTCTGGCCACGAACTCGTCCTCAATGGGATGGTTCTTCCACTCTGACAAGGTACTCGGAGGTACTTTTTCTTGAGTCCGCTTTGGCTACCCTCGTGTGTTGAGAATTCTCTCGATCTCAAGGGGCCGAGCCAGCGGCATTTGCCTCATCCAAGATTCACTTCCTATTTGTGTCTAGGTGTCCACTCTCCGGCCACGTTAAACTGTCTCTTCTTCAAGACTAGCAAGGTATGGAAACATCTCTGAGTGTTTAAGATGGGTATGTGCTCAAAGCCTCGGGGGTAACCGTAATCTTATGGTGGCATTCTCATAAATTTACGCGTAATTTTGCAGGGCCACCTTTAAACTTCAACTTCTGGTATTCACCCTTAGGGAACCTTTCGCCGCAATGCGCGAGAACATCGTCTCCCACCTCAAAATTGCAAAATTTCCCGCCATTTTAGATCTCACGTTGTTTATACTTCCGACTGCCATCCCGCAACTTGGATTTTTTACTTCACCATGTAGATCATTCATTACTGCGAAATCCTCCCGTCGCACTCCTTTTTCCAATCGTCCCGTATCTCAACTCCGGCACGCCATGAGGATGCATGCCATACAAGATCCGAAAAGGTGTCATATCCTCGTGCTCGATTTGGCGAATCGTTATAAGCGACCTCATTCGGGCAAGTACACGATCCAACATTCGTAATTTTCTCCAATCGTACTCCGTAATAGGTTTCCCAAGCTTCGTTTACTACCCTCTCGTCCGCTCATCGGGGCCTCATGTGGTGATAAGCGTAGCCAAAGTTCAACCGTGTGTCCAACTTCTTCCATAGGGTGAAATGTCCCTGTGAATTTCACGTCCCTATCGATAAACAATTGACTTAGAAAACCAAAAGGGGCCCCGGAAATCTCCATGAAAAACAAGTGTGCTACATGAGTGGCATCACTAGTTTTTTTACAAGGAATGAAATGTGCTATTTTTGAAAATCGTCCACTACCAACACCACAAAATCATAACCTCGCTCGCATTCTCGGGTAGACCCAAGACAAAGTCCAAGTTTACTGAATCCCCCACACCACCTTGAACAGGGTAGTGGTGTGTAGAGTCTTCGTACTCGACCGTGTCCTTTCGCTACTTATACACCTTACATCCGGTTGTAACCGCCGCACCTCCTCGTATCTTGCTGCATAAAATGCCCTACTTGATCCTGTCTTATTTAAATGCCAAACGTCTCCAAAGACCTTATTGTAAGCTCTAATGATACCCCTTTATTAGTCAGTTTTGAACAGAATCGCTCCTCCTTTAAATAAGAAGCCTGTAAGTTATGGGGCTTAGGCTGCTGACTATTATTTTTATCAGTGATTCGCAAAGCCTATAGGCCTCCTTGAAATATGTATCCGTTGATACAAGTCTTTCACATGTTCAAATCCCGCATTTGTATTTACATTTCTCCTGTAAGAGCAAAGCTCTTCTACCTCACGGACCGCGGCCTTGTTACCCTATTCACTAGTATGCTTCAATACAAAGGTGAAACCCCGTGAAGCACCAACCCACTCCGCATGCTTGTCGTTTAGGTTTTTGCTACCGCATAATATACTATAATGCGGCATTTGTAAATAAAACAAACTCATTACCTAACAAATAGAGGTCTCTAATGCTTCAATGCTTCGACTACAACATAAAATTCTTTATCATATAGCTGAGCATTTTTTCAAGCCATTCGATTTTTCACCGAAATAAGCGACCGGTTTGTCTTCCCGGCCGAGCACGCTCAATGGCTGTACCACTAGCATCAAACGAATTTGAACAGTTTTTAAATCAAACTTCAAAATCGTTCTTCAGTTGATCTTCTTTTTCAAAATATGAAAACTTCTCTTTGCCGCTTTTAGTCCAACAAAAAGGTTGCTTGCCTTTTTGATGGTGTCCATTGTAGGTGGGCAGATCTCGCTAAAGCCTCTTATGAATTTATGATAAAAACTTTCCAACTACGAAAACTACGAACCCGAAAGGTTCTTTGGGATAGCTACTACCAACAATAGCGTCGCAACTTTTTCTGGTCCATCTTCTACCATTCCTTCCGTAATCACAATCCCAACAAACTAACTCATTATGAAAAAAAGAACATTTCTTCAAATTTATCAAGAGCTTATTCGCCGCAATTTTTCCAACACACTCCAAACATGTCGGAAATGATCTTCTCTAGTCTTACCGAAACCGTATATCATCCAGATATACAATTACAAAAATTCCCCATGAACTCCTTCAAACATTTCGTTCATCGCATGCATCAAAGTACTTAGGGCATTGCTTAATTCCGATTGAACAATTGTACCACCGCGCGCCTCCTTAATTTGTTTTGAAAGTTGTTTTCCATTCATCCTCTTAATTTGAATTGCAGTACCGCTTCTTCATATCGATCTTTGAGAAAATACGTCGCTCCACTTGTGTCCACGATGTCATCCATTCGTGGCAATGGAATCGTATCTAATAGGCAATTTTATTAATGGTTTTAAATTCCAGTTAATATTCGCCAACTCTCTACCTTTCTTAGACAAACCGTTGGAACTTACTGGTGGGCTCAAACTTTCCCTTATCAACCCTTTATCCGGCTAATTCTCGTACTTGAGTTTCATGATTTCCTCATTGTCCTTAGGACTCATTCCTATGACAGTCGCTCGTTTGCAGACTAGCTCCAGTATAAAGTCTATATGATGGATCGATGTGCTTCTTTGGGAGTGGTAATCTTATCCGGTAAATCATCTACTATAATGTCACCGAATTCTTGCAACATGTCTGGATTTCTTCTGTAACCGTAATCTTAGTGTGTAACAACACTCGTCTTTGGCCTCCTTACAACAAGATATTTGATTTCATTGTCCTCGATCCGCTTTTAAAATTCCTTTCCTCCCACCAAAGAATATTTCGCACCTTCGCTAGTTTCTCCGCTATCTCTTCCTCCTGATAGGTGCATGAAGCGTATGCTTAATCCTATCCCAATAAAACTTCAGAATAATTTTTTCTTTCCATCATGCACTACTTTTTGTTCATACCGCCATGGTCTCCCCAACAGACGGGGACACACGTCCATAGGCATAATATCACAAACAAACTCAACTCTGTATTTGCTATCATGGAACTCAACTTCTCACATTGCTCATCAACTACCGCTGATGTCCTTCCGTAACCACGACACCTTGTAAGGAGTAAGTGTTTCAATCTCTTCAACCCAAATTCTCTTCACCATCTTTGTGGCCACTAGATTATCCGTGCTTCCACCGTCGACAATCACTCCGCAGCATTTTCCATGTGATTTGCATACTATCCGGAATAATTCTTTTCTTTGAGTCGATCAACTATCTTTGTTGGTTTCAGCAATACCTTATTCAAAACTAAGGCTTCCCCCCGTTTCCCATACCTTCTACCTCTTGGGGTGGTGCCTCTCCGCTTTCTCTTCCATCCGAGCGACACATGTTCCTCTTCCTCCTCTTTGTTCACCCTCAGACATTCAAAAGACTTGTGCCCCCACTTGTGGCACTTATAACACCGGGATGACAGCCTTCCGCCTCTTCCATTACCTCTTCCACGCCTCGGTATGGCCTTCTTCCCCTAGTGTTATTGTCCTTTTCCGCTATTCCTAGAGTTTTTGAACTACCACCAACACCGGGATTTACAACACTCTCTCGGCCATAGGCTCATCCTTTCCTCCGTCATATCCTCTCTCCGGCATTCTCGTTTCCCCGTTTATTTTCTCCTCTCGCTTTAACGCACTTACCAAGCCTCATCTATGGTTCTGTGTGAAAGAATACTTATTCACCCACCCTTTCCACCTCATCAATTCACAAATCCCTCTCGTCCTTTCAGGTGTCTTCTATGTAACCCGGCCTCTTGTTTATCTGATAGAATTTTTCACAGTATTCTTTTACGCTATCCCCTTTTGTTTTTTAAATTGATTCGTCTTCGTACATAGCAATCTCGGGTAGTCTTTGGGTAAGAATTTACCCTTCAATTTAGCCTCCATCCCCGGTCCATTTTTGCTTCTTGCTCAACCTCTTCTCCGTTTGCATCATCCCACCAAGACGCGTGTCCTTTCAACCCCGTGGCAGTGAATTTAACTCTTTCTCTTCACCCATCTCCTCATAGTCAAAATACTTATTTAGGGCCTATCGAGCCAATCCAAAGGGTACCGCCGATAAACTTCCCATCACAGCAGAAAGCTCATGCCTTGGCTTACTATTTGATAGAAATGGACCTCAACATTCTCGAGTTCGTGTCCTTCTCCATCTGATCCATCTTTTTGTCTCTACAACTTCCTCATCACTATCATCTCCTCCCTTAGGACTTTTCGTTTCTACCACACAACCGGCGTTCAGTCATTCTAATCTCTTCTCGCAATCCTTCATCTACTACTTCTTCGAATAATTCTCCACGACTCCGCCGACCAACCTCCATTTCCCCAACACACAACCCGCTCCGATACCAAAAATTGATGGCCCAAAATTTCCTCCTTAAACCCTACGCTTCAATTTGGAAAATTTGACCGTTGATTAGTATCACAAGATAAGATCTTGGGTATCTTACGGATTTCGCAATACTTGAGTTTTAATTACAACTCATCCTTGTGAAAAGGGAATGAAATGGACATCTCATTCCGTCCTCGAGAACTGCTCTCTCGCACTCACTAACCCTAACACTGCTCAACCGGTATTCTTTTCATTGTTGTCTTCGGCAACCGCGAGGGTACTTCCGTGAGGTAATGGTTCGTCTCTCGTCCGCCTCAGATCAAGCCCACAACCCTCCACCGTGGCTCTATACTACTCGTGGTCTCCGTCGATACGCAGCTCGTTAGCTCTTGCTTGTCTCCTGGGAAAGGGTTTTTCCGGTTCTTCGGTGGGCCTCACCAGGCTTTGCAACATGGCGGCTTATGGGTGTTTTTTCCTCTTGCTTAAACCTTGCATGCGTTAATTCCGGCATGTACTTAACCTTCACTCTCAAAATGATTTGTTGTTTAAATGGATCGTTGTCTTCACTTTCAAGTTGAAGTCGCGAAGGGTTTCGCCGTCCGTCCGTTCACTCCGCTTCACGATGGTAAGTCGTCCATCCCTTGCTTATTTCTGACGTATTTCGAGTTAATAAAGTTCGTTCCTCCTTGTGATAAACATCCCTTGTCAAGTCGGCGACCGAAACGCCTCCTCCATTCAGCCGTTTCTCTCTTTTGTGTGCTTGAGTTTTGCAAACCCTCTTTGTTTCTATTCTTCCGATCGAGGTACCTCGTTTAATTCACGCCAGACTTAACTCTCGACTTTTGTTCTCCTTGCCGGTGGTTACGCTTCTCCAACCGTGGTTCTTCGCCTTTCGCCATTGACCCCAAATGGGTAGGGTCTTTCCCTTATTCACCTCCCGTGGTTTTGGAATTTTTTTCATTATGGGTCTTAGGCCCTGTATGCTTCATTGCATTGTATGTGAACTTCACCATTTTCTACCGCTATATATGTTCTTCAGTGCCAGACTAGGTCTATATATTACACGATTAATTTTCACTTCTGTTCTATTGCTGTTTTTTTCCGTTGGTTCCATCGACATTCGCGCTAATAGAATGTCGTTTTGTGTAGGGTTTCGAACCTTGGTCTTAAATTTCATATGTAATATATTTTTTATGGTCTTTTGAGACTCCGTAATGTAACATGATTGATTTTATAACATTGAGAATTTAAAATCCGTTTTTTATAAAAATGGTGAATACCTATGAAGGTTTGTGCACCTACCGGTGTGTGAATGAACCGTGGTATTCTAATTTGTAGAATCCCCTCGTTAGATGAATGCCTCAATTTTTCAAATTCTCGTAACGTTCCAATGTCATAACAAAATTAATTATGCCATATTTTTTCTAGGTATTCACATGTGTTCAGCTGTATAATGTAAGATGGAATGAACAACAAACGAGAAAAAAAAATATTATTTGACCCATAAGCACTCTCATGGTTTCTTTTGGAAAAAAATCTCCGAATGTTTTTTTTATCGCTCTCTTCTTTCTGCCATATATGATGGAAGATCAACTCCTCCAAACATATTATCGTGTTCTTTTTATAATACTTGCCACAAAGAAAGTTTTTTTTTCTGAAACTGCTATCATTTCAAGTAGTTACATTATGTAATCAAGTTCATTTAAGCCACCAAAATTTTGACTTAAGTAAAACAATAACTAAAAGGAGCGAAAGTGCAAAAACATAATCTATGTTCTTAAGTCCTATATGCTATAACTTTAAAAAGAAAAAATAAGGGAAAACCAACTCGTGCACAATGACCTATAAACTTGTGAGACAAAACATCGTTACTACCAATTTCAACTAGATGCTCCCGCATCACTATGTACACCATGGGGAACTTGAACCTTATGTTGGCATTCCAATTTTGGTTTCATTAATGCTTGTTGCAAACTTTTAAAGAGAAATGGCAATTCACTTTCTTACACTATTAATAAATTTCATGTTATTTATAAAGATGATGCCACAATATTTTCCAAACATCATGGTGATCATGTTTACATGCCCAAGAAGGGTGTTGGAAGAATGTTGAGAATTCAAGATATCTTTAAACCTCAAGAACTCTATTTCTTATGCGATGGAATATAGGATTCTAGAACATATTGTTTCTACGTATGGGGATCAAAATATATCTTAAGCATATTGAACCTATCAAGAAAATTCCTCTCTTCCCTAGAAAACAAGAAGGTTGTACAATATTTTTAGTAAGATCATTTTTCTTCATCTCCTTTCTCCAATTTTTCTAGGATTACTAAACTGCACAAGAGAGATTATTAAAAAGTAAAATATTTCAGATAAAAATGTTAGAAAGATTTCAAGAAACTAAAACATATTATATAATCAAAGTTGGTATTAGTTATACTTCAATAGACTCACCCATTTTAAATTTTTTCCTTTGTTCATAATCATAGTTGTGTAGGTGTTCTTTTATAGAAAGATGACATAAAATTTGGTATGACAAATAATTTTCATGAGATATGGTTTGATTGTTATTAGGTTGAATTTATTAATTTATTAAGAAACAAAAATAAAATTTAAAGAACTAATAATATTCAAGATGATGATATCATCCTAGAGGTAAAATAATTTTGAAGGGAAAATAGTTCATGATATATTTTGTTTTTAGATTGATATATATTTTGAGCATCTTAGTTACCACAAATCTTATTGGAAATCTAACATACATCTAGTAGATCCTTACCGAGTTCTATTTAGGTTATTCCTTCCATTGTTTGACTTTAAAGCACTTATTCACTTTGTTAAGATTGTACTCATAAATTGATGCATTGTATACAATTGGTGGTTACCTTACATATCAAGGATTTACATTAATGGATTTCATAAAGATGGTTTCCATGGTTGATAGAAAACTTATTATCCCATCATGAGAGATTTATACGTTTAGTTGAGGCTTACAAATTACATGTTGTAGTAATATTGAGCATGTCTAGCTTCATCTTCAACATAAATTTGAAGTTTGCATGAGAGGCCTATTTTTAGAGGGTTTTTGTCCTCTTTATAGTTGAGTTTTCTTCAAGAGTTGTAAGATTCTCAACATCCCATAAGCATTCTTCCCCCACTTTTTCCTAGTGTTATCACCAAGATTGGGTTTACTTCAAAGTCAAATCAAAGTGTCTATTTCTCCTTTTTTCATGGGTATATTTTGGGATGGACTTTTAATAGTTGTCTATCAACATGACATTGAAATAATTTGTAGTATACATCTTAGACTTGCCATATGTATTGTTACTTGGGACAGATGGTTTGGTAGTTTCTTAAAATGTTATTCATATAAAGGTATCTATAAGTTACAACACATGTCTGGGTAGCGGGATAAGTTATTCAATGGTAGATAATGTCACATAATTCATGTAAGTTCATGGTGGTATTTAGAGTTATGTATGAGAGTCAAATACCCCAAAGGATATGATTAGGTTGGTTTTGCATGCTTATTTTCTTTTATATTTTATTATACTTTGAACACCCTTTGAGGAGATTTGTAGGTATTTCAAATTACAAAAAACAACTATAATTTTGTTACATATTTGAGGGCTCAATTGGGATATTTGTTTTGGTTCAAGCCCAGTGATATTTCGAGGTGTCGCTATTTTAGTGTGACTATACTTTTTAGGATACCGAGTGTGGCATATGTAACAATTGTTGTATGATTCCAAGTCATTCCAAGCACTTTTGAAATTTCAACCATTGATTGTGTTTTAGAATGGTTTGTATTGGGTTTGTTGGCCTGTATGGGGATATTTGTTATTTTTAGATAATAATGAGCCTTAAGAGATTCTCTTATGGCTCCAAATCATGGCCCTCCTTAATGAGTTTCTCCTAGTCCAATTCATGAGACCTAATTTATCATTATATTTAAGTATAAAGCCTATTCACCCTCTTAAATAACTACTTACTCATTTTGAGATGCATATTTAATAGGAAAACATGACTAGACTGTGATTTCGTACGAGAGCATCCTACTTAAGTATTTTTATTATCAATAAGAGTTCTTATTTTCCTAAAATTAAGTTAGATGCCATGTTATTGGTGAATTTTACTTGTTCTATTTTAGGCTTGAAATTTGATCGTTGTTTCTCTCTGTAATCTACATGCACTTAGCCTTGGAGTAAATTTTTAGCATGATAAAAATCTATCCTTGAGGATTCAACATAGACGTCCTATTTTACACTTAGAGCTACTTTTAGGAATTGAATTTGTTATTAGTAATGAGAAAATTATGCCCTAGAATGAGTAGGGGTGGTGGTTATAAAAAGGTGATTACTATCTTTCGAGAAGTCGTCATTTCAAGGAAGCTATTCATGTAGCTACTATTTACTTTCATATGGACGAATGCTGTATTTATAATATTCTATTCTTACTTTTTCTTTTTTTCTTTCTTTTTTTGTTCTCTCTATTCTCTTTTTTCTAGATATTGTACAAGCTATGAAGGGAGAAGGGATCAGGTTTCTTGGTGACCAATTATGTACTAGATATTAGTTGATTAGTTCCTTTGCAACTTTCATTAATTATTCTTTTCTTGAGAGGATGATTTGAGCACTATCATATCACACAATGATGGCTGGATACTTTTTGGTTGGATTATGAGTGTACATATCCCATTCAATTGGGGAATATTGTACTTAAGTTCTTTTTTGTTAGAAATTGTAAAGGGTTGTGTTCTTCCTACAACCCTGGCAATGAAGACAACTATGTGATCCTTTAGCAACTATTTCTTCCACTCTCTACTTGCTTCTTCTACGTATCTTTTTAGACTCTATTAAGCTATTAATTAACTCTTAGCTCTTTAAATTACTTATTTAAAAGAGAAAAATATTAGTCATATTAATTAAGCATGTAGGTTTATTGTTGATCTTGTTGCCTATTTTTCCCATAAATAAGATAAACCATACACCTTTCTCAGCTTATGCACCGTAAAACCAAAAACCATTTTTAAAAAACTAGAAAAACTACTCTAAAATTTTACTTTACCCTTAAAAAATAATCACATTAGTTTGTTGTAATTTCTTTCACATTTAAATTAGCTTGACAAATCATTATATTATTTCACATTTAAAGTAAAATTTTGTTATAAAATTTTATTTATAATTTTTAATCCATAATTACATTACTATGAATATAAACCTATCATTTCTTCTGCATATTATAATATTATACTTTCAAGTTTGTTTTTTAATTTTAATTTCAATTTTATTTATGATTTATTTGTAATCTTTTACAATGCTATTGATACAAATTTTAAGTATCATTAATTATTATTTTTCTTTTATAGGTATTAATCCATGGTTCACTTGGAGATATTGTGACGCACTCAACACTAAAAAAAAGTCTATAAAATAAGCAATAATAATAACTTATTTTTTATTTTTATAAAATAAAATTTCCAAATAATAATATTTCTATAATGACTATTAATCAAACAAAATTTTACTTTGTAAAAACAAACAAAAAGTTCAAAGATTTATTATCATGAAAAGTTAGTTTTCTAAAAAGCCACATCTAAATACAATAAAGATATAGAAAAGAGTATATAATGAATATTAATTCAAACAAGTTTTTACTTTCTCCAAAACAAAGATTGGTTAGTTTTCTAAAAATCCACATCTAAATATAATAGAGATAGTGAAAACTAAAACAAATAAATGAAATGAAAATAGACCGAAACCCAACCAATACACCGATCCATATATGTAATGAAAATCCATGTAGCCATTCATGCCATGGTTGGAAACATAGTCAAACCTTGATTATGAAGGGAATAAAGATTTATTTTGCCTGCTCAATTTTATTTATTTTTTTCTATGTAATTCCAGCATTTTAAGAAATATGCAAACTAAGACACCTTAAATGTAATGGTGTATTTATGCAAGATAAAGATTGAATAAAAGTAATCATGCAGAAAAATAATATTGTATTTACGAGAGAGAGAGATTGAATAAAAGAAACAAGGCTTCTCCCGTGATCACAAGCAAAGTAAAAAACTCGTTAATCCAATGGACGGAGCTCGTATCCAAGGATCCGTACCTCGCTCTTAGTAGTAGAGGGGGTCGTAGCATCAACAAGGTAACACAGCAGGGCGTAGGATTTTGTAAAAATAAAGTGAGCACCCGCACTTCATCGATGTAATAATAACACTTCAACCTATTGAGGAGAGGAAATCCGTGTTGTTGTCGAATCGTCGATTGCATTGTTCATTTGCGTTTATTCTAGCCCGAATAATTTACCCGAACCATTGGGTTGATATTTTTGGTAATTTAATACAAAAGAAAGCAAAACAAAGTTCCGAAACTCAATAAACAAAAAAAATAAAGAGGTCCTGGGTTCGAAAACCTAGGAAAATAAAAAAACAAAGTATAAGGTACTTACAGAAAGTAGTTAACGTATGTGTTCATCCAAATCACTACCCATGGCGTAATCCTTGCGTACACGTCGTGAACCACCGCCGTTGAGTCTCATGTTTCTTCATATTCATACATATTTCCATTATGTCATAACCATTTAGCTCTTATTTCATAAACATTTGACCTAAAACCCTACATCAAGTAACCATTTTCATAAATATATGGGTTAGGATCCTTGTTTTCCAAAGTTATTTATTTTATGTATTTGCTAGAATTATTATTAGAAACTAGGAAAATTAACATAGTTTCACATATCTATATATGTTATGAGTTTTGTGACATGTGCAGGTCAAAAGAGATTTCTAGAAGACCCTTATGTGGCACTCTAAAGCCAAATTCGAATTTGGTTGGAGAATATTATGGGATCAAGAGGATATGTGTCTCATTTCCTTGTTGTATTGAAATCAAGAGATATGTGGTTCACTTCCTTGTTGTATTGAAACTCAAGAGGACATGTGTCTCATTCCTCAAGTTGTGTTGAAACTCTGTAAGGACATGTCTTATCATTTCCTATTTTGATTGTAACTATAAAGATGGAGGGAGAGATTCATGGACTGACATTTAGATGATTCCATATTTTAGTATAAATAGGATGTTTTCTCCTATCATAGGTAATGAGAAGTAATACAAAAAGTAGGAATAGAGGTAAAGTATTTTGTGCAACAAAGTTCAAGATGGATCGGGGATGTAGATTTGTGAAGTTTTTCAATAAAGAAGTTCCTTGATGGTGCTTTGATTACACCTCAAGAGCCAAGAACTACAACTAAATTGGTAGCAAGAGGGCCCCTACTATCCAAGGAGGCCTTTACATGTTTTCTAGATAAGTTGCTTTCAATTCCGTTTTGTCATATTTCCTTACTTAAATTGCTTTCGAAAATCATAGCTTTAGCATAATTTTTCATGGCAAATTTCGGCATTTGCATATCTTTTCAATTAATGACATGGAATCAATATTGTTCTCACTAAGTGACTTTATTTTTTCTATTTTAGTTTAATCTATTGCTTTGTTTATTTCGCCTTGCACATTTGTTTCATAGTTAGATTTAGATATATTAAATTGCTCATGTCATTTTCTGCGTCATCTGTGTTTATTGTACTGGATCGATGGTGAGGGATTGCATTATGAAATGTGTAGTTTCATATTAGTTTTATTTCTGTAGGTTAGGATATATTAAATTGCTCATAACATCTTCTGGCTGTTCTCCAAAGCCATACTGGACTGATGGTGAGGGATTGAATTATGGATGTAGTTTGATATTAGTTTCCTTTCTGCAAGTTAGAAATATTAATTGTGCATGACATCTTCACATTTCTCCCAGTTGCAAAATGTGGATCGATGGTGAGGGATTGAATTATGAATGGTTTGATATTAGTTTACTTTCTGTAGTTAGATATCATTACTCAAGTTGTTTATGGTTACTTCCGAAAATCATAGTCGACCAATGTATGAGGGATCGAAGACAAGTTGATGTAATTTGATTTAGATTTACTATTGCAACTTTTGGATTTCTTTCATGATAAAGTTTTTGTGTTTAGACAAAGTTGTTGTAAGAATAGTTTGGTTTTATGCTCACTAGTTCACCGTTTTGATTTATTAGATTAGCAACACCTTTTTCATTTCGTATATTACTATTTTCTCAAGTTTTGTCATTGGTATGCTCTAAATTTTTCAGCTTCAAGTTGGTAAATCATTATAGCGTACATCATTGCCTTGAATATCCATAACCATACTTGTCTTTTAGAATTTCATAAAAATCCAAAAACGACAAAAAGTAAGAGACAAGTTATCTTGCACATATAGTGCGCCACACTTCGCCGCCCTTACGAACTCGGTTGATACCTATGTTAGCAATTAGGACACACAACGGACTAAACATTTACGCTGCTGTTTCTGTGGAAGTGTAACTAGGTAGCCTTATTTCTTACATCTAAAAAAATTTAATAATTCTTGAGCATGCTCTCCTCCCCGCACTTTGTGTGATCCGGAGGATCATAAAAAAATTACTGTTGTAAAAAATTAATAATTTTTTATATGCTCTCCTCCCCACTTTGTGTGACCTCGGGAGGATCGAAAAGAATTGTTATGTGAAAAAGAAAAAAGAAAAAAAAGGAGACAAAATGAAACTTCATCATTTCAATTGGATTCAACAATTTAAAAACACTTTGAATAATTATTTTGTTTAATGAATATATATGTGTATTTTTGAAATTTTTGAAAATATAAAATACATAATTTTTATTAAAAAATCAATTAAAAAAAATCAATATGGAAATAAGACCCACGCATATGTATTGAGCCTATTCTTAGCTTCTTGGCTTACACATATGTATCTTCAATCCACACAAAGACCCATGCATCACAATTTAAAAAAAAAAAAACCTTCTTTTTCATATTCGTTTTCTCGAATAAAATGTGCTTATTAGAAATCATTTAAAAAAAAAATTGCACACAATGAATGTATATCACATGAAGAAACTCGTTGATGAGGAAAAGATTGCAAATTTTTTATGAGAAGAAGATTGATATTTACCATGAAGAGAAGATTACAAATTCAATTGCATACAATGGAAGTGTATCATATGAAGAAATTGCCGATGAAGAGAAGATTTCGGTGACCGTTGATGAAGAGAAGATTAAAATTCCAATGTGAAGTAATTGGAATGAGTAACATCAACTTAACTTCTCTGGTGAGATACAAGCCATTACACTTCAAAACCCGCAAAAATAAAAAAACAAATCAAACCACAAGTAATTGTCGAAACGAAATGCGTGATTGTAAAAAACACTCGATTTTAAAACGACTTTTCCGAGTAAACCAGACGACTAGAAAAAAATAAAACATGGGTTTTTTCGGGAACGGAGTAAATTAGGTAATCGTATAAGAACTTTTTTGAAATTCGAAAACGCCCATTTGGGAGAAATTTGGGGTTCTTCTGTTAATTAATTTGCAATGTGCGGTGGGAGAAAAAATATTTTTTTTTATTATGAAAAATACTACGGTTTTGAGAAATAATCAAGGAACTAATTTCCTTATTTGAGGGAAAATAAAGGTGAATTCATCCATAGGTACATGATGAATGAAAATGATTATTTGAGGCAAACACATTATCACATGTGCATCAAATGCAAGTTGTATAAATTGAAAAGGACTCGCCTTCATCTCCTTCATAGTTAGGAATTTGACTTAGCCTCAAGCTTTTTTATTTTTATTTTGCATGAAAGAGGCATTGGCATGACTTTGTTTCAAAAATATTCATAAGACAAATGTATTTCAATCAGTGCTTTATTTCATTTAAAAATAAAAATTAAAATAAAAAATTGAATCAATGAAATGAATAAGTTATTTGGTTACCTTTTCTCAAGGTATTGATTAATTTTGGACCGATGATGAAAGATGAATGGCTAACTTTTATTCAAGATTTTTAGAACCGAAAAACCCTATTGTTCGAAATCACCCTAACTTTCTCATACAAAATCGCATTTTGATGATTTAAGTATCGTTGGAAAGGTCTCAAACAAGATTCACATAATGAGAAATCCATCATTAGAGTTTGAAATGGCAAATAATGAAATAAATTGCTGAAAAAAACTACATTCAACTTGAGGCACTAATTCCAAAAAATGCATAAATTCTTTGATTTTTTCTTTTTGAAAACTTGTTTCATTAATACAAATTCTTAGTTTTGTGTGTAAATATCATAACTGTAGAGATTGATCACCTCTCTCCTTTTGATAATCTTACATTCCATTGCAGAAGAAGTATTAGTTTTTTTTTGTTCCGTGTATGAAGGACAAATTACCTACAAGAGAATGGTGTCTCTCTAAGAGACCAATTTGTTTCATAAGAGGATGATCAGCAACAAAGAGGAAATATGCTGATGTAAAATCGCATCCAAACACTTTGAAAACTTTCATACCATTGTCTCCATCACATCCATACCTCATAATAAACCATTCACCTCATTTCACTTCATATTTTCCATTTACATTCACATCCACTTTCCATTTATTTTTGTCCATTCATAACCTTGGTCAAAATATAAGAGTCGGTCTATATGCTTATTGCCCATTTCCATTTCTACTCTCCAGCTGCTATCTTCTCTATTTTCACTTTCTTATTTTCGTCATTTTCATTCGCAAATAAACCCCCGTTCAATGAAAATTATTGAGCCCACAGTCCTTTGAGTCTAAGTTCTTTGTAAAAACACCTTGAGGCTTGCATGCTCTAATGGCAAGTTCTTGCGTCGACAAACAATGGAATACATTAATGTTCCTTGTTCGTCGATCTTCTAGGTGACTCGACATCAAGAAATCATTCGTACCTAGCAAGATGCCGGGGCATCTTGACTCTCATTGTCATCAATGGTGAGAGTTCTCGTGTTGACTAGTGGCACCATTAATGGCCACTAAGTCATCAATTTCCTACTATGTTCGACATCGTAATATCTTTTTCACATAGTAGGAATTTAAAGTAATGAGTTTTGAAGACATGAAGACTATTATTTTCAAGATTTTGGAGCGCATTCAACAAGTTTTAGTAGGAGCAATAAAAGTCATCTCATCTCTTTATCCATGACTCCTCTTGTTCACCACTTGAAGAAGAATAAGATCGTAATTTTGCGAACACACACATACACAACTCATCCACATTTAAGGTAAGTGAAGATATGTTGTTTTCTAATTTTTAGTCATGTAATTCATTAGAATGCTAAAATTGTAACTTTGGAAAATTCCTCACTCCATTTTTCACATTGTCATATCTTTAGTTGGGGGAAGAGACATCATTTCACATCCACATGTCATACACTATCACACATTTTCATTTCTCTATTTCCATACACATATACTTCCCAACCAACTATTGTTGCAATATGATCCAAAAGATTATATGCCTTGCAAATGATCAATTCATTGATGAAGTAATTATTTCTAAATGTTTTTGAACTCAGATGCAACAAAGAAAATAAAGCACGTTTACACAAGAACCATTGCTCAAAAAATGGTTGTTACACAAGAACCAAACCCTATTAAAAAAAAAAAAAAAAAATGTTGCAATCAAATGTATTATACTTTTCCAAAAAGGAAAATATCAAGAAAGTAAAGTTTGAATGAATCTATATGAGTCAAAACTCATAAAAGATCAACTCATGGACAAATGAATCATTGCAATAGTTACATGAGGACATGCAACAACTTCAAATATTGGGGGGCATGTTGAGTCTCAAAAGTGTTTTCCATATTCATACATATTTCCGTTATGTCATAACCATTTAGCTCTGGTCACTACTTGACCTAAAACCCTACATCAAGTAACCATTTTCATAAATATATGAGTTAGGATCCTTGTTTCCAAAATTATTTATTTTATGTATTTTAAGTGAATTTATGATTAGAAACTAGAAAATTAACATAGTTTCATATATCTATATATGTGTTATGAGTTTTGTGACATGTGTAGGTCAAAAGGAGATTTCTAGAAGACCCTTTATGTAGACTTAACTGAATTTGGTTGGAGAAGATTATGGATCAAGAGGATATGTCTCATTTCCTTGTATTGAAACTCTAAGAGGATATGTGTCTCACTTCCTTGCTTTATTGAAAACTAAGAGGATATGTCTCATTCCCTCAAGTTGTGTTGAAACTTTAGAAAGACATGCACCATCATTTCTTATTTTAATTGTAAATCTAATATTTAAGAGATTCATGGACTTCATTAATGAGATGATTCTCATATTTTGTATAAATAGAGAAGCTTTCTCCTATCATAGGTAATGAGGAAGTAACAAAAAGTAGGAATAGAGAAGTCTTTTGTAAACAAAGTTCAAGATGGAATGGATGGCAGATTTGTGAAGTTTTTCAATAAAGAAGTTCCTTGATGGTTGTTTTGATTACAATTTTAAGGAGCTGAAGAAGGATTACACCAAATTGGTAACAGAGGGCCCCTGCTATCCAAGGAGGCTTTTACATGTTTTCTAGATAAGTTGCTTTCAATTCTGTTTTGTCATATTTCCTTACTTAGATTGTTTTTTGAAATCATAGCTTTTAGCATAATTTTTCATGGCAGCCCGGGCATTTGCATATCTTTTGACTAATGACATGGAATCAATATTTTTCTGCTGCTAATTTACTTTTTGTTTAATTCCAGCACTGCTTTGTTTATTTCAATTCTGCACATTTGCTTCAGTAGTTAGATTTAGATATATTAAATCGCTTTGCCAGCCATAGTTACCTCCGAAAGCCATAGCTGGACTAATGGTGAGGGAGTGAAGTATGAGTGTGTAGTTTGATATTAGTTTACTTTTCTGCAAGTTAGATATATTAAATTGCTCATGTCATTTTCAGTTACCTCCGAAAGCCATAGCTGGACTAATGGAGAGGGATTGAAGTATGAGTGTGTAGTTTGATATTAGTTTAATTTTCTGCAAGTTAGATATATTAAATTGCTCATGTCATTTTCAGTTACCTTCGAAAGCCATAGCTGGACTAATGGTGAGAGATTGAAGTATGAGTGTGTAGTTTGATATTAGTTTCTTTTTTCTGCAAATTAGATATATTAAATTGCTCATGTCAATTTCAGTGACCTTCGAAAGCCATAGCTGGACTAATGGTGAGGGATTGAAGTATGAATGTGTAGTTTCATATTAGTTTCTTTTTTCTGCAAATTAGATATCAGATTGCTCAAGTTGTTTATGGTTACCTCCGAAAGCCATAGCTGGACTAATGGTGAGGGATCAGAATATACGTTGATGTAATTTGATTTAGATTTACTTTGTTGCAATTCTTGGATTTCTTTAAGCATAGTTTCTTTTGTATTTGGACAACAGCAAGGATAATGAGTTTCATGATCAGTAGTTCACTGTTTGCTTGACTAGTATAGTGATGCAATTTCATTTTCTTTGAAGAATTAATTTTGTCATTGTGTGTTTTAAAATTCTTTTGAAGTTTGGAAAATCATTAGAAGGACATCATTGTCTTGAATATTTGTCTCCATACTTGTCTTTTAGAATTTCACAAAAATCCAAAAACGACAAAAATTAAGAGATAGGTTATCTTGCACATATAGTGCGCTACACTTCGTCAGCTTACGAATCCTGGATTGACAAATTAAATGTAGCAATTTAGGACACACTAAACTGACCAAACATTTTGGCGCCGTTGCCGGGGAAGTGTAACTAGGTAGCCTTATTTCTTACATCTAAAAAAAATTAATAATTCTTGAGTATGCTCTCCTCCTGCACTTTGTGTGATCTGGAGGATCAGAAAAAAAATTGTTATGTGAAAAAAAAGAAAAGAAAAAAGAAAAGAGACAAAATAAACTTCATCATTTCAATTGATTTAATAAAAAAAAAAATTTTGTTCTCATGAAAAACTTTGATTTCAATAAATTGTTTTGTTTAATGAATATATGTGTATTTTTAAAATTTTTAAAATATAACATACATAATTTTATTAACAAATCAATTAAAAAAAAAAAAAATAATTAAAAAAAAAATGACTCAGGAAATAAGACTCACGCATACGCATGAGGCCATTCTTTGGCTTGGCTTTATGCATATATGCAGACCTTCAATCCACACAAAGACCCATGCACTGCAATTTAAAAAAAAAAAGAACCTTCTCTTTTTCATATTCGTTTTTTCTCAAACAACAATTATTAGAAATCATTTAAATTTTTTTTTTTTTGCACACAATGAATGTATATCACATGAAAAAACTGTTGATGAGGAAAAGATTGCAAATTGTTGATGAGAAGAAGATTGCAATTTGCTGATGAAGAGACGATTACAAATTCAATTGTAGGGACATACAATGGAAGTGTATCATATGAAGAAATTGCTGATGAAGAAAAGATTTCAGACTGTTGATGAAGAGAAGATTGTAGATTCCATTTCAAGTAATTGGAATGAAGAAGATCAATCTGAACTTCTCTGTGAGATACAAGCCATTACACTTCAAAACCTGCAAAATAAAAACAAATCAAACCACAAGTAATTGTCAGAAAACGAAATGCGTAATTGTAAAAAACACCCGATTTTAAAACGATTTTTTTGAGAAAACCAGGACGAATTAGAAAAAATTAAAACACGGGTTTTTTCACGAACGGAGCGAAATAGGTAATCTTATAAGAACTTTTTGAAATTCGCAGCCATTTGAGAGAAATTCAGGGTTCTTCGGAGCACTAATTTGTAGTGTGCGTGAGAGAAAAATGTTTTTTTTTTAATTATGAAAACAGTCACGATTTTATAAAATTCAATTTTGAGAAATAATCAAGGAATTGATTTCCTTACTTGAGGGAAAATGTGGGAGAATTCATGTGTAGTGGCACATGATGAATGACAAATGGATTATTTGAGGCAAACACATTATCACATGTGCATCAAATGCAAGTTGTATAAATTGAAAAGGACTCTGCCTTCATCTCCTTCATAGTTATGAATTTGACTTTAGAAATTTCAAGCTTTTTTATTTTTATTTTGCATGAAAGAGGCATTGGCATGACTTTGTTTCAAAAATATTCATACGGACAATTATTTCATCCATGCTTTATTTCATTTAAAAAATAAAAATAAAAATAAAAATAAATTTCAAAAAAAATAAAAATAAAAATAAAAATAAAAATTGAATCAATGAAATGAATAAGTTATTTGTTCGCTTTTCTGAAGGTATTGATTAATTTTGGACTAATAATGAAAGATGAATGACTAACTTTTTATTCAAGATTTTTAGCCGCTGAAAAACCTCATTGTTCAAATCAGTCTAACTTTCTCATACAAAATCAAATTTTGATGATTTAAATATCGTTGGAAAGGTCTCAACAAGATCTACACAATGAGAAATCCATCATTAGAGTTTGAAATGGTAAATAATGAAATAAATTGCTGAAAAGAAGCTACATTCAACTTGAGACACTAATTCCAAAACATGTATAAATTCTTTTGATTTTTCCTTTGAGAACTTGTTTCATTAATACAAATTCTTAGTTTTGTGTGTAAATATCATAACTAGAGAGATTGATCAACTCTCTTCTTTGATAATCTTACATTCCATTGCAGAAGAAGTATTAGTTTTTTTTGCAGGTTCCAGGAGGAAGGACAAATGACTACAAGAGAATGGTGTCTCTCTAAGAGACCAATTTGTTTCATAAGAGGATAATCAACAACAAAGAGGAAATATGCTGATGCAAAATCAAATCCAAACACTTGAAAAAATTTCAGATACTATTGTCTCCATCACATCCATACCTCATAATAAACCATTCACCTCATTTCACTTCATATTTTCCATTTACATTCACATCCACTTTCCATTTCTTTTTGTCCATTCATAACCCACAAATAAAAGCAAGAGGCTCATTCACATGCTTATTGCCCATTGCTATTTCTACTTTCCATTGCCATCTTCCATTTTCATCTTCCATTTCTTGTCATTTTCATTACGCAAATAAGCCCTATTGCAATGCAAATTATTGAGTCCATAGTCCTTTGAGTCTAAGTTCTTTGTAAAAACACCTTGAGGCTTGCATGCCTTAATGGCAAGTTCTCATGCTGACAAACAATGGGAATACATTAATGTCTCTTGTTCGTCAGATCTTTTAGGTGACTCGACATCAGCAAAATCATTCGTACCTAGCAAGATGTGTTTAGGCATCTTGACTCTCATTGTCATCAATGGTGAGAGTTCTCGTGTTGACTAGTGGCATCCATTAATGGCCACTAAGTCAACAATTTCCTACTATGTTCGACATCATAACATCTTTTCACATAGTAGGAATTATGCCAATGAGTTTTGAATACATGAAGACTATTATTTTCAGCATTTTGGAGCAGATTCAACAAGTTTTAGTAGAAACAATAAAAAGTCATCTTATCTCTTTATCCATGACTCCTCTTATTCAGCCACTTGAAGAAGAATATGATCAGAATTTTGCAGCCACCACACATATACAACTCATCCACATTTAAGGTAAGTGAATGTATGTTGTTTTCTAATTTTTAGTCATGTAATTCATTAGAATGCTAAAATTGTAACTTTGGAAAAATTCCTCACTCCCTTTTTCACATTGTCATATCTTTAGTTGGGGGAAGGGACATCATTTCATATCCACATGTCATACACTATGACACATTTTCATTTTATTTCCATACACATATACTTCCCAACCAACTATTGTTGCAACATGATCCAAAAGATTATATGCCTTGCAAATGATCAATTCATTGATGAAGTAATTGATTCTAAATGTTTTCATGAACTTTGATGCAACAAAGAAGATAAAGCATTGTTACACAAGAACCATTGCTAGAAAATTGCTACACAAGAACCAACCATTAAAAAAATGTGTTGCAATCAAATGTATTATACTTTGCAAAAAAAGAAAATATCAAGAAGCAAAGTTTGGAATGAATCTATATGAGTCAAAACTCATGAAAGATCAACTCATGGACAAATGAATCATTGCAATAGTTGCATGAGGACATGCAACAACTTCAGTTGGGGGGTATGTTGAGTCTCAAAAGTGTTTTCCATATTCATACATATTTCCATTATGTCATAACCATTTAACTCTTATTTCATAGCCATTTGACCTAAAACCCTACATCAAGTAACCATTTTCATAAATATATGAGTTAGGATCCTTGTTTTCCAAAGTTATTTATTTTATGTATTTTAAGTGAATTTATGATTAGAAACTAGAAAATTAACATAGTTTCATATATCTATATATGTGTTATGAGTTTTGTGACATGTGTAGGTCAAAAGGAGACTTCTAGAAGACCCCTATGTGGCACTCTAAGGCCAAATTCGAATTTGGTTGGAGAAGATTATGGGATCAAGAGGATATGTGTCTCACTTCCTTGTTGTATTGAAACTCTAAGAAGATATGTGTCCCATTTCTTAGTTGTGTTGAAACTCTAGAAAGACATGTGTCTTATCATTTCCCATTTTGATTGTAACTCTAGAGATGGAGGAAGAGATTCATGGACTCCCATTAATGAGATGACTCCTCATATTTTGTATAAATAGGAGAAGCTTTCTCCTATCATAGGTAATGAGGAAGTAATGAAGAAGTAGATTTGTAACAATGCTTAAAGATGGAATGGGATGTAGATTTGTGAAGTTTTTCAATAAAAAAGTTCCTTGATGGTGTTTTGATTACAATTTTAAGGAGCTAAAGAAGGATTGCACCAAATTGGTAGCGGAGGGCCCCTGCTATTCAAAGAGGCTTTTACATATTTTCTAGATAAGTTGCTTTCAATTCTGTTTTGTCATATTTCCTTACTTAGATTGCTTTCTGAAATTATAGCTTTTAGCATAATTTTTCATGGCAGCCCGGGCATTTGCACATAGTTTTATAATGACTAATGACATGGAATCCATCTTGTCCTTTTGCTAATTCACTTTTCTTAGTTTTTGTTTAATTCCAGCACTGTTTGTTTATTTCAATCTTGCACATTTGCTTCAGTAGTTAGATTTAGATATATTAAATTGCTCATGTCATTTTCAGTTACCTCCGAAATCCATAGCTGGACTAATAGTGAGGGATTGAAGTATGAGTGTGTAGTTTGATATTAGTTTACTTTCTGCAAGTTAGATATATTAAATTGCTCATGTCATTTTCAGTTACCTCCGAAAGCCATAACTGGACTAATGGTGAGGGATTGAAGTATGAGTGTGTAGTTTGATATTAGTTTACTTTCTGCAAGTTAGATATATTAAATTGCCCATGTCATTTTCAGTTACCTCCGAAAGCCATAGCTGGACTAATGGTGAGAGATTGAAGTATGAATGTGTAGTTTGATATTAGTTTCTTTTTTCTGCAAATTAGATATATTAAATTGCTCATGTCAATTTCAGTTACCTCCGAAAGCCATAGCTGGACTAATGGTGAGAGATTGAAGTATGAGTGTGTAGTTTCATATTAGTTTCTTCTTTTTCTGCAAATTAGATATCAGATTGCTCAAGTTGTTTATGGTTACCTCCGAAAGCCATAGCTGGACTAATGGTGAGGGATCAGAATATAAGTTGATGTAATTTGATTTAGATTTACTTTGTTGCAATTCTTGGATTTCTTTAAGCATAGTTTCTTTTGTATTTGGACAGCAGCAAGGATAATGAGTTTCATGATCAGTAGTTCACTGTTTGCTTGACTAGAATCGTAATGCAATTTCATTTTCTTTGAAGAAGTAATTTTGTCATTGTGTGTTTTAAAATTCTTTTGAAGTTTGGAAAATCATTAGAAGGACATCATTGTCTTGAATATTTGTCTCCATACATGTCTTTTAGAATTTCACAAAATTAAAAAACGACAAAAAGTAAGAGATAGGTTATCTTGCACATATAGTGCGCTACACTTCGTCAGCGTACGAATCCTGGATTGACAAATTAAATGTAGCAATTTAGGACACACTAAATTGACCAAACATTTTGGCGCCGTTGCCGGGGAAGTGTAACTAGGTAGCCTTATTTCTTACATCTAAAAAAAATTAATAATTCTTGAGTATGCTCTCCTCCTGCACTTTGTGTGATCTGGAGGATCAGAAAAAAAAATTGTTATGTGAAAAAAGAAAAGAAAAAGGAAGACAAAATAAACTTCATCATTTCAATTGATTCAATTAAAAAAAAAATTTGTTCTCATGAAAAACTTTGATTTCAATAAATTGTTTTGTTTAATGAATATATGTGTATTTTTAAAAATTTGAAAATATAACATACATAATTTTATTAACAAATCAATTAAAAATAATAATAATAATTAAAAAAAAAATGACTCAGGAAATAAGACTCACACATACGCATGAGGCCATTTTTTGGCTTGGCTTTATGCATATATGCAGACCTTCAATCCACACAAAGACCCATGCACTGCAATTTAAAAAAAAAAAGAACATTCTCTTTTTCATATTCGTTTTTTTCAAACAACAGTTATTAGAAATCATTTAAAAAAAAAAAATTTGCACACAATAAATGTATATCACATGAAGAAACTGTTGATAAGGAAAAGATTGCAAATTGTTGATGAGAAGAAGATTGCAATTTGTTGATGAAGAGACGATTACAAATTCAATTGTAGGGACATACAATGGAAGTGTATCATATGAAGAAATTGCTGATGAAGAAAATATTTCAGACTGTTGATGAAGAGAAGATTGTAGATTCTATTTCAAGTAATTGGAATGAGGAAATCAACCTGAACTTCTCTGTGAGATACAAGCCATTACACTTCAAAACCTGCAAAATAAAAACAAATCAAACCACAAGTAATTGCCAGAAAACGAAATGCGTAATTGTCAAAAACACCCGATTTTAAAACGAATTTTTTGAGAAAACCAGGACGAATTAGAAAAAAACTAAAACATGGGTTTTTTCGGGAACAGGGCGAATTAGGTAATCCTATAAGAACTTTTTGAAATTCGCAGCCATTTGGGAGAAATTCAGGGTTCTTCGGAGCACTAATTTGCAGTGTGCGTGAGAGAAAAACGTTTTTTTTTTTTTTTTAAAATTATGAAAACAGTCACGGTTTTATAAAATTCAATTTTGAGAAATAATCAAGGAACTGATTTCCTTACTTGAGGGAAAATGTGGCAGAATTCATGTGTGGTGGCACATGATGAATGACAAATGGATTATTTGAGGCAAACACATTATCACATGTGCATCAAATACAAGTTGTATAAATTGAAAATGACTCTGCCTTCATCTCCTTCATAGTTAGGAATTTGACTTTAGAAATTTCAAACTTTTTTATTTTTATTTTGCATGAAAGAGCCATTGGCATGACTTTGTTTCAAAAATATTCATAAGGACAATTATTTCATCCATGCTTTATTTCATTTAAAAAAAATAAAAAATAAAAAAAAAATTAAAAAAAAAAATAAATAAAAATTGAATCAATGAAATGAATAAGTTATTTGTTCACTTTTCTGAAGGTATTGATTAATTTTGGACTGATAATGAAAGATGAATGGCTAACTTTTTATTCAAGATTTTTAGCAGCTGAAAAACCTCATTGTTCAAATCAGCCTAACTTTCTCATACAAAATCAGATTTTGATGATTTAAGTATCATTGGAAAGGTCTTAATAAGATCTACACAGTGAGAAATCCATCATTAGAGTTTGAAATGGTAAATAATGAAATAAATTGCTGAAAAGAAGTAAAATTCAACTTGAGGCACTAATTCCAAAACAGGTATAAATTCTTTTGATTTTTCCTTTGAGAACTTGTTTCATTAATACAAATTCTTAGTTTTGTGTGTAAATATCATAACTAGAGAGATTGATCACCTCTCTCCTTTAATAATCTTACATTCCATTGGAGAAGAAGTATTAGTTTTTTTTGCAGGTTCCAGGAGGAAGGACAAATGACTACAAGAGAATGGTGTCTCTCTAAGAGACCAATTTGTTTCATAAGAGGATAATCAACAACAAAGAGGAAATATGCTGATGCAAAATCAGATCCAAACACTTGAAAAAATTTCAGATACTATTGTCTCCATCACATCCATACCTCATAATAAACCATTCACCTCATTTCACTTCATATTTTCCATTTACATTCACATCCACTTTCCATTTCTTTTTGTCCATTCATAACCCACAAATAAAAGCAAGAAGCTCATTCACATGCTTATTGCCCATTGCTATTTCTACTTTCCATTGCCATCTTCCATTTTCATCTTCCATTCTTGTCATTTTCATTCCGCAAATAAGTCCTGCTGCAATGCAAATTATTGAGTCCATAGTCCTTTGAGTCTAAGTTCTTTGTAAAAACACCTTAAGGCTTGCATGCCTTAATGGCAAGTTCTCATGCTGATAAACAATGGGAATACATTAATGTCCCTTGTTCGTCAAATCTTCTTGGTGACTCGACATCAGCAAAATCATTCGTACCTAGCAAGATGTGTTTGGGCATCTTGACTCTCATTGTCATCAATGGTGAGAGTTCTCGTGTTGACTAGTGGCATCCATTAATGGCCACTAAGTCAACAATTTCCTACTATGTTCGACATCATAACATCTTTTCACATAGTAGGAATTATGCCAATGAGTTTTGAAGACATGAAGACTATTATTTTCAGCATTTTGGAGCAGATTCAGCAAGTTTTAGTAGAAGCAATAAAAAATCATCTTATCTCTTTATCCATGACTCCTCTTGTTCAGCCACTTGAAGAAGAATATGATCAGAATTTTGCAGCCACCACACATACACAACTCATCCACATTTAAGGTAAGTGAAGGTATGTTGTTTTCTAATTTTTAGTCATGTAATTCATTAAAATGCTAAAATTGTAACTTTGGAAAAATTCCTCACTCCCTTTTTCACATTGTCATATCTTTAGTTGGGGGGGAAGGGACATCATTTCATATCCACATGTCATACACTATCACACATTTTCATTTCATTTCCACCTACATATACTTCCCAACCAACTATTGTTGCAACATGATCCAGAAGATTATATGCCTTGCAAATGATCAATTCATTGATGAAGTAATTGATTCTAAATGTTTTCATGAACTTTGATGCAACAAAGAAAATAAAGCATTGTTACACAAGAACCATTGCTAGAAAAAAAAATTGTTGTTACACAAGAACCAACCATTAAAAAAAAATAAAAAAAATGTTGCAATCAAATATATTATACTTTGCCAAAAAGGAAAAAAATCAAGAAGCAAAGTTTGGAATGAATCTATATGAGTCAAAACTCATAAAAGATCAACTCATGGACAAATGAATCATTGCAATGGTTGCATGAGGACATGCAACAACTTCAGTTGGGGGGTATGTTGAGTCTCAAAAATGTTCTCCATATTCACACATATTTCCATTATGTCATAACCATTTAGCTCTTATTTCATAGCCATTTGACCTAAAACCCTACATCAAATAACCATTTACATAAATATATGGGTTAGGATCCTTGTTCTCCAAAGTTATTTATTTTATGTATTTTAAGTGAATTTATGATTAGAAACTAGAAAATTAACATAGTTTCATATATCTATATATGTGTTATGAGTTTTGTGACATGTGTAGGTCAAAAGGAGACTTCTAGAAGACCCTTATGTGGCACTCTAAAGCCAAATTCGAATTTGGTTGGAGAAGATTATGAGATCAAGAGGATATGTGTCTCACTTCCTTGTTGTATTGAAACTCTAAGAGGATATGTGTCTCATTCCTCAAGTTGTGTTGAAACTCTAGAAAGACATGTGTCTTATCATTTTCTATTTTGATTGTAACTCTAGAGATGGAGGGAGAGATTCATGGACTCCCATTAATGAGATGTCTCCTCATATTTTGTATAAATAGGAGAAGCTTTCTCCTATAGAAAGTAATGAGAAAGTAATGAGAAAGTAAGGAGGAAGTAGATTTGTAACAAAGTTCAAGATGGAATGGGATGTAGATTTATGAGTTTTTGAATAAAGAAGCTTAGTTCTTTGATGCTATTGTGATCTTATCTTTAAGGAGCCGAAGGACTTCACCAAATTGGTAGCAGAGGGCCCCTGCTATCCAAGGAGGCTTTTACATGTTTTCTAGATAAGTTGCTTTCAATTCTGTTTTGTCATATTTCCTTACTTAGATTGCTTTTTGAAATCATAGCTTTTAGCATAATTTTTCATGGCAGCCCGGGCATTTGCATATCTTTTGACTAATGACATGGAATCAATATTGTTCTGCTGTTAATTTATTTTTTTTCTTAGTTTTTGTTTAATTCCAGTATTGCTTTGTTTATTTCAATCTTGCACATTTTCTTCAGTAGTTAGATTTAGATATATTAAATTGCTCATGTCATCTTCAGTTACCTCCGAAAGCCACAGCTGGACTAATGGTGAGGGATTGTATTATGAAATGTGTAGTTTGATATTAGTTTCCTTTCTGCAAGTTAGATATATTAAATTGCTCATAACATCTTCAGTTGCCTCCGAAAGCCACAGCTGGACTGGTGGTGAGGGATTGAATTATGGATGTGTAGTTTGATATTAGTTTCCTTTCTGCAAGTTAGAAATATTAAATTGTGCATGACATCTTCAGTTACCTCCGAAAGCCACAGCTGGACTGATGGTGAGGGATTGAATTATGAATGTGTAGTTTGATATTAGTTTCCTTTCTGCAATTTAGAAATATTAAATTGTGCATGACATCTTCAGTTACCTCCGAAAGCCACAGCTGGACTGATGGTGAGGGATTGAATTATGAATGTGTGGTTTGATATTAGTTTACTTTCCGCAAGTTAGATATCAGTTACTCAAGTTGTTTATGGTTACTTCCGAAAATCATAGCTGGACTAATGATGAGGGATCAGAAGACAAGTTGATGTAATTTGATTTAGATTTACTTTATTGCAACTTTTGGATTTCTTTCAGCATAGTTTCTTTTGTGTTTAGACAGCAGCAATAATAGTTTGGTTTCATGCTCACTAGTTCACTGTTTTGATTTATTAGATTAGCAGCACATTTTTCATTTCAGTAGCACATTTTCATTTCCTTTCAAGTTTTGTCATTGTATGTTTCAAATTCCTTTTTCAGTTTCAAGTTGGTAAATCATTATAAAGGACATGATTGCCTTGAATATCCATAACCATACTTGTCTTTTAGAATTTCATAAAAATCCAAAAACGACAAAAAGTAAGAGATAGGTTATCTTGCACATATAGTGCGCCGCACTTCGTCAGGTTACGAATCCATGGTTGATAATTTATGTTAGCAATTTAGGACACACTAAATTGACCAAACATTTTGGCGCCGTTGCCGGGGAAGTGTAACTAGGTAGCCTTATTTCTTACATCTAAAAAAAATTAATAATTCTTGAGTATGCTCTTCTCCTGCACTTTGTGTGGTCTGGAGGATAAGAAAAAGGATTGTTATGTAAAAAAAAAATTAATAATTCTTGAGTATGCTCTCTTCCTGCACTTTGTGTGATCTGGAGGATCAGAAAAAGAATTGTTATGTGAAAAAAAAAAAAAGGAGACAAAATAAAACTTCATCATTTTAATTGATTCAACAATTTAAAAAAATTTGATTTCAATAAATTGTTTTGTTTAATGAATATATATGTGTATTTTTAAAATTTTTGAAAATATAACATACATAATTTTATTAACAAATCAATTAAAAAAAAAAAATCTCATGGAAATAAGACCCACGCATATGCATGAGGCCATTCTTTGGCTTGGCTTTACACATATATGCAGACCTTCAATCCACACAAAGACCCATGCACTGCAATTTAAAAAAAAAAAAAAACCTTCTCTTTTTCATATTCATTTTTCTTCAAACAACAGTTATTAGAAATCATTTAAAAAAAAAAAATTGCACACAATGAATGTATATCACATGAAGAAACTGTTGATGAGGAAAAGATTGCAAATTTTTGATGAGAAGAAGATTGCAATTTGTTGATGAAGAGAAGATTACAAATTCAATTGTAGGGACATACAATGGAAGTGTATCATATGAAGAAATTGTTGATGAAGAGAAGATTTCAGACTGTTGATGAAGAGAAGATTGTAGATTCCATTGCAAGTAATTGGAATGAGGAAGATCAATCTAAACTTCTCTGTGAGATACAAGCCATTGCACTTCAAAACCTGCAAAATAAAAACAAATCAAACCACAAGTAATTGCCAGAAAACGAAATGCGTCATTGTCAAAAACACCCGATTTTAAAACGAATTTTCTGAGCAAACCAGGACGAATTAGAAAAAATAAAACATGGGTTTTTTCGGGAACGGGGTGAATTAGGTAATCCTATAAGAACTTTCTGAAATTCGCAGCCATTTGGGAGAAATTCAGGGTTCTTCGGAGCACTAATTTGCAGTGTGCGTGAGAGAAATGTTTTTTTTTATGAAAACAGTCACGGTTTTATAAAATTCAATTTTGAGAAATAATCAAGGAACTGATTTCCTTACTTGAGGGAAAATGTGGCAGAATTCATGTGTGGTGGCATATGATGAATGACAAATGGATTATTTGAGGCAAGCACATTATCACATGTGCATCAAATGCAAGTTGTATAAATTGAAAATGACTCTGCCTTCATCTCCTTCATAGTTAGGAATTTGACTTTAGAAATTTCAAGCTTTTTATTTTTATTTTGCATGAAAGAGGCATTGGCATGACTTTGTTTCAAAAATATTCATAAGGACAATTATTTCATCCATGCTTTATTTCATTTAAAAAATAAAAATAAAAAAAAATTCAAAAAAAAAAAAAAATTGAATCAATGAAATGAATAAGTTATTTGCTCACTTTTCTGAAGGTATTGATTAATTTTGGACTGATGATGAAAGATGAATGGCTAACTTTTTATTCAAGATTTTTAGTAGCTGAAAAACCTCATTGTTCAAATCAGCCTAACTTTTTCATACAAAATCAGATTTTGATGATTTAAGTATCATTGGAAAGGTCTCAACAAGATCTACACAATGAGAAATCCATCATTAGAGTTTGAAATGATAAATAATGAAATAAATTTCTGAAAAGAAGCTACATTCAACTTGAGGCACTAATTCCAAAACATGTATAAATTCTTTTGATTTTTCCTTTGAGAACTTGTTTCATTAATACAAATTCTTAGTTTTGTATGTAAATATCATAACTAGAGAGATTGATCACCTCTCTTCCTTTGATAATCTTACATTCCATTGCAGAAGAAGTATTAGTTTTTTTGCAGGTTCCAGGAGGAATGACAAATGACTACAAGAGAATGGTGTTCTAGAAACAGTGAAATTGTGGCCAGATGGCCTTCTTTTTATCCTTTAATTCTTTTGTCAAACCTCCCTCCCCATAGGTTTGGTATGCAATTTTCCCGAGCTATAAGTTTATCCGGAACATACAAGGGTAGAACATGAGGAGAAGCAAAGCTTCCAAAAACCCTCACATAAGTAAACAATTCTTCTCCAAACCATCTTGCGACAGGGAGAATGTCTACTTCTGCTTCAGGGGAGAACCTTGGAGCATCCTTATTATACAACACTCTATACAGAGGCAACATTATGCCATGGAAAATTTTATAAAAATGAGGAATAAATTTTGATTCCCACAACTCTTTGTGATAGACATGAATGGGCAAGGGATCATGAATTGTCCATTGCCAACCCATTAAAGGGAACTTAGAAACAAAGCAGATTGAATCCATAACATAGGAAGATAGATAAAAAGGAGGATAAATCCTCTGAGAGACAACTCTTTTAGACCGGTAATTGAAAATAGTCGTGGCTAAGTTATCAGACAATATTTTAGCCCAGTCCACAATGGTAGCGTTAATAGTAGCATTCAATAGGGGAAGCCATTCAGGAAAAAAATTATTAATGTCAGGCTTTCCAAAAAGCCTACATAACATAGCAGTAGCAAAACAATATGGAGAAGTGAGTGAACCGGTACTGTACATACCGTGTTTATATTTCTTCAGTGGTTCATCTCTTCTGGACTATTCTTTATTGTATTCCGCTAAGTTTTCATTTTCCTTGGAAATTTTTTCCATAAATTGTTTGTTGTAAGTTGCCTGAGGCTCCGGAAAATGATACATAAGCCTCAGATCTTCTGGAGTGAATGACCCAATGAGCTCTTGACCTTGGGTTTTGAACTGTTTGTCCGTAATATCAGTTCTATCCAACACCCATTTTACCATGTTTGTATATGGAAGAATTATTGGTCTTGCTGCTACCCAATGTAAAAATGAACAAGCCAGCTCTGTAAGAGATGCTTCAGAAGAATTACTTGAGCCTGCGATAGCTGCAACATCCATTACCCTTGGGTTTTATTCTTCAAGGAAACTAAACATACCCTCCCAAGTGGTGATGCCAGCGTCTTTGTTGCAAGCAGTGTCTATGTACAAGGATGTCATCTTTTTATTTTCAGAACTTGGAGCTTTCTCTTTCTTTCTAGAACTCGGAGATTTCTCGTTCTTTCCCATAATGCTCTGAATATTGCTTTGTATAGTCTCCTGTTCTTCGCACCTGCAGTTTTACGAATTAAGTGAGAATAATGATATGAGAAAGGTGACGGGATAGTTTTAAATGATGAAGGCGTATGAAATATATTATTTAATCGTGAAATAACCTTTCGATCAAAACAAAATCCTTTTTCATTAATAATTGACAATCCATTCATTAACTTGTCATTAAGGTGCATAACAGATATCTATTTATGGAAATATTTTCTTCGTACAACGAGCTTTACGAATGTGCGATACTGCGATCTGCGATTTTCTTTGCAATATCGCAAAATCGCAATATCGCAAATCGCATCTTTCACAAATCGCAATCTTTGCATCATCGCCATATCACAAATCACATCATGTAACATTGCGACATTGCAATATCGCGAAATTGCAATATCGCAAAATATGTCATATGAAAAATATCTGTTAATATATTTTCTGCGATATGCGATTTGCGATAAATATTTTAATGCGATGTCTTTGGATCACGCTATTGCAATTTCGAAGATTTTGCTTTGCAAAAAGATATATTCTAATTTTTTGCGATGAATGTGATATTTTCTTCAAAGAAATATTTTATTCTAATCTATCATAAACCTAAGTTTTTGATAGTAAGTTTTATTTGAAAATGAAAACAAGCACTAATTAATTTTTTGGATTTTTAAACTAAGGGTCCTTACTTATTTAGTATTAACTACTAAATAAGAAGGGGGGTTGTTGTTGGCCACAACAGGTTATAACTTTGAAATAATCTACAAAAAAGGGAAGCTAAATGTTGTTGCAGATGCACTCTCAAGAAATAATGAAGAGGTGGAAGCATTTATTTTTGTCATTTCTATTATCCAACTAGATTGGATAACCGAAGCAAGGGATGAATGGAAGAAGGATGAAGAAGTGTGGACACTCATTCAAAATTTGCAACAAGATCTTAGTACATCTAATAAATTTAGTTGGAAAAATGATTCATTATGATACAAAGATCTCTTATATATTTGTAATAATTCCCGACTAAAACAAAATATTCTTTTGGAATTGCACACTTCTCCTTTATGAGGACACTCTAGATTTCTAAAAACTTACCACAGGGTGAAGAAAGAATTTTTCCGGGATGGCCTTAAATCTGATATTTAAAAGTTTGTGGCAGAATGTTTTGTTTGCCAGCAAAATAAGGTTGAGGCAATTAAGACCCCATGTCTTCTATAGTCTTTATCCATTCCAAGTCAACGTTGGGAGGAGATTTCAATGGATTTTATCACAGGTTTACCTAAGTCCGAAGGAAAGAGTGTCATCATGGTGGTAGTTGATAGAATTACCAAGTATGCACACTTTTGTGCATTATCTCATCCATTTAAAGCAAGTACACTTGCTACTACATTTATGGACAAAATTCAAAAGCTACATGGAAGCCCAAGGGTTATTGTGAGCGACAGAGATCCCATTTTTACTGGAAATTTTTGGACGGAGTTATTTTCTTGTTTGGGTACTCAATTAGCTCATAGCTCATCTTATCATCCTCAATCCGATGGTAAAACTGAGATAGTAAATAAATGTTTGGAAGGATATCTTCGTTGTTTTGTATCTGATAAACAAACACAATGGGTCAAGTGGTTACCTCTCGCTGAATGGTGGTATAACACTTCCTTCCATACTACAGCAAAAATGACCCCATTTATGGCACCTTATGGATATCATCCACCATCGATCACATCATCTTTAAGGGAAAATTCGAAGGTTCAAGCAGTGGAAGATCACATTGAGCATCAGCAAGAAGTTCTCCAACTCTTAAAGGATAACCTGAATTTGGCACAAAATCGAATGAAACAACAAGCAGATCAACATCACAGCGAGAGAAGTTTTGATGTAGGAGATTGGGTATTTTTACGGCTACAACCATACAAACAAATGTCCCTCAAGCAAGCTAAGAAGGATAATAAATTATAGCCAAAGTACTATGGTCCTTACAAGGTGTTGCAAAAGATTGGTACTATGGCATACAAATTGGAGCTTCCTACTTCTTCGCGAGTGCATCCAGTTTTCCATGTTTCATGCTTAAGGAAGGTTATAGGTGAAAATTTTCTAGTTCAAACAATATATCTAGAAATTGATGAGGAAGGAAAAATCATATTGGAACCTGAAGATGTCACAGAAACAAGAACTCGATAGCTATGAAATCGATCAATTTCATAGTATCTCATCAAGTGGAATAAGTTACCCACTGAAGATTCTACATGGGAGGATAAGAAATTTATATAGAAGCACCCAGAGCTACTCAAGAATTGAGGACAACACTTTTTGAAGGAGAGGGGCATGTTAGGTCCCTATATTACTAGTTTAGTCCCTTATTGTTATTAGTGTAGCCCCCTTATTGTTATTGTTGTACCCCTGTCAGCCCAATATTGTTATTATTGTGCCCTTACATTATTATTGTTAAGTCGGCTAGGATTATATTGTGGCCCTATGGACTCCTATATATAGAATGAGGTTTTGGTCATTTGTATCATCCAAGAATTATTCATTTATGTAATGTATTAGAGGTTTCCCCCTCGAAGTGTCTGATTTCTAAGGTGTTGATCTCTCTTTTCTTCTATTTTTGGAGCTGGTTTCATAACACCCTTTTCATATTTCCACTGATGCTTCAAATACAACTTTAGGAGTTTTTTTGGGACAGAAAGATTTAAATACTTATTTGATTTATTACACAAGTAAAAATTTGACTCCTGCAAATTTAAATTACATAATAACAGAAAAGGAGTTTCTAGACGGTGTTCATGCCATTAATAAGTTTCAACACTATATCACTGGTTATAAAACTTGTATTCATACAGATCATTATGTTATTAGATATCTAATGAATAAAAAAATTACTAATGAAAGGATTACTATATAGCTATTATTATTACAAGAATTCAATATTACTATTATGGATAAAACAGGAAATGAAAACATAGTCTTTGATTTTCTTTCCAAGAATTAGAATGGTAATATTGATAGGGAATGTGAAGGATAATTTTCCTCATGAATATCTTTTTGTAGTGTCTACTAAAACTACTTGGTTTGAATATATTTCTAACTATTTGGCTACAAGAAAGTTTCCCCCACAATTATGTGCCAAAGAAAAACATAAGTTCATCAAATCCAGTGCACCTTACTCATGGATCGAGGGAGAAATATATTGAACCAAACCTGATCTTATCATTCAAATATGCATTCAATAGGATGAAGAGCTGAAGGAAATTATTGATAAAGGTTACATTCACCCAAGAGTGTCACTGTGGGGAGCTCCAGTACTCTTTGTGAAGAAAAATGATGGGACACTCATACTTTGGATTGATTACAGGAAGTTAAATAAGGTGACCATCAACAACCAGTATTTGTTGCCATATATAGATGATTTATTTGACCAGTTGAGGGGAGAAACAATTTTTTCCAAGATTGATTTGAGGTCCAGGTACCATCAGGTGTACATTAAAGAGGAGGATATTCATAAAACCTCTTTCCGAACAAGATACAACCACTATGAGTTTATAATCGTACCCTTCATGCTTACTAATTCCCCTGCCACATTCATGTGTTTAATGAATAGTGTGTTGCATCCTTATCTGGAAAATTTTATGATTGTCTTTGAAGATGACATATTGGTGTACTTGAATTCAAAGAAGATCATGAAAAGCAATTGCTTTTAGTACTGCAGTTTCTGAGGGAACACAAGCTCTATGAAAATATCAACAAGTGTGACTTCTTCCAATCATAGATAGTCTATTTGGGGCATATTTTCTCCAAGGAGGAGATATTAATTGACCTAGATAAGATAAAGGCTATAATGCAGTGGCCAACACCGAAGAACTTGAGTGAGGTCAGATCATTCATGGGGTTGGAGGGTTACTACAAGAGGTTCATCAGGAAATTCTCCAAGATAGGCCATCCTATCACATTGTCACAAAGAAAAGGAAGTAAATTTTATTGGACAACTCAATTTGCAACAAACTTTGATCAACTGAAATAGTTTCTCAAGAATTCACCAGAGTTGAGGAATACATATTGAGACAAGGATTTTGTGGTATGCACAGATTCCTGCAAGGTATGGATCGGTGGAGTCTTGATGCAGGAAGGGCAGGTAGTTTGTTATGAGTTGTAATAGCCCTAGGTAAAAATTTCAAGTAATAAAGTTAATAAAGGAAAAATAATACCAAGGTCATGGGACACGTATTCTAAGATAAATATTGGGAAAAGGGTCATATTGGGTGTCAATTTTGTTTTATTATGGCTAAGGAAATTGGAAAATGAAAAGAGGCATTAATTGGCATTCATTTATAAAAATAAAGGAAAATAAGAGAAAAGGAAGATGAAAGGTCATAGGTTTGCATGAGAGGGAAATTGATGGAAAATAGAGGAAAATGAAGAAAATAGAGGCCTCAATAATAAAAAGGCTTCTGAGGATCAGTTCACAGCTTTTGTCAGTTTAACTTTTGATATCTATCTATTCTCTTGTACTCTTGCACACTTAGAGTATTCTTGGAGCACTCTAGCATTGGAGAAAGGAAAATCAAAGGAAAGAGAAGGAAATCAAAGGACAAGCAAGTAATGGTGGATCAAGTAGCTTCATCAGGAGGACTTTGCAGGTAACAGGTTGCATGTGTGATTTCCTAGCTAAGGTGTGAATGCATGGTACACATATTTTTTTATTTGGTTCATTTTTTTTCATTGGCATGGGTTTTTCCTGGTTTGATAGTGGTTTTAGCCTTGCCTTTCCATTTCATGGATAGACATGGTGTGATCAAATTCTTTTCTCGGTTGAGGTTTGGATTGCTGGAAGGTTTTGGAATCAGGTGAGGTGGTCTCTGGAAAATTCCCAAGGGTTGGGAGTGGAGGTCATTTAATATCCAGGAAGACCTCAACAAGTGGTTGGATACAGGAAAATTCCTCAAGGTAATCATGAAGAAACTTTGAGGCATCTAAGCTTGTTTTGGGCTTTGTGATCTCTTGACCGGTTTTTGCAAGATCGTGGTAGCATGAGGGTGGAGGTGGTTTAATCTCTAGGAAGCGATGGTTGCTTATGTCTTGAGATCCCACATTCATGCTTGGAATATGGCATGGGTTTGAATGGTTGAAAGAAATATTTGGTTCAGCCCAATCTATGGTCGGGTGGTACGTGGAAGTCCCTGACTTGGTTGGCTTTTGCATAAGTTAATAAGAGATATTTTTTATTGTAATCTATGAAAAATTATACTTTTTATTATGATTATTTTATGGTTATTATTTCATGGATAATTGTAGAAATAACTAAATATATTCAACTGATCTTGTAATGTACTAAAAAAAAATACTAAATCAATTCGACAAATTGCGGACACAAATTACAATCGCACAATCACGTAAACAAGTAAGAGAAATAATTATCAATCACACAATACAAGATGTATGTAGGGAAATCCTCAGCTAAAAAACCTGTTATGTATATGTTGCAGAAAGTAAATAACATGAAACAATACAATTTTATTTTTGTTCCTGAGAAACCCCTGTGCTCTTTTGACTGTCTCACTCTGATCCCAACAAGAATGGTATGATACTTAACCAATTTCCTACTCTGGGTTGCCCAGCCTTGCTTATGAATTCTTGGAGGAATTTTGGCACTATTAATTAGGAAATTCCCAAGAATTGATTGCATAATTCTTCTAAAGCGTCATGTTGACCTCATGCATGACCTGCACAATTTTCTAATTATACAACTGATAGTTATCTTCCCTTTAACCCCAATCTCAATTGGGCCTTTCTTAGAACTGACATGCAATAGTTATTTGTGGTGAATTATCAGTTAACTGATTTATCACTACATGTGAATTAAATCATATTTAATTCACTAGACCTGTCACTAGCTCATCTCTTAGTTAGAAATATTTAAACTGATTTCAAATAATTGAGTTAACTAATTACAACTCAAAATAAACTACAAATGGACCCCCTAAAACTTAGAGTGGACTCTACATGCCTCGATTTTTACCCTCAACTCGAATTGACTGAGGTAACTAAGTCTTCCTGACTCAATTAACTCTTACAAGCTATCATGTGATGTGGAATTACAATTTACTTCTAATTTAATTAAGGGAAAATTAAATCAGAATCCCCCTTGGGGTGCCATTTCTTGTTTCCATTTAAAATCTCCCTCTCAACAAGAAAGGGGTTGTCTACTACCCTGATCTTGCCTCTCTGGAACTCGAATTTTCTTCTTGACGGTTCCTTCATTAATATGCTTGCATCGTGCTTCTATGTGGGAATGTACTCTAATGACATAATCTTCCTCATCACACAATCTCTGAGATGGTGATACCAGATATAGATATGCTTGGATCTGTGATGAAAAAATGGATTAATCGAGAGTTTTATGTGACTTTGGTTATCACAATAAATCACCTTCATACCCATTGATCTACCACATAAACCAAAAAGTATATTCCTCATCCATATGGCCTCACATTATGCCTGACCGATCGCCATGTACTCTGCCTTTGCTAGAGTGAGTGGAACTGATTTTTGTTTCCTATTGTACTAGGAAAATATTGTTGACACTATGCTCAAGATTCCCCTTTGATGTTTTATTCTTGTCGGTTCAACTCCCTGCCCAATCTACATTTGTTAAGCCTTGAAAATTCACTCCCTATGTATGTCTATACCGTAGCCCATACTCTATAGTGCCTCTGAGGTATCTCAACACATGCTTTCCTGCCTTCCAAAAGAGCTTGGCAGGCTTAACCATAGCTTGGATAAGCTCGTTAAGCTCGTTAAACACATATCATATGTTTGGTCATGTGTTCACCAAATACATGAGTGAACCCACAAGCTACCTATAAATAGTAGAATCTACTACCTCACCTGAAGTAGCATCTCCCTTCCTCCAGTTTCCTGCTAGAGGAGTCTCCATGGTTTTGTTTCTCTCCATGTGGAACTTATTGAGGATCTTGTTGGCATACTTTCCTTGAGATACAAATAGCTCCCCATCTCTTTTTCCATATTTCCAATCCCAAGAAATAGTGCAAGAGCCCTATTTCCTTCATCTCAACTTCTCTTGCAAGATCCTATTTGCAAGACTTGATGAACTGCTCATCACCTGTCAGCATCAGATCATCGACATAAATTACAATAATCAAAAGCTTACCTTCTACCACAATATGATAAAGGTTTGCATCTACTTCACTCTTGGTGAAGCTAAACCCGGTGAAATAACTGTTGATCATGGTGTACCAAGCACGAGGTGTTTGCTTCATCCCATACAGTGCTCTCTTGAGTCTGCACACATGTGACTCCCTGTCAAAGGTCTCAAAAACTTATGAATTTTCAATGTACACCTATTCTTCACTATCACCCCATTGAGGAAGGTGGTCATTACGTCCATCTGATGTATCTACCATCCCATCTATGCTAAGAGTGAAAGGATGGATCTTATTGATGAGAACCTTGCGATTGGTGCCAATGTATCATCATATTGAATCCCCTCCACCTGAGAGAACCCTCTGGCCAAAAACCTGGCCTTGTGCTTCTCCACACTCCCATCTGTTTCCTACTTCACCATGTAGATCCACCTAAATCCTACAACTGACTTCCCCTCTAGTCTTGGGAAAAGTTCCCATGCATTGTTTCTGATAATGGAGTCATACTACTCCACCATGGCATCAACCTAAATTGGTTGTTGCACTTCCTCAAAATAGGATGGTTATATCTCTACACCTTCAATCATAAGAGAAATGTATCCAGTGTACTTCTCTAGGGACCTTGTTTTCATGCGTTATGATGTGGGTGCTCCCACATTCTCTCTCACATCTAGCAAAAACTTGGTAGCCTCTCTGGTGTGCTTCCTTTCATCTTGGGATGTATTTGCATGAGTGGGTTCTTCCACTCTCTTTACCTCTGCTTGTGGTTGCTCCACATCTTGAGGTTATTCTTTTCGAGCCAAGAGCTCCACAACTTCATGAAACTAAAGCTCCCTCTCAAGGGAAATTTTCATGGCCTTCTCTTCATCGAATTTCACATCTCTTCTTACCATTGTCATCTTGTGTGATGGAAAGTACACCCGATAGTTGTGAGGTGTATCATTGTACCCCACAATATCCCCAACTCAGTTGTTTTCTCTAGCTTATTCATGGCATATTTGGTCACATGGTAATAAACTGATGAACCAAAAAATTTGAAATGCAACACATCCGGTCTCTTACCTGAAAAGGATTCCTTTGGTGTACTCATCCCAAGTATCCAATGAGGACTTTTGTTCTACATAAATATTACTGTATTGCATGCTTCTGCCCATAGATGCAACGGTAGGACCTAATAATGAAACATAGCTTGTGTTTTTCCCACAATATTTTTGTTCTTCATTTTTACAGCCCCATTATGTTGTGGGTTATGAGGTGCTATCAATTCCCTTCGAATTCCTTCTGAAGCACAGAAGTTATTGAATTCGTTAGAGACATATTATCCACCCTCATCACTCCTCAGAGCCTTCACCTTCTTCCCTGTATCTTTCTTGACAAGTGCTTTGAACTCACAAAACTTGGAGAATGTCTAATATTTCTTCTGCATGAAGAAAATCCAACACTTTTGTGAAAACTCATCTACAAAAATCACATAATACTTGTGTTTTTTTGTGGAAGCTGTCGAGAAAGGTACACACATGTTTGAGTGAACTCTCTAAAGGATTTCCTTTGATCGTCTTTCCTTATCGTGAAAAGTGGCTTTGGTATACTTCCCCAATGTACACCCTTTGCATGTGTCTCACTGTACAGCTGCACCCTTTGGAATTCTTGTATAAATCTGTTATATGATTTTCAATGCGCCATGGTGTAGATGGCCCAATATCCTGTGAAATAACTCACCGATGTCTCGACTCTCCACCTTCTCTGCTTTGTTGCTCAAGGTAGAACAATCTTCGAAATCCAATTTCTATAGTTTCTTTACTCAAACCCAAATATTTTTCACCTGTATCATGGATTTGTGAAGACGGAACGCCTTTCCTTCACTAAATATCACATCATATCCACAGTCTTCCAACATAACAAAAAAACCAAATTATTCTTTAAACCAGGAACATACATGACATCTTTTAATGTGAGAGGAGTACCTAACTCCCTCTGAAAGGTAATTGTACCTACACTGGTAGCACTATACCTCCCGTCATCTCCCATCTCGATGTGTATCTAGAGATCCTTCTAGTCTAAGCTACTGAGTAATTATTTGTCATCGGAAACGAAGCTCCACTATCTAAGTACCACACAAAAACCATCATAGTTGACACCATGTATGCAATGAGGGTGAAATCCAAATAAAACTGTGAAGAAATTACTTCACATGTTGCTCCTCCTAAGGACTTCTGGTTGGTCTTCTTCTGTGGACACTTTGTAGCATAGTGTCCAAGCTCATGACAGTGAAAACATTTTACCTTTTACAAGTTTGGCTTCTTGCTCGCTTGACCTAAATATGATTTGGAATGGGACACCTTCCCTTTGCCTTTCTTCACCTTTCCATCTGTTGACGGGAAAATCTGTCCGGCCAATAGCAGGGGATCTCCCCGGTAAAAGGTCCCAATTAGACCTTGAACCGTTTGGAATAGGGATCCCGTCCGGGGTGTGGGTCTGGCTACCACTGATTTCTCCTTTTCTTTGGGTCTCGCTTAAACTCTATAAAACAGTGGATACACACCTAATCAACTGATACAAGACATATGATTGATGCATTCAACACGTATATAACACTATGCATAGTGAGAAAATTAATAAAGCATAAACGCCGAAAGAGGTGTCGTTAGCAACACATCTTTGGGGTTATTCTTGTGAGGTATTCAGACCACGAAAGAAATAGTTCTTTATGGCAAGATGGCCCTTTACTTCCTGAAAGATAAAACGAAATGCTAATAAACAAAGTCATTAACATCCATTAAGAGAGCAATGAAAAACTGAACATCATTAACACGAGCACAGATAGCTGTGATGCATAAATGATGCCATTAAGAGTGTAGCTTCATTAATCATAGGATATTTGAAACTATATAAGAAATACACATAGTGTTCACACAGCCAAACACATCAGATCCAACAAAGGGGTTTCCTCAAAATTCTTGTATTCATGTTTCAATGTGTAATCCTCTGGAAATACAATATATTCAACTCGAGTCCCCAAAAAAATGTCATTTTACAAGCTCCCGAAGGAGTATTTATAATACAAAACCTGCCCTTTAGGCTTCCTTGACTTTTCATCTTCCTGACCGTTGGGCTGCCTTGTGACCCAGTGTTTTCTGCGACCTGCGACCTGATATGTTGTTGCGACCTGTGACCTGAGCTGTTGTTGCGACCTATGACCTGAGCTGTTGTTGCGACCTGCGACCTGGCTAGTGTTGTGACCTGCGACCTGACTGGGTCGCAGGGTCGCAAGTTGTAGGAAAATGAGAGAATTCGACCTTGCGACCTTGCAACTAGGTCGCTGGGTCGCGGGGTCGCAAAGGCGGAAAAACCGAAGAGATGCGACCTTGCGACCTTGCGACTAGGTTACTGGGTCGCGGGGTCACAAATGGTGAAAAATTGAAGTTATGCAACCTTGCGACCTTGCGACTAAGTTGCTAGGTCGCGGGGTCGCAAAAGGTGGAAAAACTGAAGATATGCAACCTTGCGACCTTGCGACTAAGTCGCTGGGTCGCGGGGTCGCAAAAGGTGAAAAACTGAAGTTATGTGACCTTGCGACCTTGCGACTAAGTTGCTGGGTAGCGGGGTCGCAAAAGGTGGAAAAACTGAAGATATGCGACCTTGAAACCTTGCGACTAAGTTGCTAGGTCGCGGGGTCACAAAAGGTGAAAAACTGAAGTTATGCGACCTTGCGACCTTGCAACTAAGTTGCTGGGTCGCGGGGTTGCAAAAGGTGGAAAAACCGAAGATATGCGACCTTGCGACCTTGCGACTAGGTCGCTGGATCGCAGGGTCGCAAAAGGAAAAAAAAAAAAAACGACGATATGCAGCCTTGTGACTTGCAGATGTGCGACCTGCGACCCCTGCAGATCTGCGACTTGTAGCCTTCTTTCGGTGGACGTGGCCAGGTGCTCTCGAACTTAGAGTGCTTTCTTCAGAGATTCATGAGGATGTACTTGGTTTGAAACGGTCTTGATATTTGCTGGGGAAAACCTTTGCTCCTTGTGCAAACCCAAAGGTTCTTCCTGCAATAAAATAACATAAGTCATAGATTGAATAATAATAATGCTAAGGGCATTTTAATTAATTTTCAAAAGATAAAACACTGAATTTAGACTCCCCGTGTGGTCAAATGTTATGTCACAGTGTGGTCCTTATCAAGTTCTCTTGGGATCCGAATGTTTGCGGTGAAAACCCATTGATGAGGCAAAGGGCTTTGCTTGTGCCATCTCCCACTGCATGTTCTTCCCACTTTGGATAACGACGTTCTGCGCTGGACTCAAAACTCGCTAGAAGAATCGAGTGGTCGAGAGCTGCATGCAATCTCTCCATGGCACCATGACTGAAATTTTATCTGCGAAATGCTATGACAGATGCATCGACAGATCATAGCTCTTTGGGCTCTATCGATTCCAATTCACACGCTAAAAGGCAAGACTCAAGATTCCTGCGTTGAACTCAAAACTCCAGATCTTTGGGCTCCATCGATTCAAATTCCAACACATAGGCCATAGGTATGATAGAGAGAACGCTATCTGGTGTAGGAGCCATGGTTTTTCCTCCATCGTTCTGTGAAAGTCACGTTCCATAGTCGTCGTGTGTTTGTTCAAACGAGCGTTTCTGCTTTTCCCTACACAAATCAATATTCTATAGCAATGACAGAGCTGTCACAGCGAAACTTACGCGCATGCATTCGACCTGGAATTATATTTCCACATTTTCATGTTGTCATCACTAAATCCGCGCTTCATTATGACACTCATTTCCTGTCTCCATCGAGAAACTAATTCATTGACACGGTTCATGCATGGGGAAGAAGACAATGCCCGGCATCAGAAATTTCCTTTCCTGAGGTGAAAACGCTGGCATTTTTTTTTTTAAACTGGATCAGCACATCTTTGACACGTGGTGGAGAGCCAAAAATCACGCCGTGTACTCCCTCTTGCGCACTGCAGCTGCTCTTCCCATAATTAAATTTATCGTTGTAATGGTAAGCGCAAAATGTGAGCGGCAAAAGGAAGATCACCCTTCATGCGGGGCCTTAATCACGGCCAGAAGTGTGCCTCCCAAAATAGAAATCAACCGCAGAGCAAGAAATAGCTAATAAGGATCATGACTGGTGCTGACAAGAACGATGATATTGCCCCATCTCAACGTTAAGTAAAAAGGAGACCAAATTATAACGTTGAAGTTGAACGGATTGTCCATTCGTTGCTGAACCCCTTTATCGTGACTTTGAGCGACTTCACCTTATGGAAATGCGAATTAACACGCGAACCTTGCCACATGTTTGCTTCAACTTTCTAGGGTTATGTCGAACAAGAAATTTGAATGTCGACGACTGCCTTAAGGAGCCCTGCTGTAAATACCACGTGGCACATTCAATCCTTTGTTCTACTGCTTCAGCGCTATGGTTATTATAAAATTTCCAGCACGGTTCTGCTCCAAACGTTTTGTGAAAATTTGACTGCCATTTATATATAAAACGTTTTCAGTTGGCTTCCCGCAACGTAACATTGAACATTGGGCTCCATGCAACATAGGCACGACTTTAGACTATTGAACGTATATATATCTGCTCTAAACTTTTAGCATAGGCTAAAAAATTGCGCTGATGTTTTCATATAGTCCTGCAATCTTTTTTATCACAGCTGCTCGATGGTTGTTATGGCATTGCCATCGTAGGTGTGCTACAAGGTTGGACTCCATGTTTGAACGCACGTTTTGACTGTATATTATATAACTGCCCCAGAGCACAGAACTCTGTCATAGAAAATGCAATGTATTCCTTTACAGCTCTGATCTGTGTTTTAACCCTAATGTTTTGACCGCTTTAAATATTTGTTTGCTCCACAGTTTGAAAGACCTGCCATCGACGTGTGGCTCCATGCAACGTGCCATGCAACGTTGCGCCATGTTTCACACGTAAGGTTGAACGCCATATATACATACCCTACGTGGATGAACACTGCACCATCAAACTGTTTGCGCCCATATGTAGTTGTGGTGCATATTTCAATGGTGAGGTTTGACCGATATACATATATATATGCGTCTACTCCAAACGTTTACCTTCGAACCTTTGCGCCCGCTCCATGTCTTAAACATAACCCTTGACCATTCTGTATTTTCTCAACACATTTTAACATAAGTCAAAACCGCACCATCGAAATGTTTGAGCTCTATTGTCATGAATTTCATATGGTTCTGATCGCTTGCGCATTAATTATAAGTTTGGCCGCAACATATGTATATTTGCTTCTCAAATCATTAACCATGATTTGAAAACTACCAACGAGCCTTTGATTCCATGCAACGTGGCCATGGTCATTATCACACACTACTAGAGGTCTGTCATACACTCTGCCCCATGTCTTAAACATAAGCTGGATCACTATATCCACCATAGAGGAAATTAATCTTACGTGTAACGCTTTTCATATCGTCTTGATCCACCATCTCATATGGTTTTGGAACCATAAGGTCCTTTATCTTTTTGAGCCTCGGTTTAATAGCATCAAGTTTACCATTTTCTTTTCCTTAGATTGTTGGTGCAAATGAATAGAACTTTTCATTGCCAAGGCCGCCGACCCATAATATGAATGTTGCTTGCTTTGAAAAACCAAGATCTGACACCTACTACTCATCAACTAAGTATGGGATGCTAAGTGGAAGCATTGGAAACGTGAGGTCGATGAGAAGTCTCCAATCATATTTCTCCTATTTTATGGTGAAAGCATATCCTTCCCGAGAAATTATTCTTTTTAGAACAATGCAGCTTCATATGGTAGACTCGTCATTTGTTCACATCATATTGATGGCTCTTTCAACATTGACCCTTTCTATCTTGTGGTTCTAGAGACCCTTTTCATATACATCAATGCACCTGGCTACCAAGAGGTGCATGCACTTAAACATCACCTTTTAGGTTCAAATTGAAGTTCTCCATCCCTTATGGTTTCGTATAGACAATCTTCATGGACATGTAGGAGTAAAGGAGAGTAGGGTTTTAAGGCCCTTTCATGCAACCTAAATAATGCCACAGTATGTATCTCAAGATTGACAGATGTTTCTTCCCAAAGGTGCGCTGCCATATTTGAAACTCTGCCGTCGACTTGCCACACCCATATGAGATTGTCATTCTCTAGGGAGATCTTCTGAGTCAGCTTTGTTCACCGGGCTATACTTCAGGCTAGATTCATCGCAGTGGTGAAATATGTTCCTTTGCGTGCACCCATCGACATTTAGATGATATGGTGTAGGATCTAGACATTTCCAAACGGGGCATTTTTAAGCATCTGGTGCGCGCTAGTGAAGGGAGCCTTTGCATCAGTGACATAGAAGGTTCTCTCCGATCAACATGTATCACACTATCCTCCTTTTAACAGTACTGGTCATTTTCTCTTCCTCCTCCCCTGTTCCGCAACTTTGGCCTTGTTGCCGAGCTCAATTTTGTTGCCCTTGAGGTCATGACAAGATTGAGGAGTTTGTCACCTGTGGCGTCGACCTGCGTGGAATATTACAATATCATAATTGCTCTTTGATAATGATGGCCACAGATAAAACATATGAGACTAACAAGCTTAAGAGAAGTATTCAAACAACATGCTTAATGACCTACAGCGGGAGGGCCTTTAATTGTCAATACACAACAGGTTTCCATTCAAACGTATACATGGCAATCTCATTACACATGGCACGACTGCGGTAAGAATGTTTGGGCGTACGCTAGATGATCCTTCCCACATATGGCGTGATTGCAAAAACGGCATCTGATCATGATGGCGAGAAAACTTATGAGGGGTTGGGGATAGGTCGTTGGGATGTCACTGACTGTAGGTTCGGTGAAAGACCTTAACGACTAAGTGAACATAGGGGGACCCGAAATTTTAAATATACCCAAAACTTTGGGTGGTGTTGTAGCGGCTACAACAAATGGCGAACCATTGGTAGAATCCAGCATCTCTGTTAAAATCACAACAATATTCTGAGCCAAGATAGTGATGCAATGGAATATTGAACAAGTTCTGCGGGTACCCTTTGTATTACTTTGGCCCTTTACAGGTATGCCTAATCATTGTGCCTCAACTAAGTCCCGCTAATCAGAAATAACTCAAAGAGAAAGCTCACAGATGCCAGTAGCTTGTTGATGATGTGAAGAGCAAGGTAGTGGGTTTATTATTTTCAGGATTTTTTTAAAGTAAGTTTCCGGTGTTGCTCCGCTGCCAGAAGGCCTGGACAGTACCCCAGCGGAGTCACTTCAAGAAATCACAAACGTTGCTCCACTTCCAGCGAGCCTGGTCAGTACCCTGGCGGAGTCGTTGCATTACCTCTCTGCGCAGGAAGCCTTTCTCGATCCTTTACCCTTATTTGTTTCATGTGCTTGTAGCACTTATTTTCATGTGCTCGTGGCACTTATTTTTCATGGGCAGATGAGGGATCCCGACTTTTTTTACGAGCAAGAGAGTTTGTTCCTTGTTTTACAGAAACTGAAAGATATCCTGATTTGGGTTTTCCCTCGTGCTAAACCTTCACATCCTATTCACCACAATAGGCGAAGTGTGCAAAACAGATCATTACGACGTCCGAGACCATGCTGGGCACAAGGCTTAAGCTTACGGGCATGGGCCATTCAAAGTCATTAGGTCTCCCTCAAACAACCGGCTCGTATCTCCCAGGCTAAATAATTTTAGACTCACAGGCATCTTGTTGAGAATGTGACTTCGATGACTGGTCTTAAGAGAAAGCTGCCCCTTGAGATAGCCACCACAACCTCACACAAAACAATGGGGTTATTGTTTCAGCAATCGGGGAAAAACAAGACTGCAAGGTGATAGGGTTGCAAATGAGGGCTCATGAAGTGGCAGGCGATATGACAAAAATGATGTGAGGGAGAGAGCATACAACGCAATGTAATAGGTGAGGCTCAAGATGCAATGCAACGCCAATTGGGAGAATGATTAACCAGTTGTAGGTGGGAAAGAAGCACAATACAAGCAGTAATTATTTATGCAGCAACAAGCAAACTGGAAAGGAAATGAACGAAAATACTTGTAACATGATGTTGCCTAAGATATTAATCATAAACAAAACAAAAAAAACACTTTTAAATCATGAAGAAAAAAAAATTAGCAAGTAAACCTAATTAAAAACTTTGAACTGACAAACTTTTATTAACTGGTCCTAGCTAGCCTACACCTAAACCCTAGTTTAACCAATGATGCAGTGGGGCTATGTAAAATCAGCTTTCCAGTGCAGCCACCGCATTAGTTCCCGACCTGCAAGAACAACAATGATCAGGATCAGAGCTATTATCCAAAAAAGTGCAGCAGCAACAAAACTTACCTGAGGAGCAGGTGCCGCGGCAAGATGATCAGAGATACTTACCAAAGAACATGCCAGAACAGATTGTGCAAGTTGAATCCAATTCTCATCTTGATAACTAGCAATATGTTCTTGAAACTCAACATTTTTAAAAGACACACATCCATCCATGCACAATCCTAGGTCTGATGGGCGGTTGGTAAGCCATTGCATATTTGTAGGCAAATTCAGCGGATAAGGTTGGTCGAGTTGACCGGAAATTTCATCATGGTGTTGAGGACCATTAGTTTTATGGAATGGAAACAGTAAGCAAGTGCCAGGCGAATTATAGATGCATGTGCATCCAAGCGTGGAAACCCTAGTTTCTAAAACCCTAGTTCGAGATTTCTCCTGGGTTTGGTCAAGGGTATAAGGATCCGAATCCACATTTAGTGGATCCTGAAATTCTTCACTGCCTTGAACAAACTCTGGACCTTCGAGCAAGGGGCTTTCCAACTTTGACAGCTTGGCGAGATCGTCAAGCGAGTAGATGTGATCATGGATTGTGGTGGGTTGCAGAATGTCAGTGGGCTTTGTATCAATTTGGTCAAATGTTTGCGCACTGACATATTGATAATCAAAAGCATCAGATTCTCTAGATTTGCCAAGGTAGGGTGGATTCACCACAGTGATGCTGGGAGGAGCGTTGTACTTGGGGATCGTCACCTTAGAAACGGTCGGCAGAAGCTGAGGCGCTTCGATTTTTTGATGGGTACTTGAATCTTCCCGAAGTGAATCATCGAATTCTGGTGTCTCCACATGGTCGGCAAAGAGATGCAAGTGATAGTCCTCAGAGGTATGATTGAGTATGTTTTCAGATAAGCAAGGATCGCTGTAACCATTGATTTGATCAAGTTGGGTATCTGGCATGTTGGGCTCCCTGAGAGTTACCGACTGGGATGGATCAATAAAGAGGACATCTTGAGGTTTCCTAGACAGAAAATCACTCCTATGGTTGTCTAAAGATTTCGAGTGAGAAAGATCAGATCTAAAATATTCCTCGATTTTGAACTGTGATTGCGAAACACCATCTGCGGGCTTAAAATTGTCGCCAATACTAGTACAAGGAAAATTTGAATGTCTCGAAGAAATTACTGGTGTGGCGGGATCGGGAAACCAGCCGGGGAATAATGAACGAACATATTGAGACGTAGGGGCGTTAACCATACGAGGCTTTCCAACACGTGCATCCGTGTCATTAAGAGAAAACGATAATCTGGCAGACCTTGTAAGGGAATCAACTTTATGCGGGGTAGGAGTCGATTCATAATCCGTATGTGAACCATATTTAGGTTCGTGTCTAGGGAGACACCGAGTGGGCTCGAGGTAGGTTTCATGAACCGGGAGAGGTAATGAGCCACTAGGGTGTTCAGATTCATAATCCGAATGTGAACCAGATTCATAACCCGAATGTGAACCAAATTCATCATCTGAATGTGAACCAGATTTAGGACTAAGTCCAGGGAGACATCGAGTGGGCTCGAGGTAGGTTTCATGGACCGAGAGGGATAATGAGCCACTGGGGTTTTCAAGCTCGGATTCGTCATGGTGCGTGAAATATTCAAAGGTAGTGCAATAGGCTTTATCCTCTTGCCAGTGTCTATCCTTACTCAGGACTTCCAAGGTCACAACTCCACTCCCATACAACTCAGGAAGAGGGACGAGAATATCACAAATAGCAACACTCTCCTTGGAGGCCTGAATGTGGTCTGGACTCAGGGAGATGGACAAGGAAGCATTAGGGAAAAAGTCCAAACAGCCGGTGACTTGCGGGTCATCATAGGGAACACTAGGATCTAACTGAAATTTCTCAAGGGAAATCACATACTTGAACTGTTCACCTAAATATTTCCAATCGACATCCCTCTCAGGGAACTCAAAACAATAATGAACGAATCTGATAAAGAACTCACCTAAAGATTCCTGAGGTTCCATTCTGATGAGATGTAACTTTATTACAACGTCATGAGGATCATACCTGTGAAAAGCTTGTTGTAATTTATGGGCGAGTTGTTCAAACGAATGGATGGAAGCTTCCAGCAATGTGCGGCACCATTGCTTAGCGCGACCTTCGAGAGTGAGGAAGAAAAGAAAACACATTAAACCCTCATCCTCAATTTCATATCACTCACCAAAGTCGCAAAAATCTGAACAGTTTTGGGTTATGGACACCCCATTTTCACCATCAAATTTTAATTGGGACAAGTGATACATAAATTCATCAGAGATGTAGTATACAGGCTCATAAAACTCCGACAAACATCTCAGGAGAATGATTTTGGAACGAGCCATTACAGATATGAGATTAATTGCAAGCTCTAAGGGCTCAGCTTGTCATCTGGCCCCCCCTTCTCGTTAACCATATGGTCAGAGGTTCAGGCCCTCCTTCTAGTGCCAATTCTGTTGAGGGGAAAATCTGTCCGGCCAACAGCAGGGGATCTTCCCGATAAAAGGTCCCAATTAGACCTTGAACCGTTTGGAATAGGGATCCCGTCCGGGGTGTGGGTCTGGCTACCACTGATTTCTCCTTTGCTTTGGGTCTCGCTTAAACTCTATAAAACAGTGGATACACACCTAATCAACTGATACAAGACATATGATTGATGCATTAAAAACGTATATAACACTATGCATAGCGAGAAAATTAATAAATCATACACGCCGAAAGAGGTGTCGTTAGCAACACATCTTTGGGGTTATGCTTGTGAGGTATTCTGACCACGAAAGAAATAGTTCTTTATGGTGAGATGCCCCTTTACTTCCTGAAAGATAAAACGAAATGCTAATAAACAAAGTCATTAACATCCATTAAGAGAGAAATGAAAAACTGAACATCATTAACACGAGCATAGATAGCCGTGATGCATAAATGATGCCATTAAGAGTGCATCTTCATTAATCATAGGACATTTGAAACTGTATAAGAAATACACATAGTATTCGCACAACCAAACACATCAGATCCAACAAAGGGGTTTCCTCAAAATGCTTGTATTCATGTTTCAATGTGTAATCCTCTGGCAATACAATATATTCAACTCGAGTCCCCAACAAAAGGTCCTTTTACAAGCTCCCGAAGGGGTATTTATAATATAAAACCTGCCCTTTGGGCTTCCTTGACTTTTCATCTTCATGACCGTTGGGCTGCCTTGCAACCCAGTCTTTTCTGCGACCTGCGACCTGAGCTGTTGTTGCGACCTGCGACCTGAGCTGTTGTTGCGACCTGCGACCTGGCTGCTGTTGTGACCTGCGACCTGACTGGGTCGCAGGGTCGCAAGTTGTAGGAAAATGAGATAATGTGACCTTGCGACCTTGCGACTAGGTTGCTGGGTCGCGGGGTCGCAAAGGCAGAAAAACCGAAGAGATGCGACCTTGCGACCTTGCGACTAGGTCGCTGGGTCGCGGGGTTGCAAAAGGTGAAAAACTGAAGTTATGCGACCTTGCGACCTTGCGACTAAGTTTTTGGGTCGCGGGGTCGCAAAAGGTGGAAAAACTGAAGATATGCGACCTTGCGACCTTGCGACTAAGTCGCTGGGTCGCGGGGTCGCAAAAGGTGAAAAACTGAAGTTATGCGACCTTGCGACCTTGCGACTAAGTTGCTGGGTCGCGGGGTCGCAAAAGGTGGAAAAACCGAAGATATGCGACCTTGCGACCTTGTAACTAAGTCGTTGGGTCACGGGGTCACAAAAGGTGAAAAACTGAAGTTATACGACCTTGCAACCTTGCGATTAAGTTGCTGGGTCGCGGGGTCGCAAAAGGTGGAAAAACCGAAGATATGTGACCTTGCGACCTTGCAACTAGGTCGCTGGATCGCATGGTCACAAAAGGAAAAATAAAATAAAAAAATGAAGATATGCGACCTTGCGACCTGCAGATGTGTGACCTGCGACCCCTGCAGATCTGCGACTTGTAGCCTTCTTTCGGTGGATGTGGCTAGGTGCTCTCGAACTTAGAGTGCTTTCTTCAGAGATTCATGAGGATGTACTTGTTTTGAAACGGTCCCGCTGTTTTCTGGGGAAAACCTTTGCTCCTTGTGCAAACCCAAAGGTTCTTCCTGCAATAAAATAACATAAGTCACAAATTGAATAATAATAATGCTAAGGCAATTTTAATTAATTTGCAAAAGAGAAAACACTGAATTTAGACTCCCTGTGTGGTCAAATGTTATGTCACAGTGTGGTCCTTATCAAGTTCTCTTGGGATCCGAATGTTTGCGGTGAAAACCCATTGATGAGGCAAAGGGCTTTGCTTGTGCCATCTCCCACTGCATGTTCTGCCCACTTTGGATAACGGCGTTCTGCGCTAGACTCAAAAATCGCTAGAAGAATCGAGTGGTCGAGAGCTGCGTTCAATCTCTCCATGGAACCATGACTGAAATTTTATCTGCGAAATTCTATGATAGATGCATCGACAGATCATAGCTCTTTGGGCTCTATCGATTCCAATTCACACGCTGAAAGGCAGGACTCAAGATTCCTGCGTTGAACTCAAAACTCCAGATCTTTGGGATCCATCGATTCAAATTCCAACACACAGGCCATAGGTATGACAGAGAGAACATTATCTGGTGTAGGAGCCATGGTTTTTCCTCCATCGTTCTGTGAAAGTCACGTTCCATAGTCGCTGTGTATTTGTTCAAACGAGCATTTCTGCTTTTCCCTGCACAAATCAATATTTTATGGCAATGACAGAGCTGTCACAGCGAAACTTACGTGCATGCATTCAACCTGGAATTATATTTCCACATTTTCATGCTGTCATCACTAAATCTGCGCTTCATTATGACACTCATTGCCTGTCTCCATCGAGAAACTAATTCATTGACACGGTTCATGCATGGGAAAGAAGACAATGCCCGGCATCAGAAATTTCCTTTCCTGAGGTGAAAACGCTGGCATTTTTTTTTTTAAACTGGATCAGCACATCTTTGACACATGGCAGAGAGCCAAAAATCATGCCGTGTACTCCCTCTTGTGCGCTGCAGCTGCGCTTCCCATAATTAAATTCATTGTTGTAATGGTAAGCGCAAAATGGGAGCGGCAAAAGGAAGATCACCCTTCATGCGGGGCCTTAATCACGGCCAGAAGTGCACCTCCCAAAATAGAAATCAACCGCAGAGTGAGAAACAGCTAATAAGGATCATGACTAGTGCTGACAAGAACGATGAGATTTCCCCATATCAACGTTAAGTAAAAAGGAGACCAAATTGTAATGTTGAAGTTGAACGGATCGTCCATTCATTGCTGAACCCCTTTATCGTGACTTTGAGCGACTTCACCTTATGGAAATGCGAATTAACACGTGAACCTTGCCACATGTTTGCTTCAACTTTCTAGGGTTACGTCGAACGAGAAATTTGAATGTCGACGACTGCCTTAAGGAGCCCTGCTGCAAATACCACGTGGCACATTCGATCCTTTGTTCTACTGCTTCAGCGCTATGGTTATTATAAAATTGCCAGCACGGTTCTGCTCCAAACGTTTTGTGAAAAGTTGACCGCCATTTATATATAAAACGTTTTCAGTTGGCTTCCCGCAACGTAACATTGAACTTTGGGCTCCATGCAACATAGGCACGACTTTAGACTATTGAACGTATATATATCTGCTCTAAACTTTTAGCATAGGTTAAAAAATCGCGTTGATGTTTTCATATAGTCCTGCAATATTTCTGATCACAGCCGCTCGATGGTTGTTATGGTGTTGCCATTGTAGGTGTGCTACAAGGTTGGAATCCATGTTTGAACGCGCGTTTTGACCGTATATTATATAACTACCCCAGAGCAGAGAACTCTGTCATAGAAAATGCAATGTATTTCTTTACAGCTGTGATCCGTGTTTTAACCCTAATGTTTTGACCGCTTTATATATTTGTTTGCTCCATAGTTTGGAAGACCTGCCATCGACGTGTGGCTCCATGCAACGTGCCCATGCAACGTTGCGCCATGTTTCACATGTAAGGTTGAACGCTATATATACCTACCCTACATGGATGAACACTGCACCATCAAACTGTTTGCGCCCATATGTAGTTGTGTTGCATATTTCAATGGTGAGTTTTGACCGATATACATATATATATGCGTCTGCTCCAAACGTTCACCTTCGAACCTTTGCGCCCGCTCCATGTATTAAACATAACCCTTGACCAGTCTGTATTCGCTCAACACGTTTTAACATAAGTCAAAACCGCACCATCGAAATGTTTGAGCTCTATTGTCATGAATTTCATATGGTTCTGATCGCTTGCACCTTAATTATAAGTTTGGCCGCAGCATACGTATATTTTCTTCTCAAATCATTAACCACAATTTGAAAACCACCAACGAGCCTTTGATTCCATGCAACGTGGCCATGGTCATTATCACACGCTACTAGAGGTCTGTCATACACTTTGCCCTATGTCTTACACATAAGCTGGATCACTATATCCATCATAGAGGAAATTAAGCTTACGTGTAACGTTTTTCATATTGTCTTGATCCACCATCTCATATGGTTTTGGAACCATAAGGTCCTTTATCTTTTTGAGCCTCGGTTTAATAGCATCAAGTTTACCATTGCTTTTCCTTAGATTGTTGGCGCAAATGAATAGAACTTTTCATTGCCAAGGCCGCCGACCCATAATATGAATGTTGCTTGCTTTGAAAAACCGAGATCTGACACCTACTACTCATCAACTAAGTATGGGATGCCAAGTGGAAGCATTTGAAACGTGAAGTCGATGAGAAGTCTCCAATCATATTTCTCCTATTTTATGGTGAAATCATATCCTTCCCGAGAAATTATTCTTTTTAGAACAATGCAGATTCATATGGTAGACTCGTCATTTGTTCACATCATATTGATGGCTCTTTCAACATTGACCCTTTCTATCTTGTGGTTCTAGAGACCCTTTGCATATACATCAATGTGCCTGGCTACCAAGAGGTGCATGCACTTAAACATCACCTTTTAGGTTCAAATTGAAGTTCTCCATCCCTTATGGTTTCGTATAGACAATCTTCATGGACATGTAGGAGCAAAGGAGAGTAGGGTTTTAAGGCCCTTTCATGCAACCTAAATAATGCCACAGTATGTATCTCAAGATTGACAGATGTTGCTTCCCAAAGGTGCGCTGCCATATTTGAAACTCTGCCGTCGACTTGCCACACCCATATGAGATTGTCATTCTCTAGGGAGATCTTCTGAGTCAGCTTTGTTCACTGGGCTATACTTCAGGCTAGATTCATCGCAGTGGTGAAATATGTTCCTTTGCGTGCACCCATCGACATTTAGATGATATGGTGTAGGATCTAGACATTTCCAAATGGGGCGTTTTTAAGCATCTGGTGCGTGCTAGTGGAGGGAGCCTTTGCATCAGTGACATAGAAGGTTCTCTCCGATCAACATGTATCACAATATGCTCCTTTTAACAATACTGGTCGTTTGCTCTTCCTCCTCCCCTGTTCTGCAACTTTGGACTTGTTTCCGAGCTCAATTTTGTTGCCCTTGATGTCATGACAAGATTGAGGAGTTTTTCACCCGTGGCGTCGACCTGTGTGGAATATTACATTATCATAATTGCTCTTCGATAATGATGGCCACAGATAAAACATATGAGACTAACAAACTTAAGAGAAGTATTCAAACAACATGCTTAATGACCTACAGTGGGAGGGCCTTTAATTTTCAATACACAACAGGTTTCCATTCAAATGTATACATGGCAATCTCATTACACATGGCGCGACTACGGTAAGAATGTTTGGGCGTACGCTAGATGATCCTTCCCACATATGGCATGATTGCAACAACGGCATCTGATCATGATGGAGAGACAACTTATGAGGGGTTGGGGATAGGTCGTTGGGATGTCACTGACTACAGGTTCGTTGAAAGACCTTAACGACTAAGCAAACATAGGGGGACCCGAAATTTTAAATATACCCAAAATTTTGGGTGGTGTTGTAGCGGCTACAACACCATCCAAGGTACATTTCTCCTCATCATCAGTCTTTGATGAGGATCCATCTATTGTGTCCCGCCAAATCTCTTCTTGTACCAAGTCAGACCATAATCTCTCCCACTTTGGTAGCTTCTCCCTCCCTTTCACCGAGTCCTGATAGCTATGCTAGCTCTTGGGAATGCCTAGAAGTGCCAGGCTCACCAAATAATCATGGGAAACTATTACACCAACACTTCCAAGATCATATCGACATCGAGTGAACTTCATCAAGTATTTTGGGATCATGTCACCCTTCTCCATCTTGATCTTTCTGAGCTTTTCCTTCAGCACCAGCTTCCACATAGCATATGGAGTTTCCTTTCCATGGAGGTTCAAGAAAATATGATCTCAAACTCCTTATAACATAATCCTTCTCACCTTTGTTACATTCTTCTTCCATGCATAAAGAAGTTGATCATTTGCTGCTGCAGACTGGGTAATATCATTGTCTATGAATTCCTTCAGTTATTTGGCCTCTAGCATTGCCTCCATATTGTCCTTCCAAGCTATGTAATTTTAATTTCCCTCAAGGTCATATTTGAGTCTCAAGCCAGCAAAATACATCTTGATCTGTTGCTGGTCACAAATAATAAATCTGCAAATTTAATTCACTTGTCAAAACAAACTTTCGTTCTTCTCTTCTATAGTAATTCCTTCTATGATACCATGGAGAAATATCTAAATAGATTCAACTGATCTTGTAATTTAATAAAACAAAATATTGAATCAGTTCTACAAATTTCGGAAACCAATTAAGATCGCACAATCACATAAAAAAGTAAGAGAAATAATTATCAATCGCACAACACAAGATGTATCTAATTAAAGCCTCAACTAAAAACCCTGCTATCTATATATTGTGGAAAGTCAAGAACATGAAACAATACAATGTTATTTCTCTTCCTGAGAAACCTCTACACTCTGTTGATTGTCTCACTCTGATCCCAACAAGAATGGTCTGATACTTTAACAATTTCCTGCTCTGGGTTGCTCAGCCTTTCTTACGCATTCTTGGAGTAATTTTTGCCCTATTAATTAGGAAATTCCCAAAAATTGATTGTTGAATTCTTCTAAGGTGTCTTGTTGACCTAATGTATGACCTGTACAATTTTATAATTATAAAATTGATAGTTACCTTCCCTTTAACCCCAATATCAACTGAACCTTCCTTAGAACTGACATGCAACAACTATTTATAGCGAATTATCAGTTAACTGATTGATCACTGCATGTCAATTGAATCTAATGTAATTCACTGGACCTATCACTAGCTCATCTCTCAGTTAGAACTAGTTAAACTAATTTTAACTCAAACAATTGAGTTAACTAATTACAACTCAAAATAAAATGAAACTAGACCCCCCTAAAACTTAGAGTGGACTCTACATGCGTCCAATTTGACCCTCAACTCGAATTGAATGAGCTAACTAAGTCTTCCTAGATTATTTAAATCTTACAAGTTGTCATGTGATGTGGAATTACAATTTACTTCTAAGTTAATTAAGGGAAAATTAAATCAGAAGCCCCCTTGGGGTGCCATTTCTTGTTTCCATTTCAACACTAATAATATGGTTATATGTTGATTATAAGCACAAATTTATGATATACTCTAACTATGACTTGTTCAGGATTTGATAAGTATTTTATGGTTAATGAATGCATGGGCTAAAAATTGTTATTGAAACTATTATGAGAGGGCATTATACCTTCTTGGTTATTCTTAGATAATTTTTTGACTCCTATGATCAGATATGCATTCATGACCTGTAGTTTACATGTTCACCATATGTTTGACGAAATCACTATCATGGTTAGGCCTGGTTAGGTCAATTCCTTGTTCAGTTTTTGTATGTTTAGCATCATCATTATGTCATATATCATTTTGAGAAGTCTCTAGAAGTTCTGGGTAGTGGTCTGGAGGTTGTCCTGGAATTGTGGCTCATATCTCGGGACTGAAGGCACTGGACTAAGAAGTTTAGGTCACAACTGCATGGATCAAGGCTTGTGAGCGTGGTTGGAGGGCTTCAACCACATGCAAGTTGTGTCAATGGTGCAATTGGGAGTCTAGGTCATTGAAACAAAGTTATAGCTCAAGGATTAATCACCTGGGGTATTTCTTCAGCTCCTGGGTGATTTGTATCCCTTGTAGGATGTTAGTTTATGGTCAATAAATTTCAGTTGTAGGCCTCACTTCCTTAACTAGAGCTAGGAGGTTGGGTCATGTCATAGTGGTGCTCTGTTTCACATTTATCTTGAGGGCTTATAAGAGCAGATAAATGTGGGGTGGTGTGTTACATATTGGTATCAGAGCAGGTTTCGTTCTCTTTGGGTGATATCTGATACCATAGGGTGGTATCAGAGCATGGTTCAAATACTTGGACCAGACGGCTTGGATACATGTTGTTATGCATGCATTATCATGGTTATGGTTATCGTGCATGAGGTCATTATATGTAGATAGTATTATCATACATGATGTTGACATATTGTTATGATTATGTATATATATGTATCATGCTAATTTGGATTGGTTTTTCAAATGAGATAAAATCCCATGAACTCCACTAAGGTATGTTGATTATGTTTATATTTGGTTATCTGACATGGTATGTTTGCAGGAAGAGGAAGATAAGAGATAACTAACAGAATAGTGGATTACAGTTCACGTGACTCTTCTTATAGATCAAACGAGCAACAAAGAGATGAGTATTGTCTTGACATAGCAGATACCTTGAGAATTCTAAAGGAAGAAATCAGAATTTGCAAGGAAAATTATGACAAGATGATCATTCTTTCACAAGAAAGACTTTTCAGGGCACGGGAGAAACAAGAAGAAGTTAATGCAATTATCCTTCGTAGTTTGTCATTGTTGGAGTGAGGTCCCCTAAGGCACAAGTTCCAAAGACACTTTTTGTATGAGTTTGTATGTTCATGCTACACAAATGAATTCAAGGGGATTTCGGCCCCAATTTTGGATGTAATTGGGGTTAAATGTAAAATTTGGGACTCAAACCATGGTTTGAGACCATATTATCTACACGCTAGGTGTATTATAAATAGATAGAGTATGTCTAAGTTAAGGAGGGATATATGTGTTATGAGATATTGATGTTATGATAGTTTATTCGTTTGTAAGGGTTTTTGGGTTGGGTTAAGAGGCTCCTGCTGGCTGTGTGCGCAGAGACCTAGTCCTGGTTATGTGCATGGAAGGGTTTGTAAGGGTTTTGGAAAGAACGGTTGATGTATTGACAGATATGAAAGATAATAGAAAGAACAATTTTGGTGAAGCTCTCTCTGTTATGCATCTATATTGATTATTGTTTATTCTCTGTTAAGATCACATTGTCTGTTTACTTTTTAATGATTGTGCAAGGGTGCCTGATCTAATTATACATGATTATTGAGGATAGATCTATTAAGTGTTTACATTGGTTAAGTTCTGGATCAGATTCTGTCTTGTTCTGTTATGTTTATCTGCGTGGAAGTGAACAATATTCCTGTGTTATTTTGTTGATAATTGTGCATTCTCTATGATTCTATTATAAACTGTTGCGTGCATATGTATAAGTTCACTTTGGGTTCTTACTGAGGACCACTTCATTAAATTCTCTCTTAGGATGTAGAAACCTGGTTCCAACACCCCCCCATACTGCTTCAGGTAAGACCTTGGTCTGCACAAGTAGATCACTGTCGAAAGGGCCAGTAGTTGGAGGGTTTGTTGGTTTATCCATAAACTCCGAACACGGTTAAGGACCCATCAAGCCAACAAATGGTTCCGTTTCTGAGACTAGGATATCATTTTGAGGGAGATTTGATGTTGTGGCATCCTTCACGCAATGAATTACAAGATTGGTTGGATAGAAATATCCTTGAATTTGCACTGCAAGAGAATAGAAGCACTAAATTATCCGACGAACAGTGGCCCATACGAAAATATATTTATACAGAAGTGCATGAAATTTTATTCTGTTCCTTTGCACATGAACAACATGAGTGGTTATTGCACATAGCTGAATTCCATTACTGCATAAAGGATGACGTAATCACTGAGTGAGCTCCTGAATTGATCTAGCAGCTATAGAAGTTTGATAATAATATCACTCGCGCGGTAGATCATTAGATTGATCGCCTCTTGGGAGGATTTGTGACTGAATTTGTTGTTGACCAATTTGTGTGCTATTCTGAATCAGAAAGAAGGTTTTTCAATGGCCCTAGAGGTAAGTTCCTGCGCTCATTGAAATTGTTTCTGAAAATTCTATTGTGTGAATAGGGTTTTCTGTGTGAACATACTGCTTGAATGCATCAAAGAGTTTAAAATATGCGTAGTGGAAGAATTTAGCATGAATATTATAAAAAATTCATTTATAGCCCTCAAAAGCCTAGATCTGATTGTGAACCTGAACTAGAAAATACTAGCTCAAGTGACTTTGAAGAAGAAATCTCATCATATCATAAACCCTTGAATCTATTTTCCACTCCATCCACTCAACTTCTGAGCTCACATCACATATCACCTACTCCACTGCACAGTCCATCTCCACCTCCACCTCCACCTCCCCATGAAGTAGATATGGTTGCATCCATGAAGTTACCTAATTTCAGAGGCATTGGAAATGATGACACTGATCACTTCTGGTTTGTAACTGAGGTCATATGACAGGCTCTGAAAGTAAACAACAATTGATATTAGAAAAGCACAGCTGGCTACTGCATTTCAATATTGCACATTAGGATGGTACATTATGTATGCGCAAGAAAACCCTAATGCAACCTTGGAAAAAATTAAAGTAGCCCTAAAAGAGTAGTTTAAGAAACCTAAGTCATACGTGCAAATGGTGACATAAATGAAGGATATTCATCAGGAACCCAATGAGTCTGTATGGGAGGTTGATCAAAGGTTGAAGCACACCATCAAAGATGGTGGATTTGTGATTGATGATACTCACCATAAAGAGTGGTTCATTTCTATATTTCTCCCACATCTATGCCAGCCATTAGGTTAGAAAATGATTTCCACACAAGCTTAGGCTGTAGAATTTGCAATGAAATTGGAGACTACCCCAACACTTATTGCATTGGGAACTCAACAGATTTAGAAAGAATTGGAAGCCATGCATCTGGAAATTCAAATTTTGCGTAAATACAAAGGCAAGGAGGTATGCATAGAGGTGTGGTGTATAAAATTCAAAGATTTTGGGCACCATAAAGACCAGTGTCCTATTTTCAACAACTATATTAATGTTTGAGGTCCTATTCCATTGAATAATCATGTTACATGTATGGTATAATATTTGTCAAATTTTTGGACTACATGACACATATTCTTGCCCAAGGATTGGAAAATATCAGCCTGACCTGAAGCAGTTATTTTGCAAGTTCTGTTCATCATTAGGGCGCGATGAGCAGAATTGTCGTACCTATGATATGATGTTAGATAAATCAGATATATACTGAATGTAGGTTGATCCTACATCACTAGCATCCCCTTCTGGGCGTGGAGGATATCAAGGAAGAGTAAGAGGCCGAGGAGGTGGATCAACTGGTCAAAGAAGAGGACAAGTAATTTGTTATAACTGCGGTGATGTTGGTCATTATACGCGTGATTGTCTAAATCCAGGTGACAGTCCTGTAGGTATTGTAGAAATTTTGATCATGTTATAGAAGATTGTCGTGTTTTAATTGAAAAAATGCAAGAAAATAAGACCCCCACACAAAATCTTCAGATGGTTCGCGCAGAAACTCGTGAAGAATATCCTTGTGTGAATGTAGTTACCAAGAGTGGTGTAGCTGCCAATGAAGATAAGGGAAAGCAACCTACCACTGATGTATGGATCTAAAAAGCACCTGAAAACAAATGATTCTTTAATATTCAGCACACCAAAGAGACCTTTATTGAAGCAAGGAAGGAATTTGCAGATGGAGGTACATCAACAAGTGGTAGAACAATGAAAGAAGCAGGAGGCGAAGAGGAGATTAAGCCATTTTTACAAGCATGCATAAATTTGTTGCACAAAAAAAGGGTTGTTGAAAATTTGCAGGCATTAATAGATAATTGCGCAAAGAAAGAACAACCCAGGGTAGAACAACGAGCAGTCAATAAAATCTATAAGAACAAGAAGATAACGGTAGAGAGATGCGTATGAATGTGCAAATTGGTGCTTATGAAATGGACCAAGCTATTTTAAATTTGGGATCAAATGCTAATGTTACACCTAAAAAAACTTGGCAGCACATGGGAAATCCCAAGCTAGAATGGTCTACTATCTAACTATGCATGGCTAATAAATAGAAGATCATTCCTTTGGGGAGGTTGTCAACAGTTGTGGTCAATATAGAAGGTGTTCAGGTGTTGGCAGACTTTGAAGTCATACATATTGTAGATGATACTGATCCCTATCCTGTGCTACTAGGATTGGATTGGTCCATTGACATGGATGGTGTTAGAAATCTAAAGAGAAGAATAATGGAATTGGAGAGCAATGGAGTTAGGGTAATCATTCCTCTAGATCCTACAGAAGGCCAAAGGTATCTAAACCAATGCACACTAAAGACGATATTGATCAAATATATAAGCTAAATTTGCGCGAGGAGGATTGGATTAATCCTACAGCATATGGGAATCTTAAATGGGAGAAGGATATTTATTGCTTCTCAGACTTTGATGAATAACTAGGGAATTGATAGAACTGACTACATGAGGTGTCTACGCTGTGTTGTAATCATGTGACCCAATATTTGCATTGAAAAACATCTGAGGTATGTGATTTACCACATTATGATGGCTCAATTGATGTGAACATGTTTATAGGAGATATGGCAAGGATTGTGCCTGAAGGACAGAGATTCCATGCTTTAGACCTTGGATTGTGCGCTACTCCAGCAATATGGTGGGAATCACATAAGGAGAATATGGGAAATTGGGAGGAATGTGAGCACATAATGAGGTTGCAGTTTGAATGCCCAGAAATTAAAATGGAGGATTTATATTATGGGAAATCGAATCCGTGTAGACATTTGGCGAAATGGAATCAGGTGTGGGGTGTTGAACTAAGACCTGAATGGGTTCATATGTTTATTCACACACTGGAAAAGGTTCCAACTGAATGGTACTTGGAAACATATCTGCACAGAGGCACTAGCGAATGGCCTGCGCTGATAGACAATTTTATTCTTACCTTTAGCTTTGAAATTGGGTTTGAAACAGTTGGCTAGGATCTACATAATATTCAAGAATTCATCTTTGATTCCACTAAGCCTATGATTTAGTGTGTGCCACCAGCCTAAGATGTGCAGATGAACACCATTGTGAATTGTAGAAACCTGATAGTAGAAGAAATTGATGAGGATCCAAGGAATATCATGATTCCTTAATATGAAGGGTAGAATGCAGTAGCTGGGCCCTCAATCACCTCGGTGGATGTGATAAAACCCCTAAAGCTAAGACAGGTGAATATTGAAACTGAAGAACAACCTAATTTAGCAGAGATTGGAGACTACTGGGATGATGATACTGTAGGCAAGGTTGTTTAATTGTTGACTGAATTTCAGGATCTGTTCCCTACAAAGTTTTCAGAGTTGAAAGGAATCATTGGGGACTTGGGAGTGATGAAAATTGGATTAAAGCCTAATGTGCGCCCAGTAAAACAACGTTCATATAGGCTGAAACCCAGATATAAGCAAAAAGTGAAAGAAGAGTTGGAGAAAATGGTGGCAACAGGCATCATCGAGCTTGTGGAAGAATTTGACCGGGTAAGTCAAATGGTTGTGTTAGGTCCCTATATTACTATTTTAGTCCCTTATTGTTATTGTTGTACCCTTGTAACCCCAATATTGTTATTATTGTGCCCTTACATTATTATTGTTAGGTTGGCTAGGATTATATTATGGCCCCATGGACTCCTATATATAGAAGGATGTTTTGGTCATTTGTATCATGTAAGAATTGTTAATTTATGTAATGTATTGGAGGTTTCCCCCTTGAAGTGGTTGATTTATAAGGTGTTGATCTCTCTTTTCTTCTATTTTGGAGTTGGTTTCACAACATTTGGTATCAGAGCTTTGGATCCTAGGGTTTCGTTGCTCCAAACAGGTCATCATGGAATTTTTGCTATACCTTTTTTTCTATGAAGTTTCAAAAGATGAAATTTTTAGAGTGAAAATCTGAAATCCTAAGGAGCGTCTTTAGAACGTTTCAGAGTTTGGTTCAGAATATTTTCGGAGATATGATCTGTGGAAGTTAGGGCTTTGTGCAGGCTCCTGAATTTAACCTAAACAGGTCATCGTGGAATTTTTTTATATAAATATTTTTCTACGAAGTTTCCAAAGTCGAAATATTCACAGATAGAAGTTGAATTCTTGAGGAAAATTGTGGAAAAATTTAAGAGATTGATTCGAATTATTTTGGGAGTTAGGATTTGTGGAAGTTAAGGATTTTTCAGGCTTCCCAATTTCATCTCAAAAAGGTGATCGTGGGAAAATCTTCATAACTCTCGCTCTGAGCATCGGATTGGAATTTTGTAAAAAGTGGCCACAATTACATAGACTATAGTTTCCTATATTTCAATTTAAGAGTTGAAGGAGGAAACAGTGACACGTGGCAAGTCGTACAAGTTCGCCCTACTAAACCAGTCCATAATTAGGTCATTATGGGAGGTTGGACATAAATTTTCCTTGAAGAATATAAATCAGGTCATACTTGTGGCATTCAAAAGAGGATTCAAAGGGCTACAACAGGGCCAAATTTTAGATATTGAAGATCCAAAATCACAGAGATAATTTAGTTTCAATATCGAGCTCCTCAAAATCAGGAAAAAGGTGTGTATTTTGTTTTCCGAATTGCATAAGTCTTGTGTAGAAAATCAGTTTGAAGTGATTCCAAGGGCCTATTGAGCATATATTTCAGTATTGGGTTCTTAAATTCCCCTAAAAATAATTCAACACCCATTAAGCCTTCATAAGGCTCTACTATGAATCATGAAGATGAAGAAATGCAATATGAGATATCAAAATTACAAGAGCAAGTGCACCTATCACAAAGAGAAAAAAAAATGAAATGGAAGTTTTGAAGAAAGACATGGAAACTAAGATGGATGGTTTGAAGAAAGGCATGGAAGCTAAGATGAATGGTTTGGAAGTTAAGATGGATGTAATGGAAGCTAATATGGATGACATGGAAGCTAATATTGATGAAAAAATGGAAAACATGAAGAATGATCTAAAAGTAGACATCGAAGGTTTGGAAAAGTTGATACAAGAAATGTTTCCTAATGGAAAAAAGCTAGTAGAGGAAACTCATGATGAGAACAAAATAAATGTTAATCGTGATGTCATAAAATCTAATGTTGGATGGAATAACCACCATATTCCAAAGATGGATATGAGGAAGTTTTATGGCAAGGATCTCGTAACGTGGATACTACAAATGGAGCAATATTTTGATCTTTTTAATGTGCAAAACACACAAAAGGAACGCATTACAACTTTACATTTAGAACAAAATTCATTTGTATGGTATCGATGGCTTTTCTCCCATAAAAAAAAATTCACTTGGTCAATTTTTACGGAGGAAATGATAGCACATTATGAGGATACAAAAAGCAACACCTTCTTTAGCCAATTGATAAATCTCAAACAAAAGGGTTCAGTGGTGGAGCACATTGAGGATTTCCAAAAATTGAATACAAGGGTAATAGATATTCCAGAGGAACACAGGATTGATGTCTTCATAGGGACTTTAAAGGATAACATCCAACATGAAGTTCGCATTTGGGAACCTGATTCATTGGAAAAGGCATCCGGGTTGGCAAGAAAAATTGAATGTAAAATTATGGGGACAAGGAAGCCTACCACTCACATATATAAATATGGAAGTGTTTCTACTCCTAGACTTCCACAACCTACAAGGTTGACACCACAAAAATTGGAAGAAAAAAGAGCAAAAGGGATTTTCTACAGTTGTGATAGAAAATACACTAAAGGTCATAAGTGTGTTGAGAAGAAATTATTTTACATAGATTTTAAAGAGGAAGAAGAAATTGAACAAGAATCTTCAAAAGAAGAGGATATACACTAGGACCCAACCCTAGAAGAGGAAGAAATGAGTCTGACCATATCGTGTAATTCATTAGTAGGAATTACCACTCCTCAAACTCTCAAGATAGAAGGAAATATCAAGAATAAAAAGGTAATAGTGTTGATTGATTTGGGCAGTACCCATAATTTTATTCATTGTAAGGTAGCCAAGGAATTGAATTGTTTCCTATACCCAGCACCAGAATGTCAAGTGATGGTTCCAAATGAAGGAACTATAAATTGCTCTGGAAAATGCCATAATATCAAGCTAACCATGGGGGAATATGTATTGAATAGTCCAATTCTTTCCATTCCTATGGGAGGTGTTGAGTACTAGGAGTACAATGGTTACAATATTTTGGGACGGTAGCTTTTAATTTTCAAGAACTTTTCTTGAAATTTTTTTCAGAAGGAAAGGAAGTCGAATTACGGGGTATTGCGGGGAAGCCAGGAAGGATAATAAGCTCTAATGTCATGACAAAGCTTCTAAAGAAATAACAATGAGGCATAATTGCACAATTATGCTCACTAGAAGTTCCAACATCAAAATCATCTATTTCTGTAGATCTCCAACAAGTCTTGGACAATCATTCCAAGGTGTTTGAAACTCCCAAAGGACTCCCACCTATTCATGATCATGATCATGCTATTCATCTGATTCCAGGAAGTGTTCCTCCAAACATCAGGCCTTATAGATATCCTTACATCCAAAAGAGCGAAATTGAACGTATGATTGCAGAAATGTTAGAGGCGGGTATAATTCAACCTAATCAAAGTTCTTTCTCTGCTCCTATAGTATTGGTACACAAGAAGGATGGATCATGGCGAATGTGTATGGATTATAGGGAGCTCAATAAGCTCACCATTAAAGACAAATTTCCCATTCCTGTGATTGATGAATTATTGGATGAATTACATGGAGCAATTTATTTTACCAAGTTGGATCTTCGTTCAGGATATCATCAAATTAGAATGAAGATCGAAGATATTCCAAAAACAACATTTCGAACTCATGAGGGTCATTATGAATTTTTGGTCATGCCTTTTGGCCTTACCAATGCACCTTCTACATTTCAAGGGTTGATGAATTCCATTTTCAAACCCTTCCTTAGAAAATTTTTGCTAGTATTTTTTGATGATATACTAATATACAATAGGTCTTGGAAGGATCATGTTCAACATGTTTAAAGGGTGCTCAAACTATTGCAGGAGAAACAATTATATGAAAAAACATCCAAATGTTTCTTTGGAGTACAAGAGGTGGAATATCTAGGTCATATTGTATCTCACAAGGGTGTTAAGGTAGACCCTAACAAAATTAAAGCCATTAAGGAATGGGAAGTCCCCACAACAATAAAGCAGTTGTGAGGATTTCTCGGGTTAACATGGTATTATCGCAAGTTTGTTAAGAATTATGGGAGAATGCAAAACCTCGAACAACATTATTGAAGAAATATGCATTTTCATGGATTCCTGAAGCAACTAAGGCCTTTGAACATCTTAAATAGGAAATGTGCCTAGCACCGGTCTTAGCTACTCCAAACTTCACAAAAATATTTATTGTGGAATGTGATGGCTTAGGAAATGGAATTGGTGTTATTTTAATGCAAGAAGGAAGACCCATTTCTTTTGAAAGTCGTCCAATCAAAGGAAAGTATTTACAGAAAGCTATTTATGAGAAGGAAACATTATCAATACTACGTTCACTAAATAAATGGCGACCTTACCTAAGGGGAAGACACTTCAAGGTAAAAACTGATCATGATAGTCTTAAACACTTTTTGGAACAAAGATTATCTTCAGAAGAGGAGAAAAAATGGGTCACAAAGATGTTGGGTTACAAATTTGAATTAATCTACAAAAAAGGGAAGATAAATGTTGTTTCAAATGCACTCTCAAGAAAGAATGAAGAGGTGGAAGAATTTTTTTGTGCCATTTCTATTATCCAACCAAATTGGATAATCGAAGCAAGGGATGTATGGAAGAAGGACGAAGAAGATTGGACACTCATTCAAAAGTTGCAGCAAGATCCTAGTACATCTGATACATTTAGTTGGAAAAATGATTCCTTTTGGTACAAAGGTCGCTTATATATTTGTAAGAATTCCCAACTAAAACAAAAGATTCTTTGGAAATTTCACACTTCTCCTTTAGGAGGACAGTCAGGATTTTTAAAAACTTACCACAGGGTGAAGAAAGAATTTTTTAGGATGGCCTTAAATCTAATATTCAAAATTTTGTGGCAGAATGTTTGGTTTTCCAGCAAAATAAAGTTGAGACAATTAATACCCTAGGTCTTCTACAACCTTTATGCATTCCAAGTCAACGTTGGGAGGAGATTTCAATGGATTTTATCATAGGTTTACCTAAGTCCGAAGGAAAGAGTGTCATCATGGTGGTAGTTGATATACTTACCAAGTATGCACACTTTTGTGCATTATCTCATCCATTTAAAGAAAGTGCAATGGCTACTACATTTATGGACACAATTCAAAAGCTACATGGAAACCCAAATATTATTGTGAGCGACAGAGATCCCATTTTTACTGGAAATTTTTTGATGGAGTTATTTTCTTGTTTGGGTACTAAATTAGCTCATAGCTCATCTTATGATCCTCAATACGATGGTCAAACTGAGATAGTGAATACATTTTTGGAAGGATATCTTAGTTGTTTTTTATCTGATAAACAAACACAATGGGTCAAGTGGTTAGCTCTCGCTGAATGGTTGTATAACACTTCCTTCCATACTACAGCAAAAATGACCCCATTTACGGAACTTTATGGATCTCACCCACTGCCCATCACATCATCCTTAAGAGAAAATTCTAAGGTTCAAGCAGTGGAAGATGACATAGAGCATCAACAAGAAGTTCTCCAACTCTTAAAGGATAACCTAAATTTGGCACAAAATCAAATGAAACAATGGGCATATCAACATCGCAGCGAGAGAAGTTTTGATGTAGGATACTAGGTATTTTTATGGCTACAACCATACAAACAAATTTCCCTCAAGCAAGCTAAGAAGGATAATAAATTATCTCCAAAATAATATGATCCTTACAAGGTGTTGCAATATATTAGTACTATGGCATAAAAATTGGAGCTTCCTGCTTCTTCGCGAGTGCATCCAGTTTTCCATGTTTCATGCTTAAAGAAGGTTATAGGTGAAAATATTCCAGTCCAAACAATATTGCCAGAACTTGATGAGGAAGGAAAAATCATATTGGAACCTAAAGTGGTCATGGAAACAAGAACTCGACAGCTATGAAATCGATCAATTTCAGAGTATCTCATCAAGTGGAAGAACTTACCCACTGAAGATTCTACATGGGAGGATGATAATTTTATACAGAAGCACCCAGAGCTACTCAAGCATTGAGGACAACACTTTTTTGAGGGAGAGGGGCATGTTAGGTCCCTATACTACTAGTTTAGTCCCTTATTGTTATTGTTGTACCCCTGTAACCCCAATATTGTTATTATTGTGCCCTTATATTATTATTGTTAGGTCGTCTAGGATTATATTGTGGCCCCATGGATTCCTATATATAGAAGGAGGTTTTGGTCATTTGTATCATCCAAGAATTGTTCATTTATGTAATTTATTGGAGGTTTCCCCCTAGAAGTGGCTGATTTCTAAGGTGTCGATCTCTCTTTTCTTCTATTTTGGAGCTGGTTTCACAACAGGTTGTGTAAGATAAGAAGATCAAGGGATAAATCAGAATCTGTGTTGATCTGCACAAACTGAATGATTCTTGTGTGCATGATCCATTCCCAACTCCATTTTCAGATGAAATCTTGGATAATGTTGGGGGACAAGAAGCATATTATTTTACAGATGGGTTTTGAGGCTATCATCAGATCTGGATTGCGCCAGAAGATAAAAGTAAAACCACTTTTTCTACTGAATGGGGGATCCTTCCAATATAGATTTATGCCATTTGGATTAAAGAATGCTCCTGGAATTTTCTTGCAGGTGGTAGTTGATACTTTCAAATAATTTACACACAAGTTTTTTAAGGTATATTTTGATGATTGGACTATCTTTGGGTTGTTAAATAATCATGTGTCCAATATACGCTTAATTTTGGATACTTGTAGGAAGTATCAGATCTCACTGAATCTAAAGAAGTGTATTTTCTGTGAACCTTTTGGCATATTTCTGGGACACATTGTCTATCAGCAGGGCTTGATGGTGGATCCTGCCAAGATTGTTGTCATAGTCAATTGGGAAGTACTTGAGAATATTAAGTAGTTGCGCTCAATATTGCAGCATACTGGATACTATAGAAAGTATATTTATGGATATGCGCTAATAACTGTGCCAATGGAAAATTTGTTAAATAAGGATGCAACATTCTACTGGGATGAGGACTACCAAAAGAGTTTTGAGCTACTCAAGGAAAATATGGTCATTGTGCCCATCCTGGTCTTCCTAAATTGGTCCAAGGTATTTCATGTACATGTGGATGCCTCCTGTATTTCACTCGAAGCTATGCTAGCGCAGCCAAAGGAAGGAGAAATTGATCATCCTATTGCTTATGCTAGTTGAAAACTATTGAGCGCAAAGAAGAATTACCCAACCACGGAAAGGGAAGGGATCACAATGGTATATATGATGCAGAAATTATACCACTATCTGTTGAGAGGTCACTTTAAAATGTTCACTGATCATTCAGCTTTGAAGTACCTGGTTAACAATCCTGTGTTGGGGGGGTAGATCTGTAGGTGGTTGTTGTTATTCCGGGAATATGATTTTGAAATTATTGTGAAACCAGGACGGTTGAATGCTGAGCTAGACCATTTGTTGCACATTGAAATAAGGGAAGAGCCCACAGTTTCCAGACACACAGTTTTTTGCGATAAAAGTGGTTGATGAGAATTTCCCTAATATCATTCAGCTTTTGACTACTGGTCACATGCCTGAGGAGTATACAGTTCATCAGAAGAAAGAACTTGTGGCGTGCACAAAGAACTTCACCGTTATTGTTATATAGTTGTACAAATTAGTTGCGGATGAGGTCCTTGGAAGGTATGTCGTGGATCATGAAAGGCGTGAAATTCTCAATGAATCTCATGGAGGAGTTTGTAGTGGTCATTATGTAGGAAATGCCACTACGCATAATATCTTGTGATATGGGTTTTGGTGGCCCATGCTACACAATGATGCCTATGCGCACTGTCATGCATGTGATTTCTATCAGAGGATGGGAAAACCTTCAAGTAGGGATGGCATGCCCTTGAATTCGCAGATGGAGCTGCAAGCTTTTGAGAAGTGGGCTATTGGTTTTGTGGGACCTATTAATACTCCAGGAAGAAAGAGTGGTGCATGCTACATCATCACTATGACAGATTATGTAACCATATGGGCTGAATCCAAGCCGGTGAAGGATTGTACTGCTGATATGGTTGCGCAGATTATTTTTGAGAATATAGTGACTTGGTTTGGTTGTCCTAAGGTTCTGATCAGCGATCAAGGTATGCATTTTTTAAATTACACTATTATAGCCTTGACTGAAGAATTTAAGATGTGTCATAAGAAGAGCTCTCCTTATCATCCTCAGGCAAATGGTGCAATTGAAGCTTTCAATAAGATCTTGGAGACTGTGCACACTAAGGCATGCAATTCTAATAGAAATGATTGGGATGAGAAAGTGCCTGTAGTTCTATGGGCCTACAGGACTACTTTCAAAAATTTGACTAGGAGGACACCTTTCAGGGTGGTATATGGGCAAGAGGTTGTGTTTCCCATGGAGTTCATTTTTCCTAGCCTGCACATTGCAACATTTACTAATATGGCTTAAGAAGATGCTCTAGAGGACCGGTTGTCACAGTTGGTTGCTCTGGAAGAAGATTAGTTTATTTCAAATTACCACCAGAAGGTCCAAAAGGCGCGCAAAAAAGCCTGGCGACAGGCATATTAGGCTGAAGGTGTTTAAGGAGGATGATTTGGTCTTACTGTATGACAATAATTTTGCATGTCACCCAGGGAAATTAAAGATGCATTGGCTAGGGCCCTTTGTTGTTAAGGAAATCACTGATGGAGGAGCAATGCGCCTGGCCACGTTGAGTGGTGAATAACTTCTGGGATATGTCAATGGAAATCATCTAAATCCATATAGGGATGATCCTGTGCCTACCAAATGACTATATGGTCGGAGTATCAGACTTGTGCAGGTGAGATGGCGAATGCGTAGTAAGGTGCATCATGCGTGGTATCCGCGCCAGAAGATTGACTGATGTGTAGATATGTCAAAAACTAATCATTGGAACAATAAAACTGGATAAGACAGATTTATTAACATATTTATGTGTGTCCATGATGCATTTAATGAAGGTATTTTTCCATATTTGGGAACGTTTTTTCATTAATGGAGCCTTATTAATGCTCAAGGAGTCGTTGCAGATGTGCCAAAAGTATAATATGACCTATGGGGTCACAATAGTTCCCTTTGCATTCTGAGAAGTTTTTATGTTTTGAGCTATGTGTTTTCCATTGCATTTACGATATCTATGTGTGGTTTGGACCCATGGTTTGAGGATGCATTGTGCCGCGCACGGTTAGGATATGTAATTCAGAGCACAATGACAGCTACAAGACCCGGTGATGACCCTTCCGTGCCAAAAGTACCTATTGTAGAAACAACTACGTCATCGAAAACTAAGAAGTATATATCCTTGGGCGTGCACAGATCCCCTTGCGGAAAGACCCCAAGATAGTGCCATTCCACAGGAGAGAAAATGAAAATGCCTATGGCAGAATTTCCAGAGACTATTGAGGAAGGGGATGAAGAAGTTGATGAAATAGCCCGATTCTTGTGGCTGCCAAGCTATATTGTGCCGAAAAACCTATTGTTAAAGCATAGAGGGAATTGGATAAGGTGTGCCTGAGTATCTAAATGCCTCTGGTCCCGAAGAATGTCCCAATGGAAGGGGATATGATTGCAAAAATCCCACAATTACGATTTAATGACTAGGACGTCGTGGATGTCAAAAATTTTCCTGAGCTCATGCTAGAGCTCTATTTACATCAAATTACTTATGAAGGAGGCTTGGTGTGCCTCGAGCCAAAGAGGGGAATGTTAGCTCTGCACAAGGAAGGCCTGCTTAATTTGTTGCAAATCCCTCATTTTGGGCGCAGTCCCATTAATGATATCTGTTAGCCCCCCTATGAAATTCTTGACAAGCAAGCTGGGGGCTGTGTCTTTCTGGAGACCTTCAAGGAATGCATCTCCCCTGAAGACACATCATCCTTGAGGTCTCTCTGTGCTTTGCCATATACAATCCCCTCTGCTGATTCCTCTCCCTAAGTCCTACATTACCCCTTGTACCCTTGCAAATGTCCCTTTTTCCCTTTTCCTCTTTCTGTCAAAGTGTTTTTGTTCCCCTCTATTTCCCCCCTATCAACCCTCTAATTTCCCAAAGATTCCCCTTTACATTCTTCCCTTACTCTTTTTTGACCTTAATTCCCCTTTACCCCTCTATCGTTACCTCCCTTTGGTGTAAAAACACACTAAAATGGGTTTAAAACCCACTTTCCGACCTTGTAATAGGGCTTAGCCCCTTCCCACTAAACCTTAACCACTTCCCCATGTAACCCTTTCCCAGAAACCAAGCGTTAAAAGCCTTAGGGGCCGATCGCATGATCGCATAATCGCAAAAGCGCATGTTTATGTGAAACGTTCCAAATGTCCATCGCAAATATTTGCGATGCGATCGGTCGCGTCATCGCATTTTCCCCCGATCACATTTTCCCTCCGTCACAAATTCTCGCATCGCAACTCCGCCCGATCGTATCTATCGCATATCGCAGTTTCATTATATGTATTCAATCAATCCCTTGAAAATATTTGCGATGCGATCACCCGTCGCACTTTCTCCATTTGCAATTTTGCGATCAGACCCTCGGGTCCCACATCCACGACTCCCCTCATTGCATTTTGTTCATTCCCTTTGTATTTCCTCCGTTAGTCAAACTTTCGTATTTGCATTAAAGTTTAATGTTTTTGTACATTCCGCCCCATTTCATATATTTTCCAACTGTTTGGTCTCCACCGTTGATCAGCGCCCCCTCTCCATGATCCGACGGCTGTTATTCACTCTGGGGCACACTCCAAGTCTTCCCCGTCGCACTGCTCAAAACCACTGGTTTATTCCGCACCGCTCATCCGCAGATGGTGGTTTTCCCGGAGGCCCAGCGATTCCATTCAGCCATTGACACTTTTCCTCCTATATGATTTCAAAAAACCGCCGTCCCCACCCGTTAACTCTATTTTAACGCGCATTGACAATCGGACACGGATACCCAGCGGAATTGTCGTAGACCATACGATCTGGAGGTGTTCATCCGACGGCTCTCAATCATCGGAGATGCACAGTGTTTAATAAATTCGCATACGCGATAGTCCGTGTCCTGGCCCTCTTTCCGTCATCTTCTGCCGTTGATCTGCCATGATCGACGGTTAAGATTGGTCCGCTTGTTGATTGACTTTTCCACTATCCTCGAGTCCTGCCACGTCATCCCACGTGTTCCCTCTGTACTTTCTCCTATTCCCTTATGTATATTGGGTTCTTTTTGTGTTTTGTAATGTTTTTCAGACGTTTTAGCTCTGTGTTCCATCAACCACCTACCAGAGTGAGTGTTCACCGTTTCCTCTGCAATTTCTTCCGCCATGTCACCAAATGCGTCCAGTTCCTCCGTTCGCCTCATCTGCCACCTCGTCCATGAGTTTCTTCGCAGGTTTCATGTTTCACAAAGTTTTCAGAGGCAGAGAACTGCCATGATGCATATGTACCATTCCAATGGCGGGATGCACAGACAGGGAACTGATATGGGGTCTGGTACGCCATCAAAATTTCAAAGAAGGTGGTGGAGGCATTAATTTCATCAGAGTACAGGTTTTAAATATCCGCAACCCTATCTGGGCGCCATTAAAACCCAGATCTTGAAAAATCAAGGCATTCATGCAACAGTTCAAGGGGCAGAGCACCATTTTGAAAGCCCCAGAGGTCAATCAGAAGTTTAATGCGCAAGAGATCGTACTATCGGGGTTTCTACAACAGCAGAAGGTTTTCTTCATCAGATCGACAAAGTGCCCATGCCGCCTTTATTGCATGTCATGCTCTAGAGTTCTTTCCTCCCAGACAACACTCTTACATGATCAAACACGCATTGATGTTTCAAGTAGGGCAGACCTTACTGTTCATTATTTTATTTTTGTTACAGTGCCACTCAGTATTGTAGTCAGAACACATAGGCCATACCAGAGATAAATGCAGAGATTTAAAATAAAATGGGCTTCTGCCCTCATTTCTTTTCTGTGTTTAATATAACATTCAGTGTTCACCTACCACCTCAGGTCAACCTTCCGTGTCTCTTCCACTATAAAACACGGAAAGGAATTATTGTAAAGGTTGTTGATGAGAAATAAGTGGAATGTAAGCAGTGTTTTCCTCTTGAGACAAGTTCTCTGTGTATATTGTAAGATAGACTGAGATTAGATGTATTCAGGCTGAATGTTCGAGCTATGGGATATGATGTAATTGATTGGTGTTGTTTTTAATATGACAAGCATGTTTCTTTGGATCCCGATCTAAAGCAGCTGGTGATGTTTCCTCTTTCTCTGTATTTGTGATTGACTTGCTCTCATTGCATGCTACATTTCATTTCATTTCTGCTGGTAGGCAACAGAAGTATAATATAAGATTCACCCTTGATAGGTGCCTTATGTTTCCTGCTCTCCCTACCTCAATGTTTTCTACTCATATGTGTATCTAAATGTTGATTTCAATTGATTTAACCAGTGTAGTGGATGTCATTGCCTGCTCTCTGATGTATGAGTTAATGGAATCAGTATTTAGATGTTCTAGTTAGGATTTAGTTGAATGTGTTGAGAACCTGGGAGGTTCAGAATCCTATATCTGCCTCACTAGGAGCTTACCATCCCAATTAAACCTTTCCAAGATCCCTTGTTTTACCTCTAATTCTGTCCAAGCAGGCTTGGAGTTAAATGACCTCTGGCCTGATCTATAGATAGATTTGGTTGGTTCTCCTCCTTCATTTTCAATCCTTTGTGTCCCATTCCAAATATCTCCTTCAAGATCCAAATGCTCTAGATGACTAGCCCAACTGAAATCTTGCAAATTGATTACAAATAAATCCTTTCTTGACTCCATAGCCCAATGGATTTGATGTTCCCTGAGTTATCTATCTCTGCCTAAGCATCCTCTTTTCTCATCCTTGTCTTATATTGTTCCTTCTTCCCCTGATTCCCTCCAACCAAACACAAACAATCAAACCAACAACCCTGAGCCTACAACTAGCCTAAAATCATAACTTAGAGTTTCAAAGATATATCCTTTGACTTGTATAGAGAGATCCCTCTCTGGACCAAGGAGGGCTAGATCCTAAGGTCCCAAAGTGGTTCTATGTTGTCTCATCTTTTGGTCTCTGTCAGCCTAGCCAAAACATGGGAACCCCAACAATATCTACATCAGGAAGCTCCTGGCATTGGTCCATGATGATGTCCTCTGGTTGGGAGAGTGCATCCCAAATGATGCATAATTGATTCATAGAATAACAGGTCTGCCTAATAAGGGGGTCGACCCTATTGCGGACTTTGGAGGAAAAGCATAGGAGAAAGCGGTGGTAGATCAGATAAAGAAAAAATATGATGTCATTCACAAGTCCCAGGGGCTTGTTTTGGAAGAGATCAATGACCTCGTTGTACGTTTTTGCACACTCATATTGGCCTGCAAGATGATGCACAAGTGCAGGCCCAAGGAGGTGCCTGCGCATGTGATTTCACTAGCTGGAAGATTTGAGAAGGGAGTCATATACAACTAGTGTGGGTATCTCTGTAAGGAATTCGCAGAGAACATATGCGAGGCACATGAGGAGGGAAAGCCCTTCCAATATTCTTAGCTCTTGTTACTCATCACACGTATTGGATGGAGAACCCTTGAAGACACACAGTTCCCTGAAATTGAAGAGAAAATATGCAAAGTTGCGCACTACGCCACTTTATGGAACTCGTTTGACCCAATGCGCGCGGAAGAGAATAAGATCTTCTAGGTTTTGTATGATGTGACACTAAACCAAGAACTTCAATCGAAGCCATTAATGTCACCCACACTGTATGATCAATAAAAAATCATCACCAACTTTAAGGCTACGTTTCACAATATACATATCCGAGCCAAGGGCGCTATACAGGGCGTGTGGCATCAGCTGCCCTATTTGGTGATTGAAGATGACCTTATTAGAGTTACAGTAGAATGGTTGTCAGCATGGTTGACTCCACCTACACAGTGACGCACTCTAATAGGAAAATCAATGAAGAAAGCTACTGAAAATCCTGTAAAAATAGTGACAGTGACAGTTACAGAGAAACCCACAGGGAAGGAACCAACCCCCACCACAACTGGAGAAACCATTGATACAAAAATAGTATCGAAAAAGAATGGCTCTACGCCTATGGATACCAGAGAAGTGGAAACATCAAAAGGCACAAAGCGCGATGCTCAGGCCACGAATGGATCGCCCAAGAAATAGAAGGGATTCAAGAAGGTAGGACAAGAGGTCCTGACGCTCACAGAGGATGATATCAATGAGATTGCGAACACTGTCACATATGTGATAGAAGAACGATGGAAAAACATTGGTCCAATACAAATCTGCATTGGAGATAGTACAAGTCAAGTTGCAAGAATTAAAAGTTCAGGTGAGATAGATTCAAGAGAGTGTGCCTCAGGTGAGCTGGACGAGTGCACACATTACCAACGCGCAACTGTTGGATGTTGCCATGCCAGAATCAGGGGATGCTCTGTAGAAATTTTCTGAATAATGAAGATTTATCCACTGAGATTATCCTGGTCACACACTAATTCGAATTCATACATAACACATAACCTCTTCTACAATTTATCATCAATTTGCGGAAATAGAAACAGTCGCATGCACACATAAACACAATATGTAATGGGGAAAGCTTATAGCTGAAAACCCCCAGCTATTTTTTATATTAAAATAGAAGAGAACATGTAACAATCTCAGTACAATACTCCTCACAAGTACTCAGTATTGTCTCCAAAAGTTACACACAAACTAGCTCAGTTTTTAACAAGTCACAGGTTCAAAAATCATCCACTAATTTCCTGCCTCTATTGCGCAATCCAAGTTGGTTGAATGAGAGATCCAAGTTCGAATCTCCTTGGCTTCAACTGCGCAATCCTCATGGGAAATCTCCTCCAATGCTTGTGCAAATCTCATGCACAACTGATGTCGCAACTAATAGCAAACTCACCCTTTCATCTACCTCTTCCACTGGTCTTCACTGAACTTTCCATGCACTGTAGTAAACTGATGTGTTCTTGAGTTGAATAATGAGTTAATAATTAGTGAATTAAATAATATTTAATTCACTCCACTCATCACTAGTGTATTATCCAGTTAAACTAAACACAACTAGTTCAACTAAGTTAAACATAACACAACTCCACCAACTGTCTCATCAACTCCACCAAACTCCGCCACTTGAGTTCTAACTGAAGTCAACCATGCATGAGCTCACCAAACCCCTGGGAATAACGTAATTCCTTCTGTCAGATGCATGGGCCACATTCGTAGCTCCAACTGAAGTGCTGTAAGAGAATAAACTGAAGTTTAGAGTCCAAATATTATTAAGGGCTAATAATATTTGACTGACCTATTTTTAGACAGGCAGTGTAAAAATAGACTTCGACCTGTATGTCTAAAAATAGAGGTCCATCTATTTTTACCAACTCGACCAATCATCCAAGAATAGCATACTGCAACTCCTAGACCATGCTCCATATGTCTAAAAATAGACTTTGCTCCAAAAATAGCCTGCGGGCCCACTTAGTGAAGGCGACTTCATTTCACTAAGCTCCATCATCTTGTTGCATTTTCAACATGCTCAATTTTTCCATATCCCCCTACCAGCAATACAAATGAGTGATAACCAACGTGTTCAATTTGCTGGTACAGGTGATATACATGTTAACCTTTTAGTGTTTCCTGCAGGTAAATTACATTTCCTGCATTCAGTAATCGCATACAAGCTCCAATACTGAGAAGAAACCGCACAAATGAAGACTAGAGATGCACAGCAGTAGGCTGCACAAATGCACCACCAACAAAAACAAGTAGAGGTAGCTTGTAGAGAAGCAAAGGCCTAGTGTGCCGTGATGGAGGAAAAAATCAATCAAGTCTGTCGATACATCCCAGTCGTCTTGGCTATAGTTGCACCCGCTGAGAAGTTGGAAGGATTGGCGACTATAGTAAAGGCTACACACACAGAGTTACACACCATTCGCACAGAATATGAGCAACAGATAATGGACCTCCAAACCAAATTGCAGTTGGAGACACCACTAGAGGTTCACGCGAAGAGAGTAGTAGAATTCAAGCACACACAGGATAGAATAATTGTTGTGGTCACCCAATGTGACAATTCATTGAACGAGGCCATGGAAATTTGAGCATTTGTCCAGAATAATCTACTCGTGCAGTAGTTGTGCGACACACTCAACGAGAAGGAGCAGTAATTCAAAGATATTCATACTATATCACCTACATTATTCCTTAAACAAGGAATTTCTCGTCTGCAATAAGGCCGTAGAATTCAGACAGAGATCATAGACTTGCACCGGAAGGAACAGGTGCTGAACGAGCATATGAAACCATGGGTAGAGGAAGTGCTACAACTATCCCAGATGCTAGAAAATACCTTGAATATTATTCAACAAACTCTACGCAGCATGGATATGCCATTGAGGGGCCTACTATAGACAAGATGGTTCAGAAAGTGTAGAGTGAAGCAACGCAAAGCCTTGAGTTAGTGCTCCCTCTCCAGACTTTTGTCAAGACACTTTAGGCTAAGACTAAGGATACTGCACCTCAGTGACTCAGGATGAGTCACATGTTTGTGTTGGGGCCTGTTGGAGTGGGGTACCATAAGGCACATGTTCCAAAGACACTTTTTGTATGAGTTAGTATGTGTGCGCTGCGCAAATGAAGTCAAGGGGCTTTTGGCCACAATTTTGGATGTAATTGGGCTTAAATTTAAACTGTAGGCCTCAAAAAATGGTTTGAGACCATAGTATCTGTGCGTTAGTCTTATTATAAATAGATATAGTATGTATAAACTAAGGAGGGATATATGTGTTATGAGATATTGTTGTTCTGATAGTTTATGCATCTATAAGGGTTTTTGGGTTGGGTTCAGAGGCTCCTACTGCCTGTGTGTGTAGAGACCTAGTCCTAGTTGTGTGTGAACTCTGTTGGTTGTGTGTGCGGAAGGGTTTGTAAGGGTTCTGTAAGGGTTTTGGAAAGAAAATTTGATGCATTGACAGATCTAAAAGATAATATAAATAACATTTTTGGCGAAGCTCTCTGTATTATGCATCTATATTTCTTATTTTTTATGCTCTGTTAAGATCGCATTGTCTGTTTACTTGTTAATGATTGCACAAGGGTACCTGTTCTAATTATGTATGATTATTGAGGAAATATATGTTAATTTTTTACATTAGTTAAGTTCTAGATCAGATTCTGTCCTGTTATGTTTTTTTTATCTACGCGGAAGCAAACAATATTCTTGTGTTATTCTATTGATAATTTCACATTCTCTGTGATTATGTTATAAACTATTGTGCGCATCTATATAAGTTCACTTTGGGTTCTTGCTGAGGACCACTTCATTAAATTCTTTCTCAGTGAAACCTGGTTCCAACACCCCCCCATACTGATTCGGGTGAGACTTTGGTTTGCGCAAGCAGATCACTATCAAAAGGGCCAGTATTTGAAGGGTTTATTGGTTTATCCATAAACTCTAAACCTAGGTCAAGACCCCTCAAGCAAACAAACATATTTGTAGAGGCATTGAAAATCACAGGCCATTTATGGATATGAACATAAGACTAATGGGGCATATGGTAGCAGGTCTCATAGAGGTCACAGGTTGGACAAGGATGATACAGTCAAAGATGATAGGTTCTTGGATACACCTGATAGGAGAGGTAGTGGTTACGGGTTCTATTCTAGTTTTAGTTCAGACATGTATCATGGACATCATCGATGTCATCCTTAAAAGAGGAGTAATAGGGGATACTATTTGGATGAGTTCAAGAAATCCAAGCCACCTGAATTCGATGGAGAGATGGAGAAACGAAAATATGCAAAGGCGTGGTTTCTTGGGATGAATAAATTCTTTGAGTTGCATGATTATACAAAGAACAAGAAGTCCAGGATATATATTTTCAGCCTCAAAGGGAAAGCAAAAATCTAGTGGGAAGACATAAAGCATGTTAGAGGTTCAGGACAGAGGAATTGAGTTGGAATGGATTCAAGAGACTTTTCAGAAACAAGTACTTGTCAGAGAGATACTTTGATGGAAAGGCTAAGGACTTGTATGAGTTGAAGATGTTATCTATGATAGAGGAGGAGCGCACAACTAGGTTCTTGGAATTGTTGAGGTATGTTCCTTACCTCAAGGAGGAGAAGAAAAAATTTCAAAGATTTATCAGTGGACTGCCATTAGAATTCAACGATTGGATTGAGTATGATGAGCCTCAGTCACTGGAAGAAGTCATTTGGAATTTGAATCACTTTTATAATCAATTGAAAAATAAGGATGAGCCTAAGCATGACTGGAAAGGTAATGACAAGGCTAAAGGAAAGTGGCCACCGAAGCGGGGAAGACCTCAGGATGCGGGTGAGAAGTAAAATGTTTCTAGTTATAAGAAGTGTAATGCAGTAGAGAAGGGACATGGACCTCAGCTTGGAGAGAAATAGAATAAAGGCAGTGGAAGAGAGCCTTTGCAGTGTTGGATTTGTGTCAAGGATCATTGCAAGAAGTATTTTCCATTGTATCAGGGTGGAATACCTTAGATCTATAGTGCTCAAGAGGGTGGGGATGTTGGACAGAGAGTTCCTCATATATATGAAGCATTTTATAATAAGCATGAAGATCACTAGGCATCCATTATTGATATGGAAGGTAAGTCTATGATCGAGCTGTTTCCATTTTGATTTATCTTGGATATAATTATAGTTATGTTAATCATGGCATAGTCGATAAGTGTGGTTTGACAAAATAAGTCCATGCAGACTATCTATTGGTGTAGTTGGTGACAGGTACTAAGAAAAGAGTTCATCATTGGGTAAGAGCTTGTGCATTTGAGCTTAATGGTGTGTCTACATAAGCACATCTCAATGTGATTCCTTTGGGTTCGTGCAATATGCTTCTAGGTATGGATTGGTTGTACCTTCATAGGAGTAAGGTGGATTGTTATGAGAAGGCTATTGAGTGCTTGGATGATGATGGAGAGAATAGAATATTGTAGGGTAATAATAATCCTACATCGGTGAGAAGTCTTACAACTATGCAAGAAAAGCGTGGTTGCAGGAAAGGGTGTGTATTTATAGTGATAAAGGTAAGGATGTTGAGGATGCAGAAGTCTTGAAGAGATATATGTTTTTGCAGTAGTTTCAGGATGTATTTCCAACTAATATTTCAGATTTTTCTCCTCACAGGGAAATGAAATCTATTGAGTTGGTACGAGGAGAAGTACCAACATCAAAGGCACCTTACAGGATGAAGACTTGAGAGTTAGTGGAACTGAAGCTGCAGTTGAAGGAAATTCTTGACAAGGGATACATTAGGCCAAGTGTGTCACCTTGGGATGCATCATTGTTGTTTGTGAAGAATAAGGATGTTACTCTTAGGTTGTGCATTGATTACAGGAAGCTGAACAAGGTGACGATCAAGAACAAGTATTTGTTGTTGAGGACTGATGATTTATTTGATAGGTTGAAGGGAGATGTAGTGTTCTCAGAGATTGATTTGAGATTAGGATATCATCAAGTATGCATCAAAGAAGAGGAAATTTACAAGACTTCTTTTCGGAACAGGTATGGGAATTATGATTTTTTGCGGTTTCGTTTAGTTTGATTAATGCTCCAGATACTTTCATGTTTTTAATGAACAGTTTTTTGTTTCCTTATCTGGACAAGTTTGTGATAGTATTCATTGATAATATATTGATATATTCTAAGAATGAGGAAGAGCATGTAGAACACCTGAAAACAATATTGAGACTATTGACGGAGCATTAGTTGTTTGCTAATATTATTAAGTTTAGTTTCTTTCAAACAAAGGTACATTACTTGGGACATGTTGTTTCCAAGGAATGCATAACATTGGATCCAGAAAATATCAGAGCTATCCTGGAATGGGAAGCTCCTAGAAATGTGGATGAGGTTAGATCATTTATGGGGTTAACAGGTTACTACAGGAGGTTCATCAGGAATTTCTCACGGATTTCCTATCCTATTACATCTTTGCAAAGGAAAGGAAATAAATTTGAATGGATAGAGGAATGTGCAACTAGTTTTGAGCATTTGAAGAAGTTGCTTACAAATGCTCCAGTTCTAAATATTGCATATCCATGTAAAGAGTTCATGGTGTGTACATATGCTTGCAAGAGAGGACTTGGTGGATTCTTTCTACAGGAGGGATAGGGGGTATGTTATGAGTCAAGGAAACTGAATGAGTACGAGAATAATTATATGATTCGTGACCTTGAGTTGGCAACGATCATTCATTCATTGAAGATGTGGAGGCACTATATTCTTGGCAGGAGGTTCATCTTGATGAGTGATCACATTGGGTTGAGATAATTGTTTGACCAACCTAATATGAACTCCATGCAGGCTATATGGTTGGTCACACTTAGTGAGTTTGAATTTGAGATCAGGTACGTTATGAATAAGGAGAAAGGGGTTGGATCTCTTAGCAGAAGACTACAAGTAAATCACATTGTAGTTATGAGTTCATATGGGATAGATTTGTAGGAGCAAATCTTGTAGGAAAGGCAATATAATTTCAGGTACAAGAAACTTAAGCACATGTTACAACCGTAGGGTGCAGGTGAATGGGATGTGGATTATCAGTTCACAGTAAATGGTTTGGTGATATTCAGGGACAGGATTTATGTGACAGACAATAGTGAGCTGAAGAAGTTTATCATGATGGAATTTCATGTTAAATCATATTTAGGTAACCCAAGATATCATAAGACTCTAACAAGTGTGAAAAGGTTCTACTATCAGTTGAATCTAAAGAAAGAGGTGGTTGATTTTATTGTGACATGTTTGTATTATCAACAGGTAAAATCAAAGTGAAAGAATCCAAGTGGTTTATTGCAGATGATTTTGATTCTAGAGTGGAAATGGGAGGTAATTTCCATGGATTTCATCATAGGTTTTCCAAGGACATCTAGACAACATGATTCCATCATGGTTGTGGTTAACAAGTTGACCAAGGTAGCTCACTTCATTCCAGTGAAGTCTACTAATTCAGCTAGTGAGGTAGCTCAGGTCTTCATCGGGGAGATAGTGAGATCACATGGTATTCCTAAGAAGATTGAATCTGACAGAGATGCCAAGTATACTTCCTGGTTTTGGAATGAGTTGTTTGTAGTTTTGGGTACATATTTGGCTTTTAATACAACTTATCATCTACAAAGAGATGGACAAATAGAAAGGGTTAACATGATTCTTGAGGACATGTTGAGGATGTACGTTTTGAATCAAGAGAGGAAGTGGGATGAATATCTTCCACTGGTATATTTTTATTATAACAATGAGCATGAGGAATTAGTGAAGATGAGTTCGTTTGAGTCACTTTTTGGGTGAAGTTGTAATACTCCCATCAGATGGAGTAATCTAGTCAATAGGGTATTGATTGGACTAGACATGTTGGCATAGATGGAACAGGAAATGCAAGTTACCAAGAAGAATCTAAAGGTAGCATAGGATAGGTAGAATATTTATGCATATTAGCACAATACATTTAAGGAGTTTCAGGTTGGGGAGCATGTGTACTTGTGAATCAAGCCCAAGAAAATCTCCTTGAGAATTAGATCATGTGCCAAGTAAGCATCTCGGTATTGCGGACCTTTTGAGATCCTTGAGAGGATTGGACCAGTGGCCTACAGACTTGCACTAACTCCGATAGTGAAAGTCCATGATGTTTTCCATGTTTCATTGCTTGAAAGATATGTGAAGCATGTTGATCATGTGATTTACAGCTATGTATTGTAGATGGATCCATAAGGAGAATTCCAACTAAAACCTTAGTGCATATTACAACGGAAAAAACTCATGCTTCAGAACAGAGAAATCAAGTAATTTAAAGTGTGGTGGAATCACTTTGGTTCCGATGAAGCTACATGGCAGATAACTGATAAGATACAGGTACGTATCCTTCATTATTTTTCAATTGAGGAAAAGGAGTTTTGGTACATGTCCATATTTATGTATGGTTGTTATTGTAAATACCATAACGAGTTGTGTTATAAAGCTCCAATAAGAGGTATGGTTTTCATGTTGTCATGTTTGTCATATGGCTTCTTTTAGCGGGTTTTTCATTGTAAATATTGCATCAAGCTAAGTTATAAAGCTCCATGGGAAGTATGTTTTAGTTTCAACGGTCTTGCTGGTCATATGTGTCATAGAACATTGAGGATGGTTTTAACCCAAGGGGCAGAGGTTTGTAATAGCCCTGGGTCAAAATTTCATGTAATAAAGTTAATAAAGGAAAAATAACACCAAGGTCATGGGACATGTATTCCAAGTTGAATTTCAGGAAAAACAATCTATTTGGTGTCACTTTCAGTTTATTATGGCTAAGGAAATTGGAAAAGTAATTGGGAAAGGAAAAGAGGCATTAATTGACATTTATTTATGAAAAAAAAGGAAAATAGGAGAAAAGGGAGATGAAAGGTCACATGTTTGCATGAGAGGGAAATATAAGGAAAATAGAGAAAAATGAAGAAAATAGATGCCTCAATAATAAAAAGGATTTTGAGGATCAGTTCACAAATTTTGTTAGTTCAGCTTTGGATCTATCTTGCACACTTAGATTATTATTGGAGCACTCTAGCATTGGAGAAACGACAATCAAAGGAAAGACAAGAAAAGAAAAGGACAAGAAAGGAAGGTTGGATCAAGCAGCTTCAACGTGAGGCATTTGCAGGTAACAGGTTGCATGTGTGATTTCCTAGTTTAGGTGTGAATGTATGGTACATGAAATTATTTATTTGGTTCATTTGATGTCATTTGCATAGGTTTTTCTTGGTTTGATAGTGGTTTCAACCTTTCCTTTCCATTTCCTAGATATCCATGGTGTGATGAGATTCTTTTCTCAGTTGATCTTTGGATTTCTGGAAGGTTTTGGAGCTAGGTGATTTGGTCTCAGGAAAATTCCCAAGGGTTGGGGGTGGAGGTGGTTTAATCTGTGGGAAGCCCTTGAAAGGTGGGTGGAGATAGGAAAATTCCTCAAGGTAATGCTGAAGAAAATCTAAGGCATCCAAGCTTTTTTTGGACTTTGTGATCTCTTGACCGGTTTTTGCAAGATCACGGTAGCCTGAGGGTGGAGGTGGTTTAATCTCTAGGAAGCCTTGGTTGTTTATGTCTTGAGATCCCACATTTTTCTTAGAATATGACACAGGGGTGATTGGCTAAAATAAATATTTGATTCAACCCAATATATGGTCGAGTGGTACGTGAAAGTCCTTGAATTGGTTGGCTTTTGCATAAGTTGATGAGATATCTTTTCTTATTGTAATCTGGTTATATGTTGGTTATAAGTACATATTTGTAATGTACTCTAGCTAAGACTTGTTCAGGATTTGATAAGTGTTTGATGGTTAAAGAATGCATGGGATAACAAGTGTTATTACAACTATTATGAGAGGGAGTTAGACCTTCTTGGTAATTCTCAGATAAGTTTCAGAATCCTATGATCATATATGTGTTCATGACCTATATTTTACATTTTCACCATATGTTTTATGAAATGACTGTCATGATTAGCCCCGGTTAGGTCAAGTCCTTGTTAAATTTTTGTATGTTTATCATCATCCTTATGTCATCTGTCATTCTGAGAAGTATCAGGAAGTTATGTGCAGTGGTCTAGAGGCTGGCCTAGAATTATGGCTCAGATCTTGGGACTGCGGGCACTGAACTGAGCAGTTTAGGTCACAACTCCATGGAGAAAGGATTGTGAGTGTGGTTGGAGGGATTCAACCACATGTATGAAATTTTAAGGGTGTGGTTAGCAGTCCAGGTCACTGAAACAAAGTTCCAACTTAGTGATTGACCACCTAGGGTGTTTCTTTAGCTCCTGGGTGATCTGTAGTCCCTGTAAGATGTCAGTTTCTGGTTAGTAAGTCTCAGTTGTAGGCCCCACTTCCTTAACTGGAGCTAGGAGGTTGGTTCATGTCATAGTGGCACTCTGTTTCACATTTACCCTAAGGATTTGTAAAAGTGGGTAAATGTGGGGTGGGGCATTACATGAGTCAAGGAAATTGAATGAGCATGAGTCAAATTATGTGATTCATTATCTAGAGTTGGCCACCATAATTCATGCATTTAATATGTGGAGGAATTTCCTCCTTGGCAGGAAATTTACACTTATGACAGATCACAATGTACTTAAGTATTTATTTTGGAAACCCAAGTTTAACACAAGACAAGCTAGGTAGTTAGCCATACTCAGCGAGTTTGACTTTCAGATCAAGTCCATCAAATACAAAGTGAATAAGGTTGTTGATGTACTTAGTAGGAGCATTCAATTGAATTACCTAGTGTCCATAAGCTCTTACAAAGTGGACCTAGTAGAAAGGGACAAAAATGCAGGACAACATGATGAAAGATATCAGCAGATGAAATAAAAATTGCATCAAGATGGTGGGGATGAGGAATATCAACTCACCAATGACAACGTAATTTGATTAAAAAAAAATCAATGTGTCAAACAATGATGAATTGAGAAGGATCATAATGATAAAATTCCATGTCAAGCCATATTCAGGCCATCTAGGATACCAATAGACGCTCACAACCATTAAAAAGTTCTACTATTGGTCAAATGTGAAGAAAGAAGCAGTTGATTTTGTTGCTAAATGCATCGAATTCTAGCAAGTGGAAGTAGAATTCAAACATTTAGCATGCTTATTATAGCCCATTCCCATTATACAATGGCAATGGGAGGTGATATCCAAGGATTTCATCATAGGTTTACTGAGAATATCCAAGCAGCATGATGAAATTATGGTGGTGATTGACAAGTTGAGCAAGGTGGCTCATTTTTTGGTGGTCCAATCCACCAATTTTGTCAGTGAGGTGGCCCAAATTTTCATAAAATAGATCGTGAGGTTGCACAGAGTTCCAAAGAAAATCATCTCAGATAAAGATGCCAAGTTCACTTTAATATTTTGGATAGAACTATTTGCATGTTTATGGGTAGAGTTGGCATTCAATACAACATATCATCCTCAAATGGATGGGAAAATAGAAAGGATAAAAGGAATAAATGAAGACATGTTGGATGTATGTGATGCATTTTCCCAAGAAGTGGGAGGAGTATCTTCCATTGGTATAGTTCACATACAATAATGGCTACCAATAATCCATAAAGATGAGTCCATTTGAATTATTGTATGGGAGGAGTTGCAATATTCCTATCAGATGGAGTGATCCAGTAAACATGGTCCTTATTGGGCCTTATATGATCAAGGAGATTGAGGATAAAATTCAAATCATTAAACATAATTTGAAGGTGGCACAGGATAGGCAATGATTAAGAGTTCATAAATTTTTCTCAAAATTCAAAGTTACTAGATTGGTTTGAAAATAGGATGGTTGTGTAGATCTCATCTTCCTGATTCCAGCGCCACAAATAGTTCGAAAAACCGATATCGTATGAGGAAGATATTGTGTTCTGATAGAAATGACAAATAGGTAAAATTATGACAGTTTGACCAGGTCTGACTAGGATGCATAGTCAGCAAAGAGGATGTACAGTCAGCAAAAGAGAATGTTCCTCAAAATATTCCTTTTTTAGGACCAATCTTTGGAAGACAAGTGTCAGGTTTCTATTTGATGTACAGGTTCGAGGATCCAATTAGAAGCTGCCATGTGGCCAACCCTGATGCTGGCATGTGGGCCTGAAACCACATGTTAAAATTTTGTTGAGGTCTGTAGGGCTCGACCCCTAGACCTTCCGCCGGGCATGCATACAGTCTACCATCCGCTCTTCGCATCAGTTCTTAACCATATTGGATGTCAGGTTTAATTTATGTTGTAGTGCAAAAGCATTTGGGGGTTGGGAATTGCCGACGGTCCCAACCCGCCAGCAGTCCCCACAAAATCATCACATGCCAACTGCCAACTCCAACCACCGTACGGTCAATACCTGACCCTCCATCATTCAACTACGGTTACAACCATTAAATTGCAGTTTAAAACATGATTTCCACTCTGACGATTATGTAAGCGGTTTGGGGGTGCGCATGTGGCCACCACCCAACTGCAAACATTAAATGCATGGTTTAAATGGAGGAACAGTTAGAGGGCATGCCTAAATTGGTGGCCAAGCTAGTTTTAACTCTAGTTAACTGGAGTTCTCCACTTTTAGTGGATCTTTCCTAGGAGATACTGGGAAAAAGTGTACGAGACCTAATTTTCGACCATTCTAAGTGAATAAAGAGTTGTTTTTTACTAATTGGAGCATTCTGAAGCCATTGGTGTAGAGAAAAAATCCATTACAGCACTTTAACTACATGTAATATCAAAATTTTGAGAATAATGAAAGATGGACAAGCCATTGGGAGTTGGACCAGCAGATGTAGCCCAGGTGGGGTGAACTGCTTCATCATGCCTACTGTGTAAATTTCATGTGGTGACTTATTTCTCTATTTTACACTAATATTCAGTGTTATTTATGCTTATTTTATGCTTCTAATTCACTAAATATCATATAAAAATCATGGAAAAACTCCTTAATCCTTATGCAAACTAATGAACCAATTATGCACATGTTTTTAAATTGAAAAGACCCTTAGCACAGTAAAACTAATACAGTCATTTCAGATCAAGTTGGTACCAGATCTAGAGTTTATTCTCGAGTGTTGTTTAGTGCAAAGAATTGTTTAATTATTTGGAAGTTTTAGATGCTTACAAGGCTCATGCTCAAAACAGGAGAAGGAAAATTGGTGGAAGCAGGAGGGTCTCAAATGGATCCAAAGCAAAGGAGAGCAAGATTGCCACAATATCCACCACCTAGTTCACCTTCTAAAGAAGCAGAAGCTCCATTAAGCATGCCTCGTGAGGAAGGAGAAATTCATGAAGAGGTTGACCCTAAGGAGGAAGAAAGAGTGTTCAGGAAAGAATTTCTTAACACGACTAAGATGGTTAGAATTATTTATCAAGAAAGGAATGAGAGACTGGAAGGAGAAGGATCTAAACTCCAAAAGGAAGGACAAGGATCTTCAGGAGGTAAACATGATGAAGATAAGTTAAAGAAGGGAAATGGAGGAAATGGAGGCAATGGGGAGCCATCATCTTTGCCCTCATCATCATCATCATCTTCTACTTCTTCTTCAGTACATCAACCACACAATTCCAAGAGCACGGGTAGCCAGCTCCAAAAAGAGAAGAAAAGAGATATCAATGCCTTAGAAATAAGCCACTTCGAGGGGGAAACCTCCAATACATTACATGAATGAAAAATTCTTGGATGATTCAAATTACAAAACCTCCTTTCTATATATAGGAGTCCATGGGGCCACAATGTAATCCTAGCCGACATAACAATAATAATTTAAGGGCAGAATAATAACAATATGGGGGTTACAAGGGTATAATAATAACAATAAGGGGTTACACTAACAACAATAAGGGACTTTACTAGTAATATAGGGACCTAACATGCCCCTCTCCTTCAAAAAAGTGTTGTCCTCAATGCTTGAGTAGCTCTGGGAGATTCTATATAAAATTCTCATCCTCCCATGTAGAATCTTCAGTGGGTAAGTTCTTCGACTTGATGAGATATTCTGAAATTGATCGATTCCGTAGCTGTCGAGTTCTTGTTTCTGTGACCGATTCAAATTCCAATATGATTTTTTCTTCCTCATCAAGTTCTGGAAATATTGTTTGAACTGGAATATTTTCACCTATAACCTTCTTTAAGCATGAAACATGAAAATTGGATGCACTAGTGAAGAAGTAGGAAGCTCCAATTTGTATGCCATAGTACCAACCTTTTGCAACACCTTGTAAGGACCATAGTACTTTGGAGATAATTTATTATCCTTCTTAGCTTGCTTGAGGGACATTTGTTTGTATGGTTGTAGCCATATAAATACCCAGTCTCCTACATCAAAAATTCTCTCGTTGTGATGTTGATATGCCTATTGTTTCATTCGATTTTGTGCCGAATTAAGGTTTTCCTTTAAGAGTTGGAGAAATTCTTGTTGATCCTCGATGTGATTTTCCACTGCTTGAACCTTAGAATTTTCTCTTAAAGATGATGTGATGGATGGTGGATGATATCCATAAAGTGCCATAAATGGGGTCATTTTTGCTGAAGTATGGAAGGAAGTGTTATGCCACCATTTAGCTAGAGGTAACCACTTGACCCTTTGTGTTTTTTTTTCAGATACAAAACAACGAATATATCCTTCCAAACATTTATTTACTATCTCAGTTTGACCATTTGATTGAGGATGATAAGATGAGCTATGAGCTAATTGAGTACCCAAACAAGAAAATAACTCTGTCCAAAAATTTCCGGTAAAAATGGGATCTCTGTCACTCATAATAACCCTTGGGTTTCCATGTAGCTTTTGAATTGTGTCCATAAATGTAGTAGCAACTGTACGTGCTTTAAATGGATGAGATAATGCACAAAAGTGTGCATACTTGGTAAATCTATCAATTACCACCATGATGACACTCTTTCCTTCGGACTCAGGTAAACTTGTGATGAAATCCATTGAAATCTCCTCCCAACGTTGACTTGGAATGGATAAAGGTTGTAGAAGTCCCAGGGTCTTAATTGTCTCAACTTTATTCTGCTGGAAAACCAAACATTCCGCCACAAACTTTTGAATATCAGTTTTAAGGCCATCCCAAAAAAATTCTTTCTTCACCCTGTGGTAAGTTCTTAAAAATCCTGAGTGTTCTCCTAAAGGAGAAGTGTGAAGTTACAAAAGAATCTTTTGTTTTAGTTGGGAATTATTACAAAGATATAAGCGATTTTTGTACCATAAGGAATCATTTTTCCAACTAAATGTATCAGATGTACTAGGATCTTGCTGCAACTTTTGAATGAGTGTCAGCAGCCTTCGTCCTTCTTCCATTCATCTCTTCTTGGGATTATCATTTGGTTGGATAATAGAAATGGCACAAAACGTGCTTCACCTCTTCATTCTTTCTTGAAATTTGTCTATGACATTTAGCTTCACTTTTGGTATATTATTTCAAAGTCATAACCCAACATCTTTGTGACCCATTTTTGTTGCTCTTATGAAGATAGTCTTTGTTCCAAAAAGTATTTAAGACTATCATGATTAGTTGTTACCTTGAAGTCTCTTCCCATTAGGTAAGGTCGCCATTATTTAGTGCATGTAATATTGCCAACATTTCCTTCTCATAAATAGGTTTTTGTATATACTTTCCTTTGATTGGACGACTTTAAAAAGCAATGGGTCTTCCTTCTTGTATTAAAACATGACCAATTCCATTTCCTAAGGCATCATATTCCACAATAAAGGTTTTTACGAAGTTTTTCATAGCTAAGACTGGTGCTTGGCACATTGCCTCTTTAAGATGTTCAAAGGCCTTAGTTGTTTCAGGACTCCATGAAAATGCATATTTCTTCAATAATGTTGTTATAGGTGCTTCTATTCTTCCATAATTATTAAAAAACTTGTGATAATACCTTGTTAACCCAAGAAATCCTCACAACTTCTTTATGGTTATGGGGAATTTCCATTCCTCAATGGCTTTAATTTTGTTAAGGTCTACCTTAACACCCTCGTTAGATACAATATGACCCAGATATTCCACCTCTTGTACTCCAAAGAAAAATTTGGATGTTTATGCATATAATTCTTACTCCTGCAATAGTTTGAGCACCTTTTCAACATGTTGAACATGATCCTTCCAGGATCTGACGTAGATTAGTATATCATCAAAAAATACTAGAACAAATTTTCTAAGGAAGGGTTTGAAAATGGAATTCCTCAACCCTCGAAATGCAGAAGGTGCATTGGTAAGGCCAAAAACCTTATTAAAAATTCATAATGACCCTCATGGTTGAAATGCTATTTTAGAATATCTGAAAATCTTCATTCTAATTGATGATACCACAGACAAGATCCAAATTGGTAAAATAAATTGCTCCATGTAATTCATTCAATAATTCATCAATCACAGGAATGGGAAATTTATCTTTAATGGTGAGCTTAGTGAGCTCCCTATAATCTAAACACATGCGCCATGATCCATCCTTCTTGTGCACCAATACTACTGGAGCAGAGAAGGAACTTTGACTAGGTTGAATTATACCAGCCTCTAACATTTCTGCAATCATACGTTCAATTTTTGTCTTGTGGACATAAGGATATATATAAGGCCTAATGTTTGGAGGAACACTTCTTGGAATCAAATGAATAGCATGATCGTGATCACGAATAGGTGGGAGTCCTTTGGGAGTTTCAAACACCTTGGAATGATTGTCCAAGACTTTTTGGAGATCTATAGAAATAGATGATTTTGATGTTGGAACTTCTAGTGAGCATAATTGTGCAATTACACCTCGTTGTTCTTTATTCAGAAGCATTCTCATGACATTAGAGCTTATTATCTTTCCTGGCTTCCCTGCGATACCCCGTAATTTGAATTCCTTTCCTTCTGAAAAAAATTTCAAGAAAAGTTTTTGAAAATTAAAAGTTATTGTCCCCAAAGATTGTGACCATTGTACTCCTAGTACAACATTAGCACCTCCCGTAGGAATGGAAAGCATTGGACTATTCAACACATATTACCCCATGGTTAGCTTGATATTATGTCATTTTCCAGAGAAATTTATAGTTCCTCCATTTGCAACCATCACTTGACATTCTGGTGCTTGATATAGGAAACAATTCCATTCCTTGGCTACCTTACAATGAATAAAACTATGGGTATTACCTAGATCAATCAACACTATTACCTTTTTCTTCTTGATATGTCCTTCTATCTTGAGAGTTTGAGGAGTGGTAATTCCTGCCAATGCATTACACGATATGGTCAGTCTCATTTCTTCCTCTTCTAGGGTTGGTTGGTGGTGTATATCCTCTTCTTTTGAAGATTCTTTTTCATTTCTTCTTCCTTTTCACAATCTATGTAAAATAATTTCTTCTCAGCATACTTATGACCTTTAGTGTATTTTCTATCACAACTATAGCAATACTTACCACTGTTTTCTTCCAATTTTGTGCATTATCAACCTTGTGGATTGTAATCTAGGAGTAGCAACACTTCCCTCTTTATGAAGTGAGTGGTAGGCTTCCTTGTATGCATAATTTTACATTCGTTTACTATTTTCCTTTTTCTTTAGATACCTTCTCTGATGAATCGGGTTCCTTGTAGACTTCATATTGGATGTTATCCTTTAAAGTCCTATGAAGACATAAATCTGGTGTTCCTCTAGGATATCAGTTACCCTTATATTCAATTTTTGGAAGTCCTCAATGTGCTCCACCACTGAACCCTTTTGTTTGAGATTTATCAGTTGGCTAAAGAAGGTGTTTCTTTTTGTATCCTCATAATTTGCTATCATTTCCTCCGTAAAAATTGACAAAGTGACAATTTTTTTATGGAAGCAAAGGCATCTATACCATACAAATGTATTTTTTTCTAAATGCAAAGTTGCAATGCATACCTTTTTTGTGTTTTGCACATTATTGAGATCAAAATATTGCTCCATCTGTAGTATCCATGTTACGGGATCATTTCCATCAAACTTCCTCATATCCATATTTTTTTTAAGACTATGGTAGTTCTTCTGCGCCAACATTGCCTGTTTTATGAAATCACGATTAACATTTATTTTATTCTCATCATGAGTTTCCTCTACTATCTTTTCGCCATTAGGAAACATTTCTTGTATCAACTTTGTCAAACCTTCCATGTCTACTTTTAGATCATTCTTCATGTTTTCCATTTTCTCATCGATCTTAGCTTCCATGCCATCTATCTTAGATTCCATGCCAACTTCCCTTTATCATCTCTTCTGTTCTGCCATTTACAAACCTATCCCACCTTATATTAGGCACTTTCTTCAAACTTCATCCATCTTAGTTTCCATGTCATTTTTTGTTTCTCTTTAGAAGCTAAATTTACACTGCTCTGTAATTTTAGTATCATGTTTCATTGTAGTCTTCATGAGTCATAGTAGAGCCTTCTGAAGGCTTAATGGGTGTTGAATTCTTTTTTTGGGCCATTTTAGAATCCAATATTGATATCTATTCTACAAGATGCCCTTGGAATCAATTCAACTTGATTCTTCAAACAAGACTACATACAGTTGCTGATTTTTAGGGAACTCGATATTGAAATTGACTTATCTCTCTAATTCCATATCCTCAATATCTAAAATTATTCCCTATAGTATCCCTCTGAATCTTCTTTTAAATGCCATAGGTCTGATCTGATTTGGATTCTTCAAGGCAACGTTATGTCCAATCTCCCACAATGACCCAATTTTGGACTAGTTCAGTAGAGAGAACTTGTACGACTTGCCGCGTGTCATTGTTTCCTCCTTTGGCTCTGAAATTGATAGACCAAAAACAAAGAGTCCACATTTTACTTTGATCAATTTTACGACATTCCAATCCGATGCTCGAGGAGAGCTATGAATATTTTCCAGATGGCCTCTTTGAAGTTAAGTCAAGAACCTCAAAAAAGCCTAACTTCCACAGTTATATCTGCGAAATATTCGAACCAATATCTAAATTTTCGATGATGTTCCTTGGGATTGTGACTACACACTCTAATCTAACAAGCTTTTTGAACCTTTAAATAGAAAAAAAAGTTATTATAAGAAAATACCACGATGACATAATTTGGGTTAAATTGAGAACACAAAATCACTAACACATGAATCATATCTCAAAAAAATTGTAGACCAATCTCTAAAATTTTAAAGACGATGTTTCACTGAGAATTTTACAGGTTAACACTCAACATATTAGATTCTGAACCTTCGTAGAAAAAAAATTATAGCGAGAATGCCACGATGACTTGTTTGGAGTAGCAAAACCCTAGAATCTCAAAGCTCTGAAACCAAGTGTTGTGAAACCAGCTCCAAAAATAGAAGAAAAGAGATATCAACGCCTTAGAAATAAGCCACTTCGAGGGGGAAACCTCCAATACATTACATGAATGAACAATTCTTGGATGATACAAATTACAAAAACTCCTTTCTATATATAGGAGTCCATGGGGCCACAATGTAATCCTAGCCGACCTAACAATAATAATTTAAGGGCACAATAATAACAATATGGGGGTTACAAGGGTACAATAATAACAATAAGGGGGTTACACTAACAACAATAAGGGGCTATACTAGTAATATAGGGACCTAACAATCTCCTTTATTAAAACTTGATGTTAAGTTTGATTTGACAATGTTTAATGGTGAAGTATATGCAGACAAGCTAGATAATTGGATTAGACAATTGGAGGTATATTTGAGAATACATAACTTTCAAGATGATGACACAAAAATTCAATTAGCTTCTTTGAGAATGGAAGATGCAGCACTTGTTTGGTGGGAAGCCAAGGCAAAGGAGGAAATCAAGAAACATGGTCAAATTATTATATCATGGTCAGATTTTATTATTGCTATTAAACAACAGTTTTATCCATTAGCTCATATGCATAAAGACATCATGAATTGGCAGAACTTTAGGCAGTTAAAGGGAAAAAATGGGCAAGAATACATCCAGGAATTTAGGAGAAGAGCTCTTTTATTAGGGGTGGATTTGCATAGCCAAGACACTTTGCTAAAGTACATAGGAGGCTTACATAGCTACCTAAAACATATTATTCTCATGTTTAACCCCACTAGTCTAGATGAATTTTGTGTTCAGGCCACACATCTAGAAGTTATAGGGAAGAACATTTCTGAAGGGGGTAGGAAGAAACCTTTTAAGGGTAAAGCCAAGTAAAAGATCTCAAAAGGTAAAAACAAAAATAATGCATCTATTAAGAAAGAGGGAGAAAAAGTGACTTGTAAAAATTGTTAAAAAGAAGGCCATGATGAAACTCATTGTTGGAAATTACATCCTATATTGAGGCCATAGAAACCCAATAACAAAGGGAAACAGAAAATTGCTGCTACAACTCAACATGATTTAGGATCTAATTTAGGTGATGAAACTAAAATTACAGCCATGAGATTGAATAACATGAAGGGAAAATAAATTGAAACTAAACCCAGTACCAGTACATCAAAATGTCACATAAACACTCCAAATGAAGAAGAAAGAATATAACTGTTTCATGTGAGGGTCATATCCAAGAATACCAAGATTGACACATTGTTTGACAGTGGGTCACAAGGAAACTTAATCTCTGAATATTTGGTCAAGAAACTTAACCTTGAGAGCATACCACATCCAAAACCATATCCATTGGGTTGGATTTGTAAGGGTGCAAATCTACAGGTTTCAAAGAAATGTATATTGAGGTTTTCAATCACTGCAAGATTTGTTGACATAGTTGAATTATATGTGGTTCCGCTTGACATAACTAGTATTGTATTAGGGAGTCCTTACTTGTATGACAGGAAAGTGATATTATATCACCATGAGAACAAGTATCATTTATTCAAAGATGGAAAGGAGTTCATTGTTAGAGCACATTGCAAAAAGACAAAAATTGCTTTGGTAAATGTTGGACAGGTAAAGAGGTTGGTAAATTCAAGTAAGGATTTTGTTCTTCTTATGATTAAGCCTAAAGCTGATATTAATCATGAATATTTTGAGGTATGTGATCCTAAGTTGAAATCATAATTATACGATGTGGTTAATGGACATCATGAGATGTTTCAGGAGCCAACAGGATTGCCTCCAAAAAGGGAAATTCAACATGAGATTCAATTGCAGCAGGATTTTCCTCTTACAAACATCGGTATGTATCGCATGTCGATAATGGATAATGTTGAAATAAAGAGGAAAATCAAAGAGATGTTGGATAAAGGAATCATAAGGCCAAGCACCATGCCATGGGGTTCATCCATAGTCTTGATACCAAAGAAAGATGGGACTTGGCGCATGTGTGTAGATTTTCGAGCTTTGAACAAGATTATGGTAAAAAATAGTTACCCACTCCCAAGAATAGATGATTTTCTTGATCAGTTGAAAGAATTAAGTTTTTCACTAAGTTAGATTTATGAAGTGGATATCATCAGGTAAGAATTGCATAAAGTAATATATGGAAAATTGCATTCAAAACCAAACAAGGACTCTTTGAGTGGCTAGTTATTCCTTTTGGTTTATGTAATGCACCGACAACTTTCATGCGAGTTATGGATAATGTTTTGCTACCATTCCTTGATGAATTTGTTATTGTGTACTTTGATGACATTTTAATTTTCAACAAAACAAGAGAAGATCATGTCTTGCATGTGAATAGAGTGCTTGATATTTTGAAGAAAGAGAAATTGTTTCTTAAGATGTCAAAATGTGAGTTTGGAAAGAATTATTTGGTCTATTTGGGACATATTGTAGGAGGAGGAGAATTGAGGATTGATCCTTCTAAAGTGGAGGCCATTGTGAATTGGACCACACCCAAAATAGTTACCGAGGTAAGAAGTTTCTTAGGTGCATCTCAATATTGGAGGAATTGTATTGCTAACTTTCCTTCCATCACAGCTCCTATGCATGCAGTGAAAAGTGTGCAGAAATGCTTCCAATGGGGAGGCAAACATAAACAGGCTTACGAAGATTTAAAATACAATATCAATTCAGCTCCAGTCCTTGCATTACTAAATTTGAGATAGCCATTCGAGATACAAACCAATGCTAGTGATTATGCCATGGGCGCAGTTCTTTTGTAGCATGGTAAGTCTATCACCTTTCATTCATAAACTTTTAATGGTGTTGTGACTAATTATCCTACATATGAAAAATAACTATATGTGTTGGTACAAAGTGTCAAAAGTCGAAACACTACTTGATGGGTCAATAGACTATTGTACACACTGATCACCAACCATTACAGTACTTGCAGTCGCAAACAAAATTGTAGCAATCAAGACATTTGAGGTGGATGGGATTTCTTCAAAAATTTCACTTGGTTATAAGGTACAAAAAATGTATATTCAATAAATTTGTAGATATGATTTCGAGACCAATCATTAGTGCTTCTACTTTACTCAAAAATGATTTTGTTGTACATGAGAGTTACATAGAAAAATATGCACATGACATTGATTTCCAAGATGTGTATGCTAATTTGAGTGAAGGGAATCAAGTTGAAGAAAAATATTATCACATGCATAACAATTTTTTGTTTCATTTGGTCAAGCTATGTATTCCACAAGCAGAGAGGCTAAGTTTCATGAGAGAAGCTCATTCTTCTCTTATTGCTAGACACTTTGGGGTAAGCAAAACATTGGCACATCTACAGAGGTGTTGTTATTGGCCTTGCATGATAGATGGTGTGTCATGTTTTATAAGAGGTTGTTCTATGTGTGCAACAAGTAAACCTATTAATAGGAAGCTTGGATTGTTCACACCACTATCAGTACCATCAAGGCCATGGGAGAGCGTCTCCATGGACTTTGTTGGAGGTATACCTATGTCAAGAAAACAACATGATTATCTTTATGTAGTTGTGGATAGATTCAGTAAAATGTGTATACTTATGCCATGTAAGAAAACCATTAATGTTGAACAAACTACTGAACTTTATTTTCAAAATTTTTGGGTTCATTTTTTATTACCCACTTCTATTGTTAGTGACAGGTATTCCAGGTTCATTGGGAATTTTTGGTCAAATCTATGGAGAATGATGGGCACAAAATTGAAAAAGAGTATTGCTTTTCATCTACAAACAAATGGAAAACCGAAGTGGTGAACATAATAGTTTTGCATCTATTGAGAGAATATTGCAGCAAACATCCCAAGTTGTGGGATGAACAACTGCATTATATTCAACATGCTTACAACCAGTAAAAGCACTCTTCAACACAAATCTCGCCTTTTGAAGTATGCTTTGAGTATTTTCCAAAATCGCCATTAGAGTTCATCTTTGGGAAGGATGTTGCAATTTATGGACATAGTGATACTGATAAGGCTCGAAAGTTCATTGAGAAAATTCAAATGATACATCAACAAGTTCAAGAACAACTTGAGAAAAGTCAAAGAAAATACAAAGATATGCATGACAAACATCAGGTTGATCACAAGTTTCAAGAGGGAGATGAGGTATGGTTTCACATTAACAAAGAAAGGATGCAAGGGGAAGGTAAAAATATCAAACCCATTCGCGATGGTCCTTTCAAGATCATAAAAAAAGTTGGTAATAATGCATTCCAACTTGACTTGCCTTCTTACATGCAAATGTATTCAGTTGTTAATGTTGAAAACTTACACTTGTATGAGCCACCTTTGATCGATCAAGGAATTGATTTTCAGCTACCTTCTATTGAATATTTCTTGCCAGAATTTCTGGATGAGATCAAAGAAGATACAATTCTTGACAGGAGGACAAGAGCATCAAAGAGGGGAAGAGTTGACTACCTTCAAGTTGGGCTCAAAGGCACTAAACCATGCAAGGCAAGATGGATGGAGATTGTAAAGGTGATGGAGTTGTACGCTCATCTAATGAACATGTAATCAAGTATTTTGGGGTCCAAAAGCTTCCTAATGGGGAGGAATGATCAGGAGTTCATAAAATTTTCTCAAAATCCAAAGTTACAGGATTGAGTTGAAACTAGGATGGTTGTGTATATCTTGTCTTCCTTATTTTGGCACCTTGAACGGTTCAAAAAATCGATGTCATATGAGGAATATATTGTGTTCTGATCGAAATGCCAAACATGAAAAATTACAATAGTTTGACCAGGTTTGATTGGGGTGCACAGTTAGCAAAGAGGATGTACAGTCAACAAAAGAGAATATTCCTCAGAATATTCCTTTCTCAGGACCAATTGTTGGAGGACAAGTGTTAGGTTTCTATTTGATGTATGGGTTTGAGGATCTAATTAGACGCTGCCACGTGGCTAGCCCCGAGGCCACCACGTGCCCCTGAAACCACATGTTAAAATTTTGTTGAGGTCCACAAGTCTTGACCCCTAACCTCCTGGCGGGCATGCATACACTCTAACATCCGATCTACGCATTATTTCTTAAACGTATTGGATGTCAGGTTTAATCTATGTTGTAGTGCAAAATCATTTGGGGGTTGGGAACCACCGATGATCCCAACCTGCTAGTGGTCCCCACAACATTTTCACATGCTAACCATCAACTCCAACCACCGCACGGTCAATACCTAATCCTATAGCATTCAACTACGGTTCCAACCGTTAAACTTTTGTTTAAAACGTGAGTTCCGCTCCGACGATTATGTAAGCAGTTTGGGGGTGTGCATGTGGCCGCCACCCAACCGAAAACATTAAATGCGCAGTTAAAATTGCAGAAAAGTTAGAGAGAATGCCTAAATTGGTGCCCAAGCCAGTTTAACTCCAATTAACTAGAGTTCTACACTTTTAGTGGAGATTTCCTAGGAGATACTGGGAAAAAGTGTAGGAGGCCCAATTTTCGACTATTCTGAGTGAATGAAGAGTCATTTTTGACTAATTGGATCATTCTGAAGCCATTGGTGCCAAGAAAACATCCATTAGAGAACTGTAACTACATGTAATTGCAAAATTTTGAGCATAATGAAATATGGACAAGCCATTGGGAGCTGGACCAACAGATGTAGCCCGGGAGGGGTGAACTGCTTCATCATGCCTACTGTGTAAATTTCATGTGGTGACTTATTTCTCTATTTTACATTGTTGTTTAGTGTTATTTATGCTTATTTTATGCTTCTAATTCAGTAAATATCATCTACAAATCATGGAAAAATTCTTAATCCTTATGCAAACTAATGAACCAATTATGCACATGTTTTTAAACTGAAAAGATCCTTAGCACATAAAGACTAATACAGCAATTTCAGATTAGGAAAAAAATCTATGTAGATCGTCATATGGTGCATAAATATTTCCAAGTTGGAGAACATGTTTACTTGAGAATAAAACCCAAGAAGAGTTCCTTGAAGATTGGGTCATGTGCCAAGTTGGCACCACAATATTGTGAGCCTTTTTATATCCTTGAAAGTATTGGATCAGTGGCCTATAGGCTGGCCTGACCTTCATCATTTAAAATCCATGATTTTTTTCATGTTTCTTTTCATGTTGTAACCAAAGGGAGAGTTCCAAACATAACCAATTTACATACTAGACCGTAGGAACCTCACACTCTGGAATCAAGCAATATAGAAATTCAATGTGGAATGGAGGAACTTTGGGCATGAGGAAGCCACTTGGGAAATGGCTGACTCCATGAGGGCAGCATGTCCTTTTTTTTTTGTTGGTTGAAGAAAATGTGTATATAATTTGAAATATTGTATAGAGTTATACATACAAAGCTCCACAAAATAGTATGTGTTGTGATTTTGTTTCCTATGTTTCATATGGACAATGAACACCAAGGATAGTGTTCCCTCAATGGGGAGGGGTTTGTGACAACCCCAACCATGTTCTCTCATGAAATGCAATGTAAATATTTTTTCAAAAAAATATAAAATGGGTTGAGTAATGGGACAAATATTCCAGAGTTGGGAGGTTACTTACTCGGGAAAATGTTAAATTGTTCCTTACCACAAAAAATCTGAGCTAGTACACAGTTTTTGGTAGCTAGGAAAAAGGGTAAATGTGATTTTTCCCATCATTTGTACTTTTATAGTGATGGACAATCAATAGGGATAGAGACTTAAGAACAAATGAAATGAGAATTTGTCACCTAGTGTAGTGCGATGGACATTCACTACAACCAATTAATGGAAAAAATAAACTACTTCATAAAAAACATACAGGTGGCACAAAATTGATTGGCTAATAAGATTGCCTCTCAGGGAGGTTGTATGAATGTTTCCAAGGAAAAATACAATTTGATTTAGGAGAGAACAACACAGGATTCAGGGGAGAATGTTGAAACCAAAGAGGAGATAAACAGTAGGAGAACCAGAAGAGTTGACTTCGGAGACAGAGGAGGAGCAAAGAATGGGATTTTGATGTGTATGCAAGAGAAAAGTGGAGAAAACATAAGAACGAGGAAGAAAATTTATGAGTAGAGAATGGAGTGTGTTTTATTGTTAAAAAGAGGAAAAATGAATTGTGTTTCTAGCATTCCATTCGAGAAACAAATTTTCTGGCTGGCAAGGGTCTAGAATAAAAAAATTTAGGTGAGGGGGAATTTTCCTCTCGACTCCCCATGACCCAGAGGGTGGAGATAAAATTTCTCTGAAATTCCTTGTGGCTGGGTTGGAGGAAATACTCATGGAAAATTTTGGGAATATTTTTGAAGACCATTGTTTCTTATTTGACTAGTTCTTGGCTTTGGAGTCCCTACATTTGGGTGGAACCATAATGTTCATGTGCATGCTTGATTTGCAGCTTAGTTCAAGGGAGGAGATGGTGGAATCTATGGTTCATGGTCCATTTGGTACTTGTGCATAAGTCCCTGAGCATAAACCCCTCAAACTCTGGAATTTGGCTTGGGGGTGATAGTTGTAATTGAATATTAGATACATCTATTTATGGTTGGGTAGAGAGTCCTTTCTCAAGACTCAGTTTCCGAAAATTCATAAATATAAGTGGTCTCATGTTTTTTATGTTAATGAATGTATGTTTCCCTTCTTTTTTAAATTAATGGAATTAAAATATATCGTGATTTCCTTTGATTATTTGGTTATAGTTCACAATAATCTAGGTGGGAGAAATTGGTTAAAAATAATGGTGCAATGTCTGTTATGGTTGCAAATGCTTCTAGCGTAAAGTCATGTTACTTTGTATAGTGTGGAAAAATGCTCAATTTTAGTGTATGGTACTAGTTATTTTATCTCCATCACCTATGAAATACGTATACATGTATGTATAAACCACATAATTAAGAAGATATATAGTTGGCTCATATCCTGGTGTTAAATTTTTGCTCCAGTTTTAAGTATGATTACTTTATGATATTTCCATGACTTTGGAATTTGTATGTTTATACATTGACTCTCATGGCACAAATGTATAGCCTAAAGACTCGTGTGTAGTTCAGCTTAATAATGAATTTCACATGCATACTATTTCTATATTTATGTATGTGTGCACAAGACCCTTTTAATGAGCATACAATACTTTCCTATTGCGACGTGATATGCCTTTTCCATGGTGAAATCAAGCCAAGTTATGGATATGCATCTTGGCATCGAGACAGGACTTTTGGTACCAATATATGATCACATATATATTTATTTTATGGCTTTTCATCGTTATAGTGTAAATGTAATATATATGTATATATATTGATATGTACATATTTGAATGAAGATAAGTCTTGGTGGGTGTGAGCTCATATTTCTTTTCCCAATGTGTAAAATGACGTTATCATTCATAGAATGTGGATCTATACCATTTATCTTATGGCATAACGCCTTGAAAAGTCATTAATTTCAGTGTCATAATGTTTACTTTGGATCAGTGTGGTGCATGGAGGTATAACCATGGCAAAGTCTTGGCTATGGGTGAGGACCACTACAAAGCAATTGGCGGAGTCTTAGCGATGGGTGGGGACCACTGCATAGCGATTGATGGTGGTGATTCACCCCAAAATTGATAGCATTCGCAACCCCCCCCCCCCCCCCCCCCTATGAGGTCAGTGAGGAGGGTACCCCCTGCACAAACTGTCGATATCGTTTCATGGATGGACGGTTAGGATCTTGGTAGAGCCCTCCCCCATGTTTTCAGTGGGAGGGTACCCCCCATACAAACTTTAAATACATCTAATCTCAATCGTAGATTATATCTATATATATATATATATATATATATATATATTTGTATACACATGGATTATTTACATGGTCATGAGATACAAAATCATAAATACAAGGGTTTGTTAGAACCCAACGCCCCATGCCCACGCTGCATAGCATGTATTCAATAAATATATTTATACATATATATGACCAAGTAATCCTCCAGGTGGGAAAGAATTTATCAATGAAGGGCCTACAAGACTTTGGTGAACTTGTAGTACATGTAGGATGCTTGGCATAAGCTCTGAAAATCCCATATGTGTAAATGCTCGATGACCCATTAAATTCAATGCACACCATCATATATAATTTGAGCATAACAAGTGTAGAAGAGGGAGTTTCTATAAAAACACACTCCTTTTGACATAGGCTCGTAAGGACGAACATTATCTTGGGAAACTGGTAACCTGTAGGCTATAGAAAATGTATATAGAATCACCTATAAAGACATAATGTTAACAATCCATGACCCGAATCCGAGTAATCGGGTGTAAAAATGAAAGGTGTAGATATTTTTTTATTAAACAACTTCAAAGTCCTCGGAAAGAGAACTAATAAAGAGCATTGGTAGAATAAACAAAATAAAATAAAAAAATCCATTTTTTTGACAGTACAAAATAAATTGGATTACTAAGTGAACATTCCACTAAGGAAGTGGGGTGTTTACATCTCTAATTTTCTTAGGTGGTTTAGGGATGAAGTGCTTGTACTTTGGTAAATATTATCTTATCCCTCCATGATTCGTTAGTACCCTATCCCAATCATTAAACCTCTTCCATCACCTTGAACCCTTATTATTGAATATCCTTAGGTGATATGTGTATAAGGAAGCTTCCCTTATGGTTAAATTACCTCTAAATAGATGGAGTATGGTTTCTGAGGTGACATTGGTGAGTTGATTTCTTATTGCCATGAGGTATGGACTTGTCTAGTGAGGCTTTACACTAGGCGTGTTAGATTATGCAGTAACAGTTTGGTTATGCAACAAACTCACAAAATAGAAGAACATATAGATCAACAAACTAAAATGTATCCACTTTGAGGGGGAAACCTCCTTTAAATTTCATAAATGAATAATTATTGGACCATTAAAATGACAAAACCTACTTTCTATATATATGAGTCTAAGGGGTCACAATATAATCAGAGACAACATAACAATGATAATGTAAGGGCACAACAATAACAATAGTGGGCTTCTATGGGGCACAATAATAACAATACGGAGATTACATGGGAAAAAAAATAACAATAAGGGGGCTAATCTAATAATAACAATAAAGGGATACACTAGTATTATAAGGACCTAACATTCCCCTCTAATTCAAAATAGTGTTGTCCTCAATGCTTGAGTAGTTCTAGATGCTTCTGTATAAAATTCTAATCCTCCCATGTCGAATATCCAGTGGGTAAGTTCTTCCACTTGATGAGATACTCTGAAATTGATCAAAGTTTGTAGTTGTCAAGTTCTTGTTTCCGTGACTACCTTGGGTTCCAATATTATTTTTTCTTCCTCGTCAGGTTCTATCAATATTGTTTAACTGGAAACTTGTCACCTATAACCTTCTTTAAGCATGAAACATGGAAAAATGGGTGCACTGTAGAAGATGCAGGAAGCTCCAATTTCTATGCCACAGTACCAATCTTTTGAAATACCTTGTAAGGACCATAATACTTTGGTGATAATTTATTATCCTTCTTATCTTTCTTGAGAGACATTTGTTTGTATGATTGTAGCCGTAAAAATACTCAGTATCCTACATCAAAACTTCTTTCGCTACATTGTTCATCTTCCTATTGTTTCATTCGATTTTGCACCAAAGTGAGCTTATCCTTTAAGAGTTGTAGAACTTGTTTTTGATGGTCAATGTGATCTTCCATTGCTTGAACCCTATAATTTTCTCTTCAATATGATGTGATGGAAGGTGGATGATATCCATAAAGTGCCATAAATGGGATCATTTTTGTTGTAGTATGGAAGGAAGCGCTATACCACCATTCAACCAGAGGTAACCACTTGACCCATTATGTTTTTTTATCATATACAAAGAAATGAAAATATCCTTCCAAACGTGTATCCACTATCTCAGTTTTCCCATCAGATTGAGGATGATAAGATCAGATATGAGTTAATTGAATACCTAGACAAGAAAATAATTCCATCCAAAAAATTCCTGTAAAAATGGGAACTATGTCGCTTATAATCATCTTTGGGTTTCCATGTAGCTTTTGAATTGTTTCCATAAATGAAGTAGCGACTGTGTTGGTTTTAAATGGATGAGATAATGCACAAAAGTGTGCATACTTGGTAAGTTTATCAACTATCACCATGATGAAATTTTTCCTTCATACTTGGGTAAACCTATGATAAAATCCATTGAAACCTCCTCCCAACGTTGACTTGCAATGGATAAAGTTTGTAATAGACTCGAGGTCCTAATTCTCTCAACTTTATTTTTTTGGAAAACCAAACATTCCGCCACAAAATTTTGAATATCAAATTTAATTCCATCCCAAAAAAATCCTTCTTGACCCTATGGTAAGTTTTTTTAAAATCCTAAGTTCCCTCCTAAGGGATAGGTGTGTGCAATTCCAACATAATATTTTATTTGAGTTCGGAATTCTTACAAAGATATAATCAATATTTGTACCATAATGAATCATTTTTCCAGCTAAATGTATTAGACGTACTGGGATCTTGCTGCAACTTTTGAATGAGTGTCAACACTTATTCGTCATTCTTCCATTCATCCTTTGCTTCGGTTATCCAATTCGGTTGGATAATAGAAATGGTACAAAGCAATGCTTCCACATCCTCATCCTTTCTTGAGAGTGCATTTGAAACAAAAATTTTCTTCCCTTTTTTGTAGACGGTTTCAAAGTCATAACCTAACATATTTATGACCCATTTTTGTTGCTCTTCTGAAGATAATCTTTGTTCGAAATAGTATTTAAGACTATCATGATTTGTTTTTACCTTGAATTGTCTTCCCATTATTTAAGGTCTCCATTTCTTTCGTGCATGTAGTATTTCCAATATTTCCTTCTCATAAATATCTTTGTGTAAATATTGTAATATTCCCAATTTTCCATCAGATAATTGGAATAATAGAGTTCTTAATTTTCTTAATTAATTAATTAAATAAGAGGGTGGAGGGACCCATAAACCCCATAGATGAATACAATCCACTTTTGATGTGTGTATGTGGATAATTTAGAAGTATATCTGCATTATGGAGTAGTGGAGCAACTTCTTAATCAAGGAAGAGTGGAGATCATGGAGGAAGTCAAATGAGATCATGGTGCATTAAAAGTAAGATCATAGAGAATTAATGAAGAGATAGTGGAGGAATTTTTGCATATAATGCACACATGGTGGAGAATTAATGCAGAGATGGTGGAGAACATGGAGAGACAACACAGTCTTCATGGAGGCTAGTGGCCACATGTGCAACATAGTTATGAGGTGGGCCAGGGATATGGAAGGCTCACAAACCATATAAGGAAGATGAAGGAAGCAATATAAGGAGGCTTTAGATTTTGATTATTGATCTGTTTAGATCATGATTTGTCATTTGCAATTTCTATGCACGCTTCAACTATTTAGCTAAGTCTGCAGTGTTGTTTAGAACATGGGTGTTTCTGAGCTGTAATCCCACCCTTACCCACGGGGGACTTCGAGTGCCTACACTGGGAAGGTTATTATGATATGCCATACATCATCAGGCATTGGTTCCAAATTCAACCACTCTCATATGCACATTTAGTCTCAGGAATTACGCATTCCTGCTTGAGGGTTTGAGAGGAGGAGGTTGTTTCTAGCATTTTAGCTAGGAAACCAGTGGAGGATGCATCCTGTTGTTATGACATCCCTCACCGAGCTGGGATGTCTAATGAAAAGGAGCCTTATACTGCAAAGAAAATACAACAAGGACTGCATGGACTGTCAAAGCCCCTTTTTCACCTATCGGAACCCTTGAAAAGGCTAAAAATCCACCTTTTGGCTTTAAAAGAACTCATTATAACATATCGGGTCTTAAGCCCCTTTCTCTTAAGCCCGAACTCCTTTTCTGCCATGAGACTAAGCCTCGTGACTGAGCGCTAAGCCCATTGGCCATCACACATCACTCCTTCCAAGTTCCAGCTTCCAATTTTTCTGTTCCGCCGATGGCCGATCCTCCGATAAGATCTAGACCATCCATTCCCCAAGATCCGACGGCTATCACATCGCTCCATCGCATTTTTGCATCGCATCGAGGTTCGCCCTTTTCCTTTCACATTCCCTTCTCTACCGATGATCATCCCCCACCAATGGAATCCTAGCCGTTGATCTCTCCCAGGTCCAATGGTCCTCGCTCATCGCCACCCTAACATTCCTTGTGCATTAAAATCCTTTTCTGCTGATGTGCGAAACCCCAACGCAATCCCGATCATTGATATTCGCAGATCCAACGGTCCTCGCTCCATCACACATCGCACATCGCAATAATCCATTTTCACTATGTATTTCTCCTATGATATGCCGATCTTCTTAGATAATCTCCACCGTTGACCTCCACATATCCAACGGTCATCGCTTCATCGTGCCTTCGTAAATTTCTTGACCACTCATCCACTATCGCATTCCCCACTCTGATCTGGACCATCGATCATCTTGATCCAACAGCCAGCGTGCCTCTGACTTTACCCTGCTCATTCTTTCTCCTCGATGTATCTCCGTCGTTGATCTTCAAGATCTAATGGCCCTCGCTTCATCGCACATTCGCCTTTCACCCCTCCCCTTGCACCATTCATGTCTTTGTGCGATTCTGCGATGCGTCCTCCACTATCCGATTAACCCAAATCTACGGTGTAGGTTCACTGCGGGGGCACCCGACCAAAGTGGCCCATACTCCCCAGTGCCCCCATAGTTGACTCATTTGACTGTGGAAGATCTTCATCCAACGGTCCATATTTTTAGCGGAGGCACCTGGCTTGCAAACCCATCCATACCCTCCATCTCCCCACATTTTATCTCAGCCGTCGACCTTCTCCAGATCCGATGGCCATCGACTCTCCTCCCATATAATCCCACCAGTTCCACCTGACCGCGTTGGGCTTTTCATCGTGCTTCCTTTCAATCTCCACCATTGATCTTGGCCCTGATCCAACGACTCTCGCTCCATTGGCATATCGCAATCGCTCCCTCTATGTTTCCTCCTCCCGTCTGTCTGGATCTCTAATATGCGAAGCCCCGATTCAATCGCAACTATCCATTTCTCTAGATCCAATGGCCCATATTACTCCAGCATTTTCAACTTCGCCCAATAACCTTTCGCTACCCGACAAAACTGTTGACATCATCACCGGGTCCCACCTGTTAGGATCCCGTGATTTGACTGATTGGCAAACCAAATGACAATGTAACATCAAACCAATCTTTGGAGTCCAAGGACTTAGCCTTCCTGGACTCAGAGAGGGCTCTCTCTATATGTGTAAAGGATATCTGTATGTTTTACTTATTGTGTTCTGATTTTAGGCTAGTTATGAAGTAGGTTTTTTGGTTTTGGTTTTTAGGTTGTGAGGGATGAAACTGATCAAAGATATAAGATAGGTAAAAATATGTCATATCAACTGGGCTATGGGGTCGAAAAGGTCTAGAAAGATATCAGACGGTGATACAAGGCTATTGAAGGGCCGATTTGATTCGAGGTAGAAAGGATCTTTGGGAAAAATGGAATAAAATGAACATCAAGTTTGGGAACAACAAAGGGTTTCAAGCATAACTAGTTTAATAGCTGACATAAGCATGGTAGGGAAAACCATTGATCATGAGAAATGTAGCTATAAGCTAATCAATACATAGAAATAAACATTCAAGCCATGCATAGAGATATATCACTTTCTAACTTTGGGAAATGGATATCAGACTTTGGAAAAAAACACTTAAGATAGACAAACAACTCAAATCACTATGTCGGAATGCCTAAACATAGTACTTCAAGTTATTGGGCACTTTGAAAATAGGATTGCATAGTCTTAGGCAAAGGGCAAGATCAGAACAAGACCTCCTTGGTTCAACAAATGACAATCTAATCAGTCAAAGAGAAATTTCATGGGTGGAGCTATGGCTAGCCATGAGTAAGCAAGGCGTACCGTAAATCATACGTAGCATGCATAAAACCATGAATGAAATAAGCAACAATATCCTTAAGTTATTAAAGAGCAATCAAGAATTATTTAATGTGACTAAGGAAGAAGAAAACATGGAAGCTATGAAGAAACAGGAAATTTGAGGTGCCTCCAAGGGCATGTCTCAAATTTGTTCTCTACTAATCTATAGCAAGAAAGAAACATGGATTCATGAATGAAAAACTAGAAAACAAAAAAAAGAAAGAGACACTATACCATTCTACCAAGTCATGGAATCCAACAACAATCCTCTTTCATCATCCAAGAACATCCAAGAGACTATCCAAGAGCATGAGACAAGTATTTCTTCCAAAGCTTATATGATCATATATTGCTTCTATCATCAAGTTCAGCCTTGTTTAAAATGAAAGCCTTCGGAATATATAGGCTCAAGTGAGGAAAACCTCTTAGTTCAATTTGCACTCTCATTGGCCTATTCAAAATATCTAAACTTGTCCTTGAGGCTTTGCAAAGCCCAAGGCACAAAATATGTCATAAAATATCTAAAAAATGCTAAAAAAGGGAATTAAATTGACTTTTCATAACTTCTCATGTGAAAAAATAGCTAAACGCACGTGAGGAAAAAGCAGTTTTTAAAGGTTCAAATTTTACAAAAATACTCAAAAATTACATCAGTAAAAGGTCCCTGAATTTCCAGCAACTTTTGGCAGCCTTACCGATGTCAAAACGAGGCTCATGATAGCTTGTTGGAAAGCTATGAGTGTCTACTTTCTGTACCAACTATATTTTTCTCAATCTGATGCCTGGAAGTCCTCCAAAAGCAAGCCTGTGTGTAAAAAACCAGAAAATAAGGTTTGCTGATAGACCAGGCAGAGTGTAGAAAAAGCGGGCCTTTTTCGCCATTTCAGGGGAGAAAATGATCTTCAAATGTCCTAAAAATTGCTAAGTGTGTGCTCCTAAAATTATGGCATCCAATGATACCATCCTCCTCCCTTAATGATCCCCCAAACTGAAATGGTGAAGCCCAAGATTTTTGGCCAAAAACCCAAAAATGCCAAAAAACCAAAATATGTCGAAAATCGCCCAAAATTGGTGAGCATGACCCTCAAGGGTTCTCAGCAACATGCTATGAAGCAGAGGCCAAAATATAAAGTCCTGATGTGTCCTTTCTCACTTTTCGTGCCGGGCGCTTCCCTTTAACCTCCTTGAGCTTGTCTTGAGCAGCCTTTAACTTGCGCCGGGAAAACTGATTTAACTTTTTGTAATGCTTCGTCATTCTCCTTTGAATGTCTAAATCCCTATTTTCCCTCTCCAACTTCTTCTCCAAATGGTCACTGACTCTCTCAAGCCACACCTCCTTATTTTTCTCTATTTCCTGTTCAAACAATGCAGTGAGAGGGGTAGATTGGAGAAGGGCATTTTCCTCTTCTTTTTGATTTTCAAGGGCCTTTTTAAGCCCCATGGTTCTAGGCCTCTTTCGCTTAGGCTGATCTTCGCCTTCACTTTCATCAAAATCACCCATGAGTTCTTCCAACCTTGCTTGGGCTTTGGAGGCCTCCTTCTTGTACTTGGTCGCCTGTGTCTCATAAATAGCCATATGGACACGCATTTGCCTATTTTGGATCTGTAGAAATTGATTGAAATTCCTTGCCCTATGAAGATCATCCTTCAATGCATCAATTTGGCCTTCCCTATGGATCAAAAGGTTTTCTAAAATTCGGGCCTCATTATCACTATCATCACTTTGGATAGGGATGATATCGAATGCACTCTCCTGTTCATGATTTCCTTCTACCTTGCCCTTCCCTTTGCTTTGGGTGGCTATTCTAGTGCTCTTCCTCCTAGGAAAATCAATGATAGGCTTCTTTGGCAATTTTACTTTACTTCGGAGAGCCCTTGTCACACTTGGAGTGACCACTCTAGGCACTCTCTTCTTTGTTGTCCAGGGCTTGGCCTTTTTAGGAGAAGAGGGCATGACCCTTTTAACTTTGTCATCTTGTTGGTCATCCTTTTGAGTTTGTTGTTATTCCTGAGGAGACCGCTATTCTTCTTGAGGAGGCTGCCCTTGCTCATCACTGTCATGCCCTTTTTCATCATCTTCATGCTGCTGATATGTCTCATAGGACTGTTGTGTGTCCTCTTTAGGCTGCCCTTCATCATCTTTATGTTGCTGCCCTGTCTCTCCCTTACTGTCATGCTGCTGTCCAACACTTCCTTCCTCTTGCTCATGCTGCTGTTCATCACCACTGTGATGTTGCTGTGTGTCACCATAAGGCTGTTGTTCAGCCTCATCATCTGTTTGTTGTTCACCCTCACCACTGTCATGTTGTTGTTCACCCTCATCACTGTCATGCTGTTGTCCAACACTTTTTTCCTCTTGCTGGTCACTTCCTTCTCCTTCTTCATGTTCCTTTGTTTGTTCTATAGTAAACTTGAGTCTTTTAGGATTAGGTCTGCTAGAAGAAGGTTAGGGGCGATGAGTGGGAGATGTAGGGGATGTATGGACTGGAGGGACAGTCGAGAAATCCGAATGAGTGATAAAAACATCCCAAGAGATCTCTCTCTTTTCAAGCTGATGAAGAATGATGATTTTGATGAGAGAGTGATGGAAGAGACATGCAATTTGCTGTGAAGGAGGTTTCTTTTGGATAGTGGAGGCCATTTTCTCAATTCTCTTGTGCAAGAAGAAAGGAAGATTTAGCTTCTTGGTCCTTGTGAAATGCATGAGCAGTCGAATGTGATATGCACAAATTCGGGAGAATCTTCCCTCACAAGTAAAGTACTTCATGATAATCTTCATGAGAGGGGTGTAGCTGGTTAAAAGATATGATAAAGGGAAAATAGAAGGAAAAACATCTCTATGTTCAGGATTTAGAAAGGGTTTGTAATCATCTAAGTCCAAATGGCTTTGCTTAAACCATTTGTCGCCAATATAGGGAATTTTAGTGGCTTTGGAGATGGATCTTGGGGATAACTTGAAGTCAAGGCCTGCCAATTGGAAATACTTGTCTCTGAACCTCAAAGCGCAAGGGTGTGTCAAAGGAGAAAAACTCTTTACCTCTTGCACCCTTTGGAAAAAATCTAGGCACCCAACCTCATGGAAATTGAACAGTACTGATGGGTGGGCATTCACTTCTTCGGTGGAAATAGGCTCATACCTCTTGTGCAATCCACTCCTACTATCTTACCTGGGAGGCATCTTGTCTTGGATGCACTTCTACAAAATCAAACTACCTCAAAATTTCTTGAAATTTCTTCTTCAAACAAAACTCTGCCTTCTCTGTCAATCACTGTTTGATCAAGGTAAAATTGGTTTTCAAATGTTGTGTGAGATGCCCTTTTAACACACAATTCTCTGCTCTTTCCAAAACAATGCTTTTCCCTTTGTATGCCACTCAACAAGTAAACTCAAGAACAAAAACACAGTCAATAAGAGATACACAGTCAAAGGGTCACTGTGATAGTGTAAGGTCACATGGCTCTAGGTGTTTTGAGGACAACAAAACACCTTGTAGTAGACAAAGGCAAAACAAAAATCCTCCCAATTCAGAACACTGCTCTTCTTCTTTTGTATACCAATCAACAAGTAAATTCAATAACCATCACACAGTCAAACAAAATGCATATACACAGTCAAAAGGTCACTGTGTTATAGGTAGAGTCATCAAACTCCTTGTGTTTGGTGTGAGCACAAACAACCCTGTAGTAGTCAAACAGCAAAAAACTCCTCTTAACCAAAACACTTCCCTTGTATCCAATATTCCTCACCCATAGTCAAACAAGAACAACCTCCAAATGCAATGGTAGCTCCACTTACTAAAGTCAGCTTTATAGAACAAAGGAGGCAACAGTGGTTATTTGCCCCTTTTTTTTACCCCACAAAGATGTCTTTTGAATAAAAAACACTTATATAGTGATCACTTTTCATGAAATTAAACCCACTTTTTTGTTTTTCTAAATAATGTGTTCCTCCCTTGGACACTGTTTTGCACCATTTCAATACTATTTGGAGGGCAGTTTATAGGTTTTTAAACATCAATAGGAACCTACCACTTTTGCTATGTTCACCTTGAGTAATCTGAAACCAAAGCAAAACTTGAGTTTTAAACAACCCTATCAACCCTCCTAAGCACTGTTTTCTTCACTACAAAAGTTGACAGAGGTTATGGTTATATCTTAGCCTTGAGGGAAGCTCTAAGTTCCTTGAAACTGATGAATCACTCCTCTAACCTCCCACAGTGACAAAATTATTCAAAGCATTTAATACATCTCCTTGATTCACACCGAGAGTTTCATTTTTTTACCATTTACTTAGTCCTTTGACAAACGAACATATGAACACCCTTCAGAAAAATTAATATACCAAGAGGCACATAAATACCTTGATAATTTGATGGCAATCTTTGCTTGAGGGTTTGAGCAGCTTTTAAAAACTCTTGGAGGCATTTTGGAGGCTTAAACCATGCGCGACACGTTTAGAAGGGGAGAGCGCCGCGCAAAAAGGCTGTCGGGTCACTTTTCGGGCCAACGTGACCAAAACCTACAGGTGCGCCGCGCGGCTTTGTATTCCTATGGAAAATATGTGCCTGAACGTGCCACGCAGTTTTACAGGTGCACCGCGCAACCTTTAAGCCCAAAAAACTTTGTTTTTTTTCTCACAACTTCTTCCTCCGGTCTTGTGAACAGCAAAAGGGAGTTTGTTCTTCGTTTTGAAATGTAGAAAAGGTAGAGGCAACGGTCCCTAATCTTCGTCTTTTGAAACAAAAATCAAAACCATTTTGGTGTGCTTAATGATGATTTTGAAAACATTCAAAATACCTTTGTTTTTAAAACCAAAACACGACACCCTTATCTTTTTGAACATATAGCTAAGACTTTTTTTTTTGTTCAATCAAAGCATAGTGGCAACAATCATTTTTCATAAGTCTGACCTCCCCTTTCGAAATGAAACCACTTTTTGGAGAATTTAAAACTTTGACTATTTTCTCAATAGAGAGAAAAATTCTTCCCTTGTTATATCTGCACTGTGAGAGGAAAAATTGTTCTGAGCCACATGAGGATTACAGATGTGCCTTTAAATGATGCTTCTCTTTAATTGAGAGGTGAAACTCAGTTATAATCACCCAGGCTTCATTATCATCTTTGACATACTTCCATAAAGAACAGGCCTTCCTTCTTGACAGTGCCATGCTCTATTTGTTTTGAGTGTGTTTTTCTGACCTTGAAATACATACCATAATTCTTCTGGCACCTTTATGACCTGGTGTATCTATTTGCAATTCCCTTTTGTGGGAAAGACTAAACTCAAGTTCCCTTTGTCTACTATGATGAGTAATTTGAAAGACATTCCCTTATGAGTAGGAAGATCATTACCCTTTGAAACATGATCATCATCTTTGGCTTGTGCTATGACCCATCTCTCAAGCATCAACAAGGATGTCTTATTTGGGCTCCAGACTATCTTTGAAAGTAACTCTGTTAGGAGATAAGCCATATTCTTTGATAGTTATAGTACTGATGCTTCCCCTTTGTTTTTTATATGCTTGCTTTGTTCGGAAACTTTAAACTGTCTTCTGCTTCTTTTACCATTTGTCTTTTGATCAGTCAAACCCTGAAATCAATCACTGCTCTGGCCCTCTGCTTATGAATGAAGGAGGCCTGTCTTTGAAAAAATGCCTGATGTTCTTTCAACCTCTGTCTCAATCAAATGTAGACTATTTGATGAATCATAACGAAAGTGGCTTCTCTTATACATGATGGCAGAGGTTAGTTTGAGCTCAAGACTATTTGACTCTCCTGGCCATCTGTCTAACAATCCTTTCTTCAATGACAATGAACCTATTGGCTTCACATTGTAACTGAAATAATAGGGAAATCATACAAATCATTTTTAAAGCCCACTGCTTTGCCTCTGCCTTTGATCATCATTTTCATGCAGAGACCTTTAGTTGTTGTCTCACTGTACTTCAAATCTTGTCTTCATAGTTAGTGAAAAACTCAAAAATAGACTTTACCTTTGGCCCTCTGCTTCTAGATGAAGGATGCACTTCAGTCTTTGGACCCTCTGCTTATAGATGAAGGAGGTTTTTAGTCATGTCATATCATCAGCCCTTTCACAGTGTTATTTTTTATTTCACTGTCCTTTCAGGATTTGGATATGATTACAAGAGCTTAATGAAAAACTCTCTGCTCTTTGGCTGCATCCCAGGCTCAAGATCACATTGAGAAGCATCTGTCTTCTCATGTGGAGCCAAATATTGTCTTCTGAGATGCTGGTATGTCTCTGTCCTTGAAATATCCATTTAAAACACTGCAAAAAAAACTAGAATCAGTTTGACTTATGGTCCATGTATTGCTGATACTTGAGGGTGTATTAGTGGCGCGACCTATGGCTGTAACCAACTTTATTTGCAAAATGGGAAGGTATGTTATGACTGGTCTATATCATATGGAGGTTCTTTGGCTTTAGAATAGCTTGCCAAGGGAAAAATGCTTAAAGCGCCACTTCCTAACTTAGGGGATACTTTTTGGATAGATTTGGATTGTTTCTTTAGAGTTGATGGGTAGACTAGTATGGATGAGGTTAGATAGGACTTTGATAATGAGGTTTCATCTCGTCATGGGAAGACTGAAAGGTAAGAGGGTAAAAAAAGTTTATGGGTGTTTTCCAGCTGGAAAATTTGACAATTTTTAGATCAGCTGCTAGAAAACCTGGCTGTTACAACGAGTCATCACCAACAAGTGAAAAATACTGATGACTAACACCACCTTTCTTCCTCCCACACATCTTTTCTCCCCTCGCGTTTGATCTCAGTCGTCGATCTCCCAGATTTGACAGTCCAGAACTATCTTCGCGCTCGTACTCACCAAACCTTCCCACCGTGCATATTCAACATGAAATGGGCGGTTTTTGATAGGAAATGTGTCATCCTCCAACCTGTATCGCGTTCATTTAGCCCCAAACCACTTACCACCTCAACCCCACATGAAAACCACTCCGGTTTTCCATAAAATTGCCTTTTGCATAACTTTGCGCCAAATCAGATTCAAACCGTTTTTTCTCCATGGAAACGCCTTCGCTGCATTCCTTGCCTCCACACTGCTCCTCTACCTTCACCCAAGCCTTCTGAATTAGTCTATCCCTCATTGCAGGATTTATTTAATAGGTTTGCTGTCTGTGCAGGTTTTCATGGAATTTTAAGTACACAGGCTGTCTCATAGCCAATCACAGCAGTTTGAGGCTGAGGATGACGATCCTCCACGCCCAGGAAGCAGAGAAAAAATATGCAGAGGGTCAATTCCACATCCAAGTCAATGGAACATGACCATTGGCCATTCTACCGGAACCTCCAGCGCAGAAGGCCAATTGATCCATTACTAGCAGTACCGCATTCTCCAGCACAGAAGGCTAGTCCTTCCCACGACTAATGGTATTGCCTTTGCCAGCAGTAGCAGGGGAACCACCTCATCAAAAAGCAATGATCATTCATGACTTGGCCCGCACGGCCTTTTACCTTATTTTCTTTCCACTTCGTCATTTCGAGTGAAATCCTTATTTCACTCCTGCAGTTTTTACTTTCAGTTAGTAAATTGTTGACATTTCAGTTAGAAATGGCTTTAGGCCTATGTTGTAAGATGATGAGAGGCAGTTATACCTCATCATCATTTATGTTTTTTATTTAGACCTACAACAACATACAAGCACGTGGGGAAGATATTTTCCCAAAATATCTTCTCACGCATAGGAATCAGAGGTTGTAAAAACAGGAAGAAAACACTAACAAAAGGTTCCAGATTTTCCAAAGGACTCGCTAGCTTGAGTATTCTGTATGTTTTTTTTATGAAATTTGATAGTGAATGTTTGAATATCCCGTAGGGATTCAGTAATAAGAAGTTTTTCTGGAATTGGGGATTCCGCTCTAGATGATTCACAGTTTGTAACTCTTCTCCATGTTTTTTAATACAAATGTTCATTTCGTATCTTTCTACATTTCTTGTATCTAATGCTCTGGAATGTGAGGGCTCCCATGTTTAAATGTGAATTTATCATAGCAGATACTCATATTTACTCATCTACAACGCTTTAAATGTGGCTCAGGCATGATACTTTGTTTCATCTTCTATCTCTTCTGTCGTTCTTCCGATATTAACTACAATGGATTCTTATCTTTGAACGAGTCTAGATATATGGATTCTTATCTTTGCATGAGCCTAGTATATATGGATTCTTATGCTTGGATAAGCCCGGTTATATTTGATATCTTACTCCATCTTCTGCCATAGTCATTGCTCATATATAACTTGATAACTGTGTATTCCTTTTAGAAGTCGGCCCCCTTTACAGCATTTTGTTTTAGAGCTGTTTGATGCATTTACTTATTGCAGTTTGTACTCAGTTTCTATAGTTTTTCTAGTTGTTGTGTTTAACTTTGGGGTCTTGGTTCCACCCTTATTAAAACCATTCATCTGAGTGATAGTAGCATGAAAGCCTAACATTTTCAACTGCAATCAGTTGAGTCATATGCTCCTTGCATTTAAGATGTCCTAGGCACTCTTCTTTATATAACTCAAGGCTATCTCTAGGAGCTACAACATCTTTTTGGCGTAGTTTCTGAGGAAATAATTGAAAGAAATAAATCCCTGGGCCTCGAAAAATATCATCCACCCTTCAGAATAGGTGAGCAGGAAGGGTTGGGAGTTTTAGATCCCTCACCTTGGCAATTCCATTGTCATTCAAAGATAAATCTATTTGTAGTCCTGGCTTCCCGAAAGCCACACCTGAGGTCAGATACATCCCAGTTGAGAACACCTTTAGTGTCTGATCTAGAGAATATTTTGCACAAGAGAAGTTGGAGAGAAAGACAATCATCTTATACAGATATTCCTAGATTCTCCCTGGAAGGCTCTCCATCCTCCTCTTAATTAGCTCAAGATCAAGGCCTTGATTCTACTACAAGAACCCTTGATTATACTTCTAGTAGCTTCTCCCTTGAAAATATTGAAGTAAAAGATGAGGCTAAGTCTGTAGACACCACGAGCTTCTTTCTGCATCCCAATCCTGAAACCAAAGAAGTTAAAGAAGTCACAGAGGTTTCCAATTCTCATATTCCAGCAGTTCAATCAACCCCTCAAGCCGTTTTACAGTATATCCCCATTGTCATACATACTTCTCTTCCACCACCTCCTATTACACATCAGACTCTCCCGCCACCTCCACAACCTTCGATGGTTGTTCCTGGCTTCCTACTGAACAAATATTCCCCCCTGGCATTGCCTCAGATCCTGAATGACATGCCTCAGGATTACCTAAAGATCCTACCTCGTTTCAATGGAGAAAATGATACTGAAGCTCAGAAACACTTGGAAGTTTTTTGCGTCTTCGCAGAAAATTTCAATGTTGAACATCTGGATGTGGTTTTGAGATTTTTTTCAAATCTCTAGATGGAAAGGCCAGAAAATGGTTCAAGACCTTGGGGGACCTCTTCATTAATAACTGGGAGGAAATGGAAAATTCCTTCACTAAGAAATGGGGAGAGAAGAAGGACCACAGATACTGTCTTACAGAATTCAACGCACTTAGAAAGAGACATAATGACGACGTGTCTGAATTCATCAAGAGATTTAATAAATTATATACAAGTCTCCCAGCCGAAATGAAGCCTCACCATATCGTTGTTAAAGTGGTGTTTGTAGTAGCCTTTGAGTCAGAATTCAGATTCTCTTTAAGAGAAAGGAAGTCTGCTACTTTGGATGAAGCCCAGACTGATGCATTGGAAGTGGAAGCTAACTTTTCTTCTATGGGTAGATCAAAAGGGAGGTTAGACCATGATGCTAGATGTAGAGGGAAAGAAGAAGCATCTAACTCTGGTCAAGATAGAGAGGTAGCAAATTACAAAATAGAGGAGATGAGTAAAATGATCAAGAACCTTTCGAGCAAGCTGGTGAATCTTGAGCTTGAGGCAAAGAAGTCACCCTCCAAGCCATTCCAAATTTCTCCAAACAGAGGTTTTAACCCACAATATAGAAAGCCTCCTCTTCAAATATTGCAAAGAGATTGGAAGGAGCAACATGATCACATACAGCCTCCGCTGTATTTGGAAGGGCAGATGGATGGCCCTATCGAAGACATTCCTGATGGGCAAGATGATCAATATCTTTCTTACTCAGACGACGATGAAGTTGAGTCTTCTTTGCAAGAAGGTGAAGGAGTGGAGCTTTCCTTGCAAGAAGAAGAAGAAAAAAAAAGTGCTGCTAAAGATCCAGAGATCGATGATTACTGTAAAAAATTTGTAGACTTCATGCAAGCACAGTTTCATAGAAAATATGATCTCAGGTCCTCTTGAAAGAGAACCTGCACACAAGAACAAGAAGAAGAGATGCCTCAGAAGGAGATAGTTGTTCATAAAGTCGGAGATAAAGTTAAGAAACCTATGATCGAACCTTTGCATCCTACTGTCTCTGTTCCATATTATTCTAATATAGTCCCCAACTAAATTGAAAAATTCAAGCCTATCCCAAAGGAAGAAAAACCTCCAGCCAAGAGTAAAGAGCCAAAGGAAAGTCTCATAGAGAAGCCTCCTCCTGTGTTTAGCCTTCAGAAAGAGCTGGAAAAAGTAAAAATTCTCGTTCCTTTGACTGAACTACTGAAACAGCCAGCCTACCAGTCTCAGGGGTATTCTTTCATGCTTCCTCAAGGAGCAGCTCCAATCCCAGATAGTTTTAACCTCCAGGAAGAAAGTCCTATGGTCATGTTCGGTCCTCATGTTGAGGAGTTAGATGCTTTAACTCCTCCTTTCTATGTCTCTTTAGTAATTCATGATTTGTTGTTGCACAACTGTATGCTGGATTCCGAGGCGTCCCATAACCTGTTAACTTTGTCGTTGATGGAGCAATTGGGGCTACAGATCACTCGCCCATACAAATATCTCTACTCTTTTGACTCTAAAAGAGTCAAATGTTTAGGGATGATCAAGGATCTGGTGGTAAACCTAGCCCAAATCCCAGCTAAAAGCATGGTAATGGAAATAGTAGTGGCTGACATCCCAGCTCGGTTTGGGATGCTGTTATCTAGATCATGGGGTACAAAAATGAGAGGATCTATAAAGCTATACCTAACCTATGTGACCATCCCTATGTTTGGAGGCCAAGAAAGGAGATTATATTGGGAAACAAGGTTTGTGAAGATGGTCACTAAAGCTGATAACTCATTAAATTCACCGGTGTACAGGAAAGAGGGTGATTTTTCTTGTCTAATGCTTGAAGAAGACCAAGATTACTTGCAAGAGCCATCTTTCTATCAAGTAAAAGCTGAGCAGTCTTCAAGTAATGAATAAGGTGGGATTTGGACCTTTCACTTTGACAGAGCCAACTCAAAGGAAGGGAATGGAGTTGGGATTATCCTTATCTCTCCTACTGGAAAACTAGTCCCATTATCTTTCAAATTAGAGTATGAAGCCATGAACAATGTGGTTGAATACGAAGCCTTGTTTCTAGGTCTACAAATAGCAAATAACATGAATATTCAGAGCTTGAAGTTTTTGGGAGATTCAGAACTGGTAGTGAGACAAGTAAGAAAACAATGTCAAGCTAAGCACCCATGACTGAGGGATTACAAAAATGAGGTATGGGACTTGGTAGAAAATTTCTTCTTAGCATTCAATATTCAATTCATGCCAAGTGACCATAACAGAATGGTGGACTCTCTCGCAGTAGTTGCAAGCACTTTTTGACCACTTCAGAACCCCCTCCCGAGGTATGAAATAGGGGTTCACTACCGTCCTTCCATCCCTAACAATTTCAAACACTGGCAGGTGTTTGAAGACGAAGAGAAAGTGAAAGTATTCATGGAGACTATTGGGGAATTCTCCAATATGGACATAGATGCTGGCGAGGAAGACACTGAGGAGCTTCCTCAGAATAAATGGCAGGATACTGTAGTTGGGCACAAGGTGCTGCAACTCAAAGGGAATGTAATACCCAGAGGATTGGTCCCCCTGGAGAGACTATTTGATAAGAATGATGTCCCAATCTGGCCAAGTAAGGTTGTTGAAGAAAATTAGGTAGATGACCTGAACCTCGGCAGGGAGGCTGATCCCAAGCTTGTGAAATTGTCTAATAAGGTACCCGAAGAATACAAAGAGCAATATCGAAAGCTATTTCAGACATATAGAGATGTCTTTGCCTGGTCCTATCAAGATTTGAAGACCTTTTATATTAGCATTATCCAACACAAGATTCCATTAAAAGGAGATGCTAAGCCACACAAACAGAAATTAAGACAGATTAATCCTTTACTCCTTCCTTCCATAGAAAAGGAAATCAAGAAACTGTTGAAGGCTAAGATTATTGTGCCATTAAGATATTCTGAATGGGTGGCCAACTTGGTCCCAGTCCGAAAGAAGAATGGGGAAATAAGATTGTGTGTTGACTTTCGGAACTTGAACAGAGCATCTCTAAAAGACAATTATCTGCTACCCAAGATGGACCATATATTGTAGAAGGTGGTAGGATCTTCATGAATGTCTATGATGGATGGATTTTCTGGTTATAATCAAGTAGCAGTGCTTCCGGAGGACCAAAAGAAAACCGCATTCACTACTCCTTGGGGAACTTTTATGTATGCTCGAATGTCGTTTGGATTGATCAATGCGGGGGCTACATTTCAAAGGGCCATGGACATTGCTTTTGTGGGGGAAAAAGACAAATTCGTGGTGGTGTACCTGGACAATATAAAAGTCTTCTCAAAGGACGATGCTGAACATATAAATCATTTGCTCAGAACCTTTGACAAGTGTCGTTGGTATGGATTGTCTTTAAACCCTCAAAAATATCTATTTGCTTTAGAAGAGAGTAAATTGTTGGGGCATATTGTAACAAAGGCAGGGGTAAAAATTGACCTGAAAAGGGTAGAAGTCATAAATGGTATATCCTTTCCCATAAACAAGAAATAGGTCCAAGTTTTTATTGGACATATCAACTTCTTGAGAATATTCATACCGAACTATGCAGAGATAGTCCGGTACATAACTGATATGATGAAGAAAGATAATGAAGTAAAATGGACTACTGAGTCACTGGAATCTTTTAACTGAATAAAAAATGCTCTCGCAGAAGTCCCAGTATTGGCAGGACCGGATTATACGAAACCCTTCATAATATTTTCATTTGCATCTCCCCACACCGTCGCAGCTATATTATTGTAGAAAAATGAGGAAGGTCATGAACAACCCATTGCCTTTTTCAACCAAGTGCTTCGTGACGCTGAGCTAAAATATAACATCCTGGAGAAACAGGCTTATGCCTTGGTCAAATATCTGAAGGATTTTTGGATGTATGTACTGCAGGCAGCTATAACTGCATTCGTACCCATAGTGGCTGTAAAAGACATCTTGATTCAGGGAGATAGCAAAGGAAATAGAGGCAAATGGATAGCCAAGATACAGGAGTAAGAGTTGGAGATATGCCCCACTAAGCTAATAAAGGGACAGGGATTAGCCAAGATCCTTTCTTAATCAAACTGTCAGGCTCTGGGGATAAATTTGTCTATGGTGGCCAATGAAGATCCTGGAAGATCAGACGAGCAACACAGGATAGAAACTATTACACAAAATACCCATATGGAGTACGTTCTTAGTGCATGGTACAAAGAAATTGTAGAATACCTCTTAACTCTTAGATTTCCTCCAAGCTACGACAAGACAAAGTATAGAATGCTGAGGCTAAAATCTCAGAAGTTCATTGTAGCAAATGGTCGTTTGTACTGGAGAGACCCATCGGGCATACTACTTTTATGTTTCACGGAAAATGAAGTAGAAGAAGTGATGGCATAATTCCACGAGGGCATCTGTGGTGGCCATTATAGCTGGAGGGATACGGCACACAAAATTCTGAAAGCAGGCTTTTTCTGGCCCAAAATTTTCGGAGATGTTCATGCTCAGGTAAGGGCCTGTGACAAATGTCAGAAATTTGCTGAAAGGCAGAAGTTCGCACCTTTTCCTATGATCCCGGTACACATAGAAGAACCTTTCTAGCAGTGGGGAATTGATTTCATCGGCAAAATTCATCCTGCCTCAAGCGGGAAACACAAGTGGATACTAACAGCCATCGATTACTTCACTAAATGGGTAGAGGCCATGCCAGCAAGGAATGCTACAGACACAGTGGTGATCAAGTTTCTGGAAGATAACATTATCTCAAGGTTTGGTTGCCCTGCTAAGATTGTCACCGATAATGCTTAGGCTTTAAAGTATGTCAAATTTATCAGTTTTTTCCAATAGTATAATATTGTGTTAGGACACTCTATTGCATACTATCCGCAGGGAAATGGAATGGCAGAATCCTCAAACAAAACTTTGGTAAGGGCATTGAAAAAGGCCATAAATGAAAAACAAAAGAACTGGGATTCACAGCTCAAGTTCGTGCTATGGGCAAATAGAATCACTAGTAAAAGGTCAACAGACAAATCTTCATATGAATTGGTCTATGGTAGAGCAACGGTTTTCCCAATACAATTGGCCTTACCCATGGCTAGGTTCATGCAAGATTGTCAAGAGTAACCAAACGATCTTAACAGAAGAATAAATCGGTTAGTAGAGCTGGAAGAGACTTGAAGTCGAGTAAATCAGAGGTTGACTGAGTACCAAGAGAAAATGAAAGACCTGTTCGATCAACATGTTAAAGATAAAGAGATGCAGGTCGGAGATCTGGTGCTAAGATGGGACATAAGAAGGGCTGAGAAAGGAAAGCATGTAAAGTTCGATACTCTATGGTTCGGACCTTTCAAAATTGTAGAAGCCAAAGGAAACAATACATTCAGATTGGAAAATTTGCAGGGTGATCTGCTCGAAGCCCCTGTGAATGGGAAATTCTTAAAACCCTTTTTCCAGTATTGATTCAGGCCGAAAGGTCTGCTGTATGATATTGTACATTATTCAATTTCTTTTGTTATGATGTTTGTTGTCTTGATTTGTCATGAAGAAAGAAGATAAGGCATCAAGGGACTATGTTCACAAGAAGAAGGCTAACAGATGGTTTGCGGAGTTCTCGACGTGTTCGAGGACAAACAGGTCGTCCCCAAGTGGAGCCAATTTTTTATGACATCCCTCACCAAGCTGGGATGTCTAATGACAAGGAGCCTTATACTGCAAATCAAATACAACAAGGACTTCATGGACTGTCAAAGCCCCTTTTTCACCTATCGGAACCCTTGAAAAGGCTAAAAATCCACCTTTTGGCTTTAAAAGCGCTCATTCTAACATATAAGGTCTTAAGCCCCTTTTTCTTAAGCCCGAACTCCTTTTCCATCATGACCGAGTGCTAAGACCATCGGCCATCACATGTCACTATTTCCATGTTCCCACTTCCAAGTTTTCTATTTCGCCGATGGCCGATCCTCCAATAAGATCTGGACCATCCATTCCCCAAGATCCGACTACCATCGCATCTGCACATCGCATCGAGGTTCGCCCTTTCCCTTCCACCTTCCCTTCTCCGCCGATGATCATCCCCCGCTGATGGAATCCTAGCCATTGATCTCTCCCAGATCCAACGGTCCTTGCTCATTGCCACCCTAACATTCCTTGTGCATTGAACTCCTTTTCCGCCAATGTGCGAAACCCCGACGCAATCCCGATCGTTGATCTTCACAGATCCAACAGTCCTCGCTCCATCGCACATCACACATCGCAGTAATCCATTTTCACTCTATATTTCTCTGCTGATATGTCGATCTTCCGAGATAATCTCCACCGTTGATCTCCACAAATCCAACGGTCATCGCTCCATCGTGCCTTCGCAAATTCCCCGACCACTCATCCACTATCACATTCCCCACCCTGATCTGGACTGTCGATCATCTTGATCCAACGGCCAACGCGCCTCTACCTTTACCCCACTCATTCTTTCTCCTCGACATATCTCTGTGATTAATCCTCAAGATCTAATGGCCCTCGCTTCATCGCACATTCACCTTTCACCCCTCCCCTCGCACCATTCATTTCTTTATGCGATTCCGCGATGCATCCTCCACCATCCAATTAACCCAAATCTACGGTGCAGGTTCACTACGGGGGCACCCGACCAAAGTGGCCTGTACTCCCCAATGCCCCCGCAGTTGACTCATTTGACTACGGAAGATCTTCATCCAACGGTCCATATTCACTATGGAGGCACTCGGCCCACAAACCCGTCCGTACCCTCCATCCCCCGTGTTTGATCTCAACCGTCGACCTTCTCCAGATCCGACGACCATCGACTCTCCTCCCATATAATCTCACCGGTCCCACTCGACTGCACTAGGCTTTTCATCGTGCTTCCATTCAATCTCCACCGTTGATCTCGTCCCCATTCCAACGGCTCTCCCTCCATCGGCATATCGTAATTTCTCCCTCCGCGTTTCCTCCTCCCGTCTGTCTGGATCTCCGATATGCGAAGCCCCGATTCAATCGCAGATGTCCATTTCTCTAGATCCAACGGCCCATATTAATCCAACATTTTCAACTCCGCCCAATAGCCTTTTGCTACCTGAAAAAACTGCTGATGTCATCGCCGGGTCCCACCTTTCTTCCTCCCACACATATTTTCTCCCCTCGCGTTTGATCTTAGCCGTCGATCTCCCAGATCTGACGGTCCAGAACTATATTCCCGCTCGTCCTCGCCAAACCTTCCCACCATGCATATTCAACACGAAATGGGCAGTTTTTGATAGGACAATGTCATCCTCCAACCTATATCGCATTCATTTAGCCCCAAACCACTTACCACCTCAACCTCGCGCAAAAACCACTCTAGTTTTCCACAAAACCTTCTTTTGCATAACTTTGCGCCAAATCAAAGTCAAACCATGTTTTCAACATGGAAATTCCTTCGCTGCTTTCCTTGCCTCTGCACTGCTCCTCCACCTTCACCCGAGCCTTCTAAAGCAGTCTATCCCTCATCGCAGGATTTATTTAACAGGTTCGCTGTTTGTCCAAGTTTTCATGGCATTTTAAGTACACAGGCCGTCTCATAGCCAATCACAGCGGTTTGAGGCCGAGGATGATGATCCTCCATGCCCAAGAAGCAGAGAAAAAATATTTAGAGGATCAATTCCATGTCCAAGTGAATGGATCATTACCATTGGCCATTCTACAGGAACCTCCAGCGTAGAAGGCCAACTCATCCATTATTCTCCAGCATAGAAGGCCAGTCCTTCCCAGGACTAACGATATTTCCTTCGCCAGCAGTAGCAAAGGCTTTGCCTCATCAAACAACAATGATAATTCATGACAGGGCCCACGTGGCCTTTTACCTTATGTTCTTTCCACTTCGTCATTTCGGGTGAAATCCTTATTTCACTCCTGTAGTTTTTACTTTCATTTAGTAAATTGTTGACATTTCAGTTAGAAACAGCTTTAGGCCTGCGTTGTAAGATGATGAGAGGTATTTCTACCTCATCATCATTTCTATTTTGATTTATACCTACAACAACCTACAAGCACGTGGGGAAGTTATTTTCCCAAAATATCTTCTCGCGCATAGGAATCAGAGGTTATAAAAACAGGAAGAAAACACTAACAAAAGGTTCCAGATTTTCCAAAGGACTCGCTTTCTTGAGTATTCTGTATGTGTTTTGTATGAACTTTGATAGTGAATTTTTGAATATACCGTAGGGATTCAGTAAGAAGAATTTTTGCTGGAATTGGGGATTTCGCTCTGGATGATTCACAGTTTGTAACTCTTCTCCATGTTTTTTAATACAAATGTTCATTTCGTATCTTTCTACATTTCTTGTATCAAATGCTCTGGAATGCGAGTGATCCCATGTTTAAATGTGAATTTATCATAGTAGATACTCATATTTACTCATCTACAGCGCTTTAAATATGGCTCAAGCATGATACTTTGTTTCATCTTCTATCTCTTCCGTCGTTCTTCCGATATTAACTACAATGGATTCTTATCTTTGAACGAGTTTAGATATATGGATTCTTATCTTTGCATGAGCCCAGTATATATGGATTATTATCCTTGGATAAGCCTGGTTATAGTTGATATCTTACTCCATCTTCTGCCATAGTCATCGCTCATATATAACTTGATAACTGTGTATTCATTTTAGAAGTCGGCCCCCTTTACAGCATTCTATTTTAGAGCTGTCTGATGCATTTATTTATTGCAATTTGTACTTAGTTTCTGCAGTTTTTCTAGTTTTTGTGTTTAAATTTGGGGTCTTGGTTCCACCCTTATTAAAACCATTCATTTGAGTGATAGTAGCATGAGAGCCTAAAATTGTCAACTGCAATAAGTTGGGTCATATGCTCCTTGCATTTAAGATGTCCTAGGCACTGGTCTTTATACAAATCAAGGTTGTCTCTAGGAGCTACAACACATGATTTCACCTTGTGCTTCAAGATCAGTTTTCTAGGAGTTGTATATTCATATCCAGCATTCAAGCCAACATTACACACCTCCATGCAGCAGCAATTCCCCATGGGACTGCGCAATCCAGTCCTGTAGATCTATTGGAGGATGGAAGTTTCTAGTATTTCTGCTTGAAATCCTGTGAGGGACCATATCCTCACTTTGGGCATACTATTTCTATCATTCTTGAGCTGATTTTCATTATCCAGCAGTTGTCTAGAGAGCTTCCATCCTTGACAGTGTAGTTTCACTCAGCTGTTGTGTATTCAACAGTTGCATTCAGTGGAGGAGGAAGGAGGAGCTATATCTTGAACTTCTAGATTGAGGATCTAGTGAAGGGATCAACCCTTCAAGCATTGAGATGATTGTATATCATTGCAACCATATATTCTTCAGTTCATGCTTCAGATCTGCATACCCAACAGTCATAGTTGCAGGGCCTAAGAAGGTGATTTTCCAAGATTTTCAGATCTGGAAATCCTTCTTGGGTTATCTTGGGTATTCATCATAGAGCCCCAATATGAATTCCCGACATCATCTGAGCTCCAGAACTTCCATATCTACACTTCTATAATTTTTTGGCAGTTCCAGTCTCGACATTTGCAATAGGGACAACGCGGTATTCCTTCTAGCAGTCCAACAGTTATGCAGTCCCTCTTTTGGGAGCACTTCAGGGTCATTCTAGGCCACTTTTTTTGCTTGTGTGTCTCATATTTTTAGCACTGTTGTAATTATATTCCACCTCCTATATAATAAAATGGCTCAGCTATTTTGTATATTTTTACGGTGTATTTAGATTATTTGTTCATTGCTGTAGTTTCTAGCTATTGTGTTTTTGTATTACTGCATTCTCCCTTTTGTGATATTACAGTGGTATCAGAGCATGATATTTGGCTCAACTTGTGGGCACTTCATCTTTAAAATCAAAAGAAGAAACATATATTAGAGATCTATAATGGTGGAGGGATTTAGTTTTGCCTCATTTCTCTTTAGATATTTACTAGATCTCTCCAAGGAGGTCAAAAAAATTAAGAGAGAATGGAAAAGGGAGGATCCAAGAATATTTCAGAAAGAGGAAGGTCAAAGCACTCCCTATCAGCAGTAGAAACAATCGACAAGGAAAATTACTCCACATCATTCTACTAGATCCACTTTATTTGAGAAGGAAGGAGAATGGTGTGAATATGAAGGAGAATTGGGGTATGAGACCCTAAGTAATATTTTTCCAAGTAAAAATCACAACCTAGATCACTAAAGGAGAATCTATCTCTCCAACAGTTTTTACAACTCAAAGAAGAAAGGAGATCCCACAGCAGCAACAGAAGAAAGAGGAATAGATTCTTCTTGCCTACATTTGATGGATCATCCACAAGCACATTGAGGGCTTGGAGACAAGAGATAGCTGCTTTCTTTCAGCTATAACCAGTAGCAAAAAGAGAGGCTATTGAAATTGCAGTGCTGCAGCTTGAGGGTGAAGCAAAGGATTGGTGGTTTAGTCATTTATCACATGCCGAAGTGACTGATTATGTAGATTTATTTCAAAGACTGAAGAAGAATTTTGGTAGAAGGAAACCAGAGACATTTCCCATATAAACATCTCCCATCATTGATGAGAGAGTACATGAAGAGCCAAAGGAAGATGTCCTCACTATCACTCCGGAAGAGGAGCCCTTACCACCACCACCAACTGCAGATGTACTTACATTAGGAGGAGGAACACTTGCATCTTTGCAAGATGGTCTTGAGCTCTTTAAATTGGGAGCCCCATGCATGATTCATGAGATGCATGAGGAACAGGAGGCAGATACCAGTGCTGTTATAGTAGAAGAGATGCAGCCATCATCATTACCCGTAGTTGGAGAGGCCATTGCACCAGTTAGAGGAACTCTTGTAGATGTACAAGATGTTGCCGAGATTTAGCTTCTCCAAGGTTTGCAAACACTTTCATATCATATTATTTCAATACCTCATATTAATATTTGTGATACCATGCCATCAGGGAAATTTCATAACCAAGGATTAGAGCACCTTGCTGATTTGGAGCAGCAAATTATCACTTCACAGAGGACCCTTGACTTGATCAAGGAGAAGATGTATAGCTGATCTGGTGATCATGTCCAAGTTTTAAAAAATTTCTCAAAAATGAAAGTCCACATAAGTGGTTTCAATCTGAACGACTAGAAAGGACTCAACACTGCGATTTTGGCACCGCGAATGCTTCTCAAAACCGAGGTCGTATGCAAAAGTTATTAAGGTTTGAAATCGTCCAGTAAACTCCAAAATTCAGTCGACCAAGTTTGACTTTAAAACTTTGGAAAATTTTAAAAAAGAATATTTTGGGAATATTCCTTGGAATATTCCCTAGAATATTCCTTGGAGGGGCGAATGATATTCCGACAAGTGTCAGCGCTGGATTCGATGATGGATTGACTGTTTTGAAATTGTGGCCAATCACGGTGTTGATCAACATTTAACATAAGTCACTGATGTTATTAAAGGTTGATAAGTTATGTATGGAACTTCATATCAAATGGTGGAATATTTGAAGAGTTGGCCAGAGTGAAGTGGCAACAGTAAAGTAGGAACAGGAAGTAATGTGGCAGAACTAACGTGCGGGCCCTAAGGGTCGGTATGCTATGTTTTGAATCAGTCTTATGGAAAATATGTTCGAAACTCATGTGCTTCATATAGCAAAAGGTAAGGTAAAGTCCTTTAGGTTAACTGGTACCGAGGCCCGTACCAGTATTAGACCCCGCACACAGTGTCCACCTGTGTCCAACTCTCACCCAATCCCTATACGCCACGTGCCCCATTGTCAGTGTCCTTACGACGCTTACCCTATCTACTTCACCTCTTTTTTCCCTCTACCGTTACCCTCCTAAGGCTTTGAAATGCATTTAAACGAGCTAAAAACCCACTTTAGACTTTGTAATAGGGCCTAGCCCCTTTCTCGGCTAAACCTTAACCACTTCCCCATAACCCTTGCCCATGACCAAGCACTTAAAGCCTTGGGGGGCCAATCGCAAAGCGCATATCACAATTTCACATGTTCGTGCCCGATCAATCTATCGCAAATATTTGCGAAGTGATCCACCCATCGCAAATCCGACCCATCGCAAAAGCACAAAGCGCAGTTCTCTATTGGTGCCACTTTCCGTCATCGCACTTTCCGCCTTTGTGATTTGTGATCATCGCAAATCGCACCCATCGCAAACCGCACCCATCGCAGATCTGCCCCATCGCAAAAGCGCAAAGCGCAATTTTCTGATTGGTGCCACTTTCCGCCATCGCACTTTCCGCCTTTGCGATCCACGCTTTCCGTATTGGGTCCCACCTCGTACGTTCATTCCCGTAGCCCTCATGCACATTTCCGTTGCATTTCATGTGTTTCCTTTGCATTTCCACCAAAGTCTGAAGGTTTCACATTTTACGTTAAAATTTCAATGTTTCATATGTATTCCATCATGTGCATAAGTTATTCCACGAACCATTCTCCACCGTCGATCCCCACCAGTAGACCACGATCGAATGGCCCACGATGCATTTCCCCCACCAAACCCTATCATACACCGTACCATTGCCTTTTTCACCGTTTTTACGCAGAAAACACTGTTCGACCACCGTCGCGCCATTGTTCTCTAGTCCTTCATAATCACTCCCATATGCACGAATTTTATAATTCATTCAAGTGTTTTGCAGGGTTATCAAGCGGGAGAGGCCGCCAGGATTACACAGTCCTTATGTGCAACGGCAGGTCTTCGCGACAAAGGTATAGAAGAAGCAGGTTGCAAAGCCCAACATGCCAAGAGATATTTTTCTTTCTTGAAGGGTTTGAAAGCTAGTGAGGCAGACCATCATGGCATAGCGAGTCGATTCAAGGAAACAGTTGAGCGTCAGAAGATCATTGATAAGGAGTTGGCCCGTGTTATAGCTTCAAGGGCCCTACAATAGCTTGCAGCCAGCGTGGACCGTTTCGATACAACGTGGGCTGGAATCGCAGCAGTAAGACCTCCATCGTGCTAAGATTCCACTACTCCTTCCATGCTTCGACCATTAACAGAATATGAAGCATGCCTCCAGGAAGAAAGGAACCATCAGTGGGCAGTCAGCAAAGGTGCACCCTATTTGTCAGCAAAATTTCCAGTTCATCCGCAAACATGTCGCCTCTAGTATCAGCAACAGCCTCGACCCCTTCTCGCAAATGATACATTGTTATTTCATGATTTGGCCCTCGCGGCAGTTTTACTTTTTACCCCAGTTAGTCATTTTCAAGTTTCAGGTGGAATTTATATTTCGCCCCAGCAATTTACTTTTACGCATATTGTTATACAATTTTGGTTTTAAATGGCCGAGCGCCTAACAGCAAATGATGAGAGGTTTTTTATTCCTCATCATGATTTTTGTTATTTTGAAAAGGAATTATAACAAATTCATAGCATGTGAGGACGATATTTTCCCAAAATTCTTCTTGCCCATGTAAGGAAGTTCCTATATAAGAAATAACAGAAGAGAACACAGGGTTCCAGATTTCCGGAAGAAAATGGCAGTGTAAAAGTTTTTGTATGCTTGTCGTGGAATTATCAATGCAAATACACAGAGCCCATGGGGTTTCAGTGAAGAGAAGTTCTAGTTATGTATGAGGATTCCAGTCTTAATGCTATATAGTTCGTGACTCTTTCTTTGTGATATTGTATCATTGTTCTCTCCACTGTTTTCAATTTCCTTTTATCGTGTCTTGGAATGCGAGTAACTTGCCACCTCGAGTATGAATTTATCGCTGTCTGATACTCATGCTTTATTGGTCTATGTTGCTTTAAATATGGCCCATACACGATATGTCGTTCCGCTTAACACATCATTCATGTTTCCTCCGTATTAAACATCGTGGAATGTTACTCTCACTGAACTGATTGATATGTATGGATTCTTGGTTCCTAAGCCCGTATTATGTTGAAATATGTTTTCTGAGCACCATTTCATTGGTAGTTAGTACTCCCCTTTCACTTTCTGCACCCCAAATATTTTTCTGTTTAAAATACCTATATGTCTTTGAGAAACTGGCCCTCTCTGATGAAAGTTGTCTCTAAGTTGTTTGAAGTATATATGTATTGAAGATTCCCTTCTTGTCTTTACAGTGTCTTTATAACTTGCTAAATCCAAAGGTAGTTTGGTCCCATCCATATGATGATGCTTTACACAAGTTGAAAAGGTAGAGAGTCCTAAGTTGATAATAAGCCTGAAATATACTTTATACTCCCTACTGTTTAAGATGTCCTGGGCACTGGTCTTTGGCAACTCAAGGCTGTCTCTAGGAGCTACAACATCTTTCTGGCGCCATTGCCAAGGATTGAATTTGAATAAATTTAAATCCCTGGGCCTCGAAAAAATCCATTCACTCTTCAGTCAGGTGAGCATGAAGAGTTGAGAGTTGTGCACCCCTCACCTTGGCGACTCCACAATCATTTTACAATTAAACCTGTTTGTAGTCCTGGCTCCCCGTAAACCACACCTAAGGTCAGATACATCTCAGCCAAGGACACCTTCTGTGTTTGACCCAGAAAGAATCCTACATAGAAGAAACTGGAGGGGAAGACCATTTGTTCATACTGAAATTCCACCGCTCTCTCTAGAAGACCTCCCTTCTTCCTCTTCTCAGGTCGCCCAGTGGCAATATTCTAACTCTGCTCTGGGTGAAGCCGGCTATTACTCTGACTACCTACCTGCGGGAAATATTCGAGTTAAAGACGAGGCTGAGTCAGTAGATACCACCCGTTACATATTCCATCCTACTCCAGAAACAGAAGAAGTTAAAGAGGTCACAGAAGTATCTGATGTTACCACTCCACCCTTGTCTCCATCATCCCAAGCTACCGTCCATTATATCCCTATCATCATTCACACTACGCTTCCACCTAGTCCTCCACTTACTCATCAAGCCCTCTTATTACCTCCACCTCCTCCTCCAATGGCTAATGTCCCTGGTTTCCTTCAAAATAGATATGCTCCTTTGGAGCTACCTACAGTACTAAATGACTTTCCACAAGACTATTTGAAGATTCTGCCGAGATTCAATGGTGAGAATGAGATTGAAGCCCAGAAACATATCGAAGTCTTTTTCTCTTTCGCAGAGAATTTCAATGTGGAACATCTAGATGTGGTCCTAAGGATGTTCGTGCAATCCTTAGATGGGGAAGCTAGAAAATGGTTCAAGACACTTGGAGCTCGTTCTATCAACACATGGGAGGGAATGGAGGATGCTTTCATCAAAAAATGCGGAGAAAAGAAAGATCATGGTAATGTTCTTACCGAATTCAACACTCTGAAAAAGAAACATAATGAAGGGGTGTCAGAGTTTATCAAAAAATTTAACAAATTGTGCCTGAGTCTCCCCGCCAATATGAAGCCTCACCAGACCGCTGGCAAGGTCATTTTTGTGGCAGCATTTGATTCTGAATTCGGTTTCTCATTGAGAGAGAGAAAGCCAACCACTCTGGATGATGCACAGACAGACGCACTGGAGATAGAAGCAAATTTTGTCTCTACTGGCAAATCCAAAGGGAAACAGGAACAGGATGTTAGAAGGAGGGGAAAAGAGGAAGTATCCACCTCAAGCCAAGACAGAGATTCATCTAATGACAAGATTGAAGAAATGAACAAGATAATCAAGAATCTCTCAAGTAAGCTGATCAAGCTTGAGATGGAGGCCAAGAATTCACCCACAAATAATTTCCAGAATGCTCCAAATAGAGGTTTTAACCCTCAATATAGAAAGCCGCCCTTGCAGATACTGCAAAGGGGGCAGAAGGAGTAGCAAGATCAGGTACCACATCCTTTATACTTGGAAGGGAAAGTAGAAGGTTCTACCGAAGACATTGCTTGTGAGCAAGAAGAGACCTGTCTTGTTTTCTCAGACCATGATGACATTGAATGTCATGTTCACGAAAGTGGTGAGGAGGAAGTACAAACTCACTCATAAGTCAAAAATGACGAAAGCAATGAGGATCCGGAGATTGACAACTACTGCAAGTAGTTTTTCGACTTCATGCAGGGTCAGTTTAACAGGAAATATGACCTCAGGTCCTCCAGAAAGAGAACCCACACTCAAGATGAAGAGGAGGACACACCCCAAAAGTCAGCACCTGCACAGAAGGAGGTCAACACTCAAAAACCCCCAGAAAAAGGTAAGAGGCCCCTCAACCAAACCCTACAATCTGATGCTCTAATGCCTTCATCCTCACAAGTAACTGCACCCCTAAGGTTGAGCCCATCATAAAAGAAGTTAAGCCTCCCCTCTAGAGCAAAGATTCAAAAGTAAAAGAGGTGTCAATAGATAAGCCGTCATCTGTCTTTAATTTACAAAAAGAACTTGAAAAAGTGAAAATCCCAGTTCCTTTGACTGAGTTGTTAAAACAGCCAGCATATCAGTCCCAAGTCACATCCTTCATGCTTCCCCTAGAAGTAATACACATCCCTGACAGTCTCAACTTACAAGAAGAAAGACCTATGGTAGTGTTTGGTCCACATGTCGAAGAATTAGACCCCTCTACACCTCCCTTTTACGTGTCTTTGGTGATCCATGACCTATTACTCCACAATTGTATGTTAGAATCTGGAGCCTCCCACAATCTAATGCCTCTGTCTGTCATGGAACAATTAGGACTCCAAATCACTCGTCCATATCAGGACCTGTACTCATTTGACTCCAAAAGAGTTAAGTGCTTGGGCATGATTAAGGACCTGGTGGTCAACCTGGCCCAAATCCCAGCTAAAAGTGTAGTAATGGACATCGTGGTGGCTGACATTCCAGCCCGTTTTGGTATGCTACTATCAAGGTCCTGGGGAACAAAAATTTGCAGGTCAATTAAATTATATCTAACATATGCCACCATCCCAATTTTTGGCGGGCAAGAGAGGAGATTATACAGGGAGACCAGATTTGTAAAAACGGTTACCAAAGCTGACTGTTCAGAAAATTCATCAGTCTACAGTAAGGATAGAGATTTTTCGTGCTTGATGTTAGAAGAAGATTACAGTTATGCACAGGAACCTTTCTTATGTCAAATAAGGACTCAAAAATCCCCAGAAGGTCTTGAAACAGGGGTATGGACTCTACATTTCGATAGGGCAAATTCGAAAGAAGGTAATGGTGCTGGATTTTTATTGATTTCCCTTACAGGAAAATGGGTCCCACTGTCCTTCAAATTAGAGTATGAAGCCACCAATAACATGGTTGAGTATGAAGCACTTTTTCTGGGGCTACAGGCAGCCAGGAATATGAATATACAAACCCTAAAGGTCTTGGGTGATTCAGAATTAGTGATCCGACAGATCAGAAATCAATGTCAAGCTAAACATCCTTGTTTAAGAGCTTACAGGAATGAAGTATGGGACATGGTGGAGAACTCTTTCTCAGCTTTTAATATTCAGTTCATGCCCCGGGAGCAGAACAGGATGGCAGATTCACTTGCAGTAGCTGCTAGCACCTTCCGGCCACCCCAAAATCCCCTCCTAAGGTATGAGATAGAAGTAAGGTACTGACCTTTGATTCCAGACAATGTCAAACACTGGCAAGTGTTTGAAGACGATGAAAAAGTGAAAAGGTTTCTAGAGACAGTTGGGGAGTTCTCTAATATGGAAATCGACTGTTGTGAGGGGGATAATGTTGAGAACCAATCAGAAAACAAGTGGGAAGAAAAAATGGCCGGGAGAAAAGTGTTACAGTTGAAGGGAAATGTCATCCCTAGAGGCCTGGTGCCCCTAGAAAGGTTGTTTGACAAAAATTATGTCCCCAGGTAGCCCAAAAAAATGACAGAAGAAAACCAGGTAGAATACCTAAATCTGGGTACTGAGGCTGAACCCAAAATTGTGAAATTATCCAGAAAGGTCTCGGACGACTATAAGGAGAAGTACCTACAATTATTTCAGTCTTATAGGGATGTATTTGCATGGTCCTATCAAGACCTGAAGACGTTTGATATCAACATTTTTCAGCATGAAATTCCCCTGAAGGCAGATGCAAGGCCTCACAAGCAGAAGCTCAGACAAATAAACCCTCTACTACTCCCCTCCATTGAGAAAGAAATCAAGAAGCTGTTAAAGGCTAAAATAATTGTGCCATTGAATTACTCTGAATGGGTGGCAAATCTAGTCCCTGTCCGAAAGAAAAATGGAGAAATAAGGTTATGCGTGGATTTCAGAAATTTGAATAAAGCCTCCCTGAAAGACAATTACCCATTACCAAAGATGGACCACATTCTGCAGAAAGTGGTGGGGGCCTCTAGGATGTCTATGATGGATGGTTTTTTGGGTTATAACCAGGTGGCTGTACTCCCAGAAGACCAGAAGAAGACTGCTTTCACCATGCCCTAGGGTACATTCATGTACGCTAGGATGCCTTTTGGGCTGATTAACGCAGGAGCCACATTTCAGAGGGCTATGGACATAGATTTTGTTGGGGAACAAGATAAATTTCTGGTGGTCTATCTGGATGATATTACAGTATTTTCGAAAGATGACACTGAGCACATTCAACATTTACAGAGAATTTTTGAGAAATTCAGAAGGTATGGTCTTTCCCTAAATCCTCAGAAATATTTGTTTGCATTAGTAAAGGGTAAGCTCCTAGGACACATTGTAACTAAGGATGGGGTCAAGATTGATCCTAAAAGAGTGGAGGTTATAAATGGCATCTCCCTCCCCAGGAATAAGAAAGAAGTCCAGGTGTTCTTAGGGCATATCAATTTTCTGAGAAGATTTATCCCTAACTATGCTGAGATAGTTAAGCATATAACAGATATGTTAAAAAAGAATAATGAGGTGAAATGGTCACCAGAATCGAGGCAGGCCTTTGCCAGGATAAAGAATGCATTTGCTGAGGCTCTTGTGCTGGCAAGGCCAGATTTCACTGAACCATTTATGATTTTCTCTTTCGCATCACCTCATACGGTAGCTGGAATTCTCCTACAGAAAAACGAGGATGGGTATGAACAACCCATTGCTTTCTTTAGTCAGGTGCTTCACGACGCAGAATTGAAATACAATATATTGGAGAAGCAGGCCTATGCCCTGGTAAAGTCCCTCAAGGAATTTCGCATGTATATTCTGCAGTCTCACATTACTGCATTTGTACCCACCACAGCGGTTAAAGATATCCTCGTTCAGGGTGACAGTGAAGGAAAAAGGGGTAGGTGGATTGCAAAGATACAGGAATATGATCTGGACATCAGACCCACTAAGTTTTTTAAAGGGCAAGGGCTAGAAAGAATTTTATCAGAGTCAAATCATCAAGCTTTGGGCATCAATTTATCTATGATTGCAAATGAAGATTCTGAGGAACAGACAGGGCAGCAAGAAGTGGAAATGGCCACTCAGAAAATACTGATGAAGTATCTTACTAGTCCTTGGTACAAAGAAATAGTTGAGTATCTCCTAACACTCAGCTGTCCACCCAGCTGTGATAAATCAAAATACAGAGCATTGAGGCTGAAATCACGAAAGTATACGGTTGCCAATGGTCAGCTATATTGGAAATATCTTTCAGGGATATTGTTATTATGCCTCACTGAAGGCGAAGTGGAGAACATAATGACCGAATTTCATGAGGGAATCTGTGGAGGACATTACAGCTGGAGGAGCACAGCTCAGAAAATTCTGAAGGCTGGTTTCTACTGGCCTAGATTGTTTGGAGACGTCTTTGCTTGGGTTAGAGCATGTGACAAATGTCAGAAATTTGCTGAAAAACAAAAGTTAGCGGCTCTGCCCCTGATTCCTGTACACATCGATGAACCTTTCAAACAGTGGGGAATTGACTTCATAGGCGAGATTCACCCGCCCTCAAGTGGACAGCACAAATAGATCCTGACTGCCACGGATTATTTCACGAAATGGGTGGAAGCCATACCTGCGCTAAATGCTATAGACACAGTGATAATCAAATTCATGGAAGAGAACATTATATCCAGGTTTGGATGCCCTGCTAGAATAGTCACTGACAATGCACAAGCCTTCAAATCTACAAAATTTGTGAATTTCTGTCAGCAATATAATATCTCTCTGGGTCACTCTACAGCTTACTACCCACAGGGAAATGGTTTGGCGGAATCATCAAATAAAACGCTAGTGAGAGCTCTAAAGAAGACAATAAACGAAAACCAGAGGAATTGGGATTCCCAACTGAAGTTTGCTCTGTGGGAAAATATAATTACCAGTAAAAGAGAAACTGGGAAATCTCCATACGAATTGGTATATGGACGAGCAGCTGTGTTCCCTATACAACTAGCCTTACCTGTGGCTCGATTCATGCAAGAGAGTCAGGATGAACCCGATGACATTACCAGGAGAATTAACTAGCTGGTGGAGCTCAAAGAAATGCGTAATCAGGTGAATCAAAGGCTAATAGAATACCAGGAGAAAATGAAAGAGCTGTTTGATCAACATGCTAAAGACAGAAAGTTGCAGGTAGGGGACTGTTTGGTCTCAACCCAGTCTCCTAAATTGAGTTCATTTAATTGTCAACCAGGGTTGGTAAACTGCTGAAGTGAAGTGCACTGTATGTGCCTAAGTGTTTGTTTCTTAATGCGTTGTGTTTAGTGTTTTATGATGTTTTTGTTCTTTTGATGGTTTTATGTTCACAAGGAAAAGAACTAGATGCTAGTGGAAAGAAGTTGCTGGTTAAAAACAGAGTGAAACCTAATTTATTGATGACAAATGACAAATGCAAATGCGAATACTGAAACAGAATCAAACCTAAACTATGACTAAGAAGAATATAAAGCTTAATAGTGACTTCAAGAAAATGAATCAAAACATAAACTTAACTTGTCCAATTCTTTCATTAAAGGTATTTTGGAATATCTTGAGAAATGGGCAACTAAGTATACAAATTATCCTAACTAAACAATTAAACAATCAGCTTATAATGATACAACATCTTATCCATGATTAAAGATTTTTTGAAACATATTTGGAGAAGAACATTGGTAACATCATAAGATCTCTACTCTAAGACTAGCTCCTAATTCTATTCTGCAACTTAGTTTAACATCACTAAACCTTACTCAAAAGTTATAGATTTCTTTTTAAAGTAGTCTTTTGAGGAAAGGATTTGTTTATGAAATGGTAAAGAGGTTGCAAAAGTACTTCAGGCCTTGGGATGATACTGTCTTCTGTCCAGATGGTTATGAGTCAATTATAGATTTGGAACAAAAGAGGTTTTGTAAATAACGAAGGCCGTGGTGTTTAAGTTTAACAACTAATGTAATCTAATATGCAATGGATGACAACTAAATGTGGAATGTAAATACAATGAGCTAAGCTAGAACTGAACTAAGATGTCACTAGTCTACAATAAACAGTGTTGAACTAACAAGCCATTATCAAACTTAAAACGAAATAACATAGCATGAATTGAATGCAATTTGACTCCGGAGTACCCTAACTAAGTTATCATGCAATTAATCTATGGGATTCTACAGCCTATTTTGTCCATCATGAATGGTATTTTGGAAGAGCTTGTTAGAACAATCTTGGCTATACAATTCAGTGCAAATGCAAACTTAAAGACTGAAAGAAATTACAATTAAAAACTAAGACATCACAGCTATCTCCTACCCATTATTATGATATTTTGGAAGAGTGTTTTAAGAGTAAGATCAGCTATGCTGCTTAGTGTAAACAAACAACTGAAACATTCAGTATCACAGTCATGCCTTAGACATCATAAGGATTTTTTGGAAGAGTTTACTAGAATAGGTTCAACTGTGATAATGAACAAAAGAAATTACAAATAAAACCTACAACACTACAGCCATTTCCCATTCATTATCATGATCTTTTGGAAGAGTTTCATAGAACAAGTATAGCTATAGTGACTAATGAAATTAACTATGAACTCAAACTTCAAAAAAACGTGAAAACGACTAAGATAATTATCTAAATTACGAAAGTAAAGCCGTGCAAGAGGCAGGGGCCCTCTACCACCAGACGAAATCTAACTCAAAATCAACTCAACGCGTTCAAAGAAATGTTGTCTTCTTCATTAAAGGAAAATAACTTGAAATAGAGTATTCTCGGTCTTCAGAAATATAACAGTCAATCCATGAAATCTAAGCAAAATCTAGAGCTTGTCTCTTGGTTTCCCGAGTGCTTTTATAACAAATCTACATAACATAACTTGCAACAATACATGGATCATTGTCTTTCCTTATCAAAATCGTACTAGGACTCTAAAGATGGCAGCGTAAAGGGACAAAGGACATCTAGACTGTCCTAGTCCTATTAGAAGTCTACCTCCTTGAATGAGTTCCCACGTACCAAAACCATGTCCAGAATTTGGTTCATTCTTCATGGTGAGCAACGAACGATGAGGACATGATGTGGAATATACCCATGTGTGGCTTTTCCTGAGAGGACACCTGGAACATGCTTGAACGTGAAGACAGCTGCAGAATTGGCGGTTAGCTACGGAATGTCTGCATTCTGTAGCTAGTTTCAGTTCAAAATGAATTACAATGACAAAATCATAAAATTTAGCAAGTTAGCCATGTTATTCATTCTAAAAGTAATTTTAACTAATTTCATTGATCAATTGGGCCTGGGATAACAATGGACAAAGGAAAATGGGGTAAATTAAGATGAAAGAAAGAACAATCTTGGGGCTCAACATACCCCCACTGCTAACTTCTTGCATGTCCTCATGCAACTTATTCCATAAACTCAGAGACTTCTGCAAGAACATCCAACCCTCTTATTCTTCTTTGCCGTCTTCTGGGTTTCCTGATGACTAACTTGAACCTTAAGTTGATAAGTGCCATGATTAGCTTCTTGTTCTTCTTTTTCAACTTTTCATTAGCCTTTTCCACTTTGTCCTTTTGTAGAGATAAGGTTGAGTTCATACTGGTTTTGAGTTTGACTTGTTCCTTGAGAATATCATTCTCAGTTCTGATATGTCTATTAAGTACTTCCAGCTCATACCTATCTCTTCTTAACACATCTATTTTAGATAGTGGAGGACTAGGGGTTATATCACTACTCTCTGAAGCTTTCCTTTCCAATTTTTCAACATAGTCATAAAATTCTTGTTGTGCAGGGTCAATTTCAGGGGTTTCTTCATTAAAATCTTCTTCAACATCTTCTTCAATAGATGTTTCCTCATCTTCTATGTTTATCACCCCTGTTTGTTTGATCTATGTTTTCCTTAGCTTCCCCCTGAGTCTATGGCTTCTTCTTGGCTGGGATGATCCCTCTCCTTTTTCTGTTGCAGATTTTCTGATTACCCTCTCTTCCTTAAGTTGTCTCTTAATCTGAGTCAACTTCTCAGAGATTATTTCTTCACTACTTTCCTGTACTGTTTTGTCAATTTCAATTTTAGAGGCTCTCCATTTTATGCTTCTCCTTGTAGGCTGATGTTCAGGTGAAGGCTCTTTTGGTTCCTCAAAGTGATTTCTTACCAAGAAATTATCCCAAGTATCTTTTGTTTTGGCTAAATGGTGTTCAATTAAAATCTTAACCAAGCCATGATGGTATAGAGTTGTCTCTAGGAATTGGACTCTCCTTTGAACACTAGAAGCCATATTTTTTAAACTTTGAAGCAATAAATAGGGAAAATTTAGCTCTTCCTCCAGAAAATGCATTATCAACCTAATATGGTAAACATAAAATGTGCCATATCTACCTTCACAAGTGATAAATTTTTGTAGAATAAGCAATATGTTTCTCCATTTATTTTTTAATGCGGAACTTGGAATTCCCTTTTTAAACACAGTGACATCCATACCTAGTGATTTTAGGATTTGCTTCCATGATTCATTATGAAATTCTCTATTTTTAAACCATCTTTTTCCATGTCTAAGCAATCCTGTTGCTTTTGCAATAAAAACCTCTGTGACAGTGAATTTAACATCTCCAACTTCAACCTCGGCTCCTTTGAATGACCTTGCAAATGTTTTAGTAACTTCTTTGTGGAAGCCATTAAATTTCTCAAGAAATTGTAGCCATCCTGCCTGTTGCAACATTTCTCTGCTTTGAGGGTATCCTTCCAGGTATTTTGTGCCCACTGGTTCAGTTCTTACAATGAAGCCCATAATTTCTTCTTCAATCTTCAGATTAGTACTCTTTTTGCTCACGGAAACAATGACTTCAACCTTCAAACTGATACACCTCTGGTTCACGGTGATAGTGCTTCAATCTTCAAACTGATATATCTCTACTTCTTGGTGACAATGGCTTCAAATTCCACACTGATATACCTCTGATTCACGGTGATAGTGGTTTGATATTTAAAACTGATATACCTCTGCTCACGGTGATAGTGGTTCAATATTTCAAACTGATATACCTCTGCTCACGGTGATAGAGATATCTCTGTTTTGCGGAATGAAATGATGAAGGGCTGGCTACGGAATGGAGTGATAGGAAGTAGTTACGGAACAAGTTAATGAAGTGAGGTGAAGAAAACAAATCAATGAGTGAAAAGACTGTGGAGATTTTTTACAACGGATTCAAAAATCATCATTAAATGATTTGGCTGGGTGACGTAAGGAAATCAAACACTTCAGCCTTTTAACCGCTTAAATGATGATCGGGTATAGAATTTGAAATGAAAGATTTTTATCCAAAGTTTGCGGAGGGTATATTTGGCATGATCAATAAAAATAATCAAAACAACTTTTTGAATGATTCATAACTAGACTATACTAAAGTTTTCATGAAATTCCATTATAATCAGAACTTTTTACCTTTGCTTTTCATTTTCTTTTTGTGGTCTTTGTATACTTTGTTCTCCTCTGGAAGAGTCTTCATAATCCTTCTTGATTCTTCTTGTTCATGGATATACTGGATCATCTTGTTGCAATTCAAATGTTTGTTGATCAGTGCCTTCAGGATCTGTAGCCGTGGAATGATTGTCTGGCTGCGGAAAGTCTGATTAGCTGCAGAATATCTGTTTAGCTGTAGAATGTACCTGTAGAGAATTTTAATCATGGAATGGAGTAGTTTGGAATATACATAGAATATTTTATGGAATGAGTGAAGATAGATGATGAAACATGGTATAATGGAATATGTATGAAGTGAATGATGGAATGGGATGGATTAAATTTATGAAATGGAGTGGAAGAATATAAGAAATGGCCTGCAATCCATGACATGTGTTATTCATTTGCAGAAAAACATCAAACTTTAAATTTTGATATGGAAATGAGGTGGATGAAGTATGGAATGAGATGAATGAAATATGGAATGAAGTGAAGTATGAATGAATGAATGAAATTGAGTATGGATGGATAAGTAAATGGAATGAAATGAAATAAGATGGATCATAAGTGAAATGGATCTGAACTTATGATTTTGTAATAGCTGCTTGCAAAAATAAAATGGAAAATTTAGAGTGTCAGAAAGACTCTGATTTTCACCCTATCTTTTCTGTATAAACTTGCCAATCAATGATTGGTTTTCATGTTTATACTTTATTTTTTATTTTTTTTTAATATTTTTTTCAAAGCAATGCTTCAGAAAATTCAATCAAGTTGATGAAGAAGAAAGATTCTTCTTCATTAACTTCACATCACTGTTTTCCTGGAACTTCTTGACAAATTCTTCTCTTGAGAGTGGTTTGTGATACAACTTCAATCTATGACCATTCACAAGAAAAGTGACCTCTTCTTCATCTATTGTCCTGATTTTTACTGCTCCATTGTCAAAATTTCAACAATTTCATATGGCCCAAGCCAATGTGTTTGAAATTTACCTTGAAAATCCTTGAATTTTGAATCAAACAAGAGAGCCCAGTCACCTTCTTTGAATTTCTTCTCTTTGATGTACTTATCATGCCATCTAGTCTTTTGCTGTTGGACTAGACTTGTTTTCTGAACTGCATCTTGTCTGATCTCATCCAATTCATTAATCTGCTCCAATCTATGCTTTTGTGCCTCCGTTAAATCAAGTCCTAGCTGAACTGCCATTTTGAAAGTTTGAATCTGGAACTCTATGGGGAAAAAAACTTGCTTTCCATAAACAAGTTCATAAGGAGTATGGCCTATTGTGTTTCTCCATGTAGTTCTATAGGCCCACAAGGCTTCAGGAAGCCTATCTACCCAATCTCTTCTATGTAAATGAAAAGTCTTTGTTAGGATTCCTTCAATGACCTTATTAGTAGATTCCACTTGACCATTTGCTTGTGGATGATAAGGAGTAGATTTTATATGCCTGATTTTGTACCTCTCCATCATTTGCTCCACTAGCCTTGATGTAAATTGAGCTCCTTGATCTGTAAAAATTTCCCTTGGGACACCAAAACGAGTAAAAATATCCTAAAAAAGAAAAGTAACTACAGATGCTTCATTAGCAAAAAGTAATGGCTTGGCCTCTACCCATTTGGTAACATAATCAGTGCAAACTAATATATATCTCTTTTGTCTTGATAGAGGACTAATAGGTCCTACAAAATCCAAAGCCCATTTTTCAAAAGGTTCAATATGTACCTGAGGTTGTAATGGCATCTCACCCGAAGGAGAAGGTTTCCCTACCCTTTGGCAACTGTCACACCTTTTGACATACTCTTTAGCATCTTTAAACAAGGATGGCCAATAATATCCTAAATTAAGGATTTTATAGGCTGTCCTCTTATCAGCAAAGTGTCCGCCACAAGGTTCATCATGACATGCTTTGAGAATCTCAGGCATCTCATCTTCCCGAACACATCTCCTAATGATCAAATCTGGACCTGTCTTGTACAACTCATTAGAAACCCATGAATATTTTGCACTATCATAAATGATTTTTCTTTTATCTCTTGCATTCATTATTGAAGGAAATTTTTCTGAAACTAAATAATTAGCAATGTCAGCAAACCAAGGAGTTTGAGTAGAAATTGCAAAAAGATATTCATCAGGAAATTGATCTTCAACTGGAGTGTCATCTTTGATGTTTTGGAGTCTAGATAGGAAATCAGCTACTGTGTTTTGTTTTCCAGACCTATCTATAATGGTAATGTTGAATTCTTGTAAAAGAAATAACCATCTTATGAATCTGCCATTAGTAATTGATTTGTTCATTAAGTATCTAATTGCAGAATGATCAGTGTGAACAAAAGTTTCATAGCCTGTTATATAGTGTCTGAATTTGTTTATGGCATGAACAACAGCCAAAAACTCTTTTTCAGTTACAGTATAGTTTAGCTCTGTAGGAGTCAAATTTTTACTGGTATAGTAGATGGCGTAAGGAATAAGGTCTTTTTGTCCCAATACTGCTCCTAGAGCTGTATCAGAAGCATCTATTGAGATATGAAAAGGTAACTTCCAGTTAGGTCCCCTTAAAATAGGTGCTTCAGAAATTTTTGTTTTCAGGGTTTCAAAGGCTAACTGGCAATCATAATTCCATTTAAATTCACAATCTTTGGTAAGTAATTTGAAGAGTGGAGATGCTATCTTGGTGAAGTTTTCTATAAAACTCCGATAATATCATGTAAATCCTAGAAAACTCCTAACATGTTTTTGACAACTTGGAATAGATAAGTTAGAGATGACTTCAACTTTTGACTCATCAACTCTAATCCCATCCCCTGAAATGTGATGCCCCAAAACAATACCTTCAGTAAACATCATGAAACATTTCTCATGACTAAGTGAAATATTTGCTTCCTGACATCTCTTTAAAACTTTTTCCAAGTTTGCTAAAGCTTCTTCAAATGTATTTCCATAAACTGTGAAAGCATCCATGTATACCTCTACACAATCATGTATTAGATCTGAAAAAATTCCTAATACTGCCCTTTGGAATGTTGCAGGTGCATTTCATAATCCAAATGGCAATACTCGGTAAGCATAGGTACCCCAAGGACATGTAAATGTGGTTTTGTCTTGATCTTCAAGTGCTACTTGGATTTGGTTGTAACCACTAAACCCATCTAGGAATGAGAAGTACTTTTTGCCAGCTAATGTATCTAACACTTGATCTATGAAAGGTAAGGGAAAATGGTCTTTAAGAGTATCTTTGTTTAATTCTCGGTAGTCAATACATACCCTCCATTTACCATTTTTCTTTGGCACAATTACCAAAGGAGAAACCCACTGACTATCTGAAATAGGATAGATGAAGTTGACATTTAACAATTTTTGCAATTCTTCTTTAACAATTTCCCTAAGATTTGGATTCATCCGTCTTTGAGGTTGTCTGATTGGTTTGCAATTTTCCTCTATATAGATGTGATGAGTGCAAGTCTTGGGGCTTATCCCTTTCATGTCAGTGTATTCCCATGAATATGCAGAAGAATGTCTCTGTAATACTTTGACTAACTCTTCTTGTTGAGATTTTTCTAGGTTCTTGTTTATGTTCAAAGTTTTTCCTGGAAATATCTCACTGGAAGAGCTGCCAAATTTATCCATAGAATGAAGAGACATCTGCCTTGATGAAAAAAACTCAATGTTGGATCCCTCTTGAAATGATTCATGTTTGTATTCTGAAGAGGATTCAAAGTTTTCTAGAGTATTCAAAATTTGATTATCTTCACTAATTTCTGAAATTGTGAAGAGAGGTTGTAAATCTTCTTCATCCTCTATCCATTGAGTGTCATCTAAATCTATAATTTTCCTAGCTGGAGGATACAAAGTGAATTTCTTAGTTGAACTACCATCATAGATGTACAATCACCGGATCTACAACTAATAAAAGCATTAGCTGTAGCCAACCAAGGTCTTCCTAATATAACATGATGTCCTCCTAGATTATTCTTAGGAGTTAGGATCATGAAATCCACAGGGTACTCCCAAGAATCTAGGGACACTGGAATGTCTTCTATTAACTCATCTAGTTTGATCACAGATCTCTCTTCTAATTGTAATAATGTGGGTGCAAAGAGAAGATTAGAAAGTTTTAGTTTATCCATGATTTGTCTACTCATGATATTGATTGCTGCTCCTAAATCAATGAGTGTGTTTTGGATTTCAATTCCATTGATGTGAATTTTAACAACTGGATTTCTTGGGTCAAGATACTTTGGAATAGAAATCTTACCCATCATAATATCTGCTATTTTTCCTGCCAGTTGAATTTTCTTTGTTTCTCTTATTCTTTTTCTTGTTTTCTTCATACTCAACTCCTTTATTGTTTTGGCTAAAATTGGAATTTACTTGATGGCTTGTAATAATGGAATTTTAATGCAAACATTTCTCAGCTCATCTAGGAAATCATAATTAGGCACCATAATTTGTTTTTCTACACCTCTATCAATTTGTAATCTTTCTGGAAAGGGAGGTATAGAAGTAGATGTTGATGGCTGCTCTAATACAGGAGTTGAAATTATTGAATCTTTTTGTTTTAATTTTTCAGTGTTTGGGTCTTGAAAAGATGTATCTTCTTCAAGACTTTTATTTTCCCGTAGAGAATCTTCCTCAAAGTTATCTTGTTCTTGTATGATCACAAAAGGTTTCCTCTTTTCAAGTATTCTTCCAGACCTAAGTTGAACATCACTAAGGTCTAAAGGAGTAATTAAATAAGTTGGAAACTGTTGGCCTTCTATCATGTATGTGTTCTGAGGATTTTTATTATTGGGGTTTGGTATGGGTTGAGCAGGCAACTGATTTGATTTTTTAGGGAATGGTAATGGAAGTGGTTGATTTTGATGTGGTAGGTTCTGATGATGTTGTTGAGGATTTTGTTGAAAATTTTGTTGAGGATTTTGAGGATAAAAATGTGGGTATGGTGGATAGGATGGTGGATACTGATAGTACTGAGAGTATCTTCCATAGGGATTTTGTGCTCCTTATGCCCAAGCTTGAGATTGATTTTGAAATTGAGGCCAAGGTTGCTGCCAAGAATTCCAAGGTGGAGGTTGATTATACATTTGATCGTGGAATCCTTGTGTTTGAGGTCCCTGCCAAGGCCTTCTAGAGACAAAATTGAGAGATTCTGTGGAATCTGTAGGAGTTTCCTCTTGAAAGACAGCTTTGAGACCAGGAAGAGAAGGAAAATTCTTGGTCTCATGTTTTTTAGAACAAATGACACAGGTCTCTACAACTTTTACATCCAAAGGACACTCTCTCAAGGCATGTTTCTTTCTACATTTGGGACAAAATATTGCCAAGGCATCAGATTCAGCTTTTTGCTTGTTTTGTATCTTAAGGGTGTCTATTTGTTCACTAAGACTTCCTAAGATGTCAGATTTAAAATCATCAAGCATATGTCATATTTCTGATCTACTTACTGTCCCAGAAGCAGACTTACTTGCCCTTGCAAGAGCAGGATCTCTTGGACCTTTTACAGTTTTAGATTTCCCTCTTGAAAGGTTGATACATAACTCAGATATTTCGGGTAATGTGAGCTGTGATATATCCCCTTTTCCCATCATGTTAAGGATATCCAACCATTCATCCCTAATTGTTTTCAACAAAAGAGCTTTTAAGGTGTCTTGATCTAAGTTTTCCATTTTTTCTCTTTTGATGTTGTAATGAAATCTCTCCAACAAATACTCCAAGTTTTCATCTTCTTTTTGTAACATCTTAAACACTTCTTCCTTCTGATTGACCGGCATACAATAATCCAAATACCTCTCTAGAAATTCTTGTTTCGTGTCTTCCCATGTCCTAATAGAACTGTTGATCAAACTCATAAACCACTTCAATGTTGCTCCTTTCAATGTTGAAGGAAATAGTTTAAGTTTTTGAGCATCTTGTAAGTAGTCATAAGTTCTACACAGGATTTCAAATTCAAATAGGAAGGTTTCGGGATCTTCAGTTTTAAGTCCATAGAAGTTTGGAAGGACAGAGGGTGAAATGTTTTTCATGGTTGTATTAGTTTCTTCATCTATTATAGGAAACCCAAAAGAGCTTCCTATTTCTCTTCTACCTCTTCCTCTATCTGCACCTCTACCTCCTTCTCCTCTACCTCTACCTCTACCCCCAAATAATGTGTGTTCTCCATTAAAGACTCCTCCTCCCCCTTCTTCTGCCATGGTTGATTCCCCTGTGGAAGTGGAAAAGTTTGTGTCACTAACAAGAGTCTTTGGATCTTCTTCTAAGGCAGGTTCAGTTGATGAAGTGGAAGATTTTTCTAATGGAATATCTGATCTTAGGTCTTCTATAAGTCCAGGATCAGTAAAGGATGGAATGTGGGTCTGAGTTGAAGGTGTACTAGCTCTTGGTCTAGGTGAAACCAGTGGTATTCTAGGAATCAAACTTCTGTTTCTGCTGCTTATGAATCTACCCCTTGAGTCTCTCTCTCTACGCATATAATTGTTTTTGGGAGTTAAGAAACAAAGGTTACCTAGTTTTCACTTCCTCGGCAACGACGCTAAAATGTTTGGTCTCAACCTAGTCTCCTAAATTGAGTTAATTTAATTGTCAACCAGGGTTGGTAAACTGCTGAAGTGAAGTGCACTGTATGTGCCTAAGTGTTTTTTTCTTAATGCATTGTGTTTAGTGTTTTATGATGTTTTTGGTCTTTTGATGGTTTTATGTTCATAAGGAAAAGAACTAGATGCTAGTGGAAAGAAGCTGCTGGTTAAAAACAGAGTGAAACCTAATTTATTGATGACAAATGACAAATGCAAATGAAAATACTGAAACAGAATCAAACCTAAACTATGACTAAGCAGAATATAAAGCTTGATAATGACTTCAAGAAAATGAATCAAAACATAAACTTAACTTGTCCAATTCTTTTATTAAAGGTATTTTGGAATAGCTTGAGAAATGGGCAACTAAGTATACAAATTCTCCTAACTAAACAATTAAACAATCAGCTTATAATGATACAACATCTTATCCATGATTAAATATTTGTTGAAACATATTTGGAGAAGAACATTGGTAACATCATAAGATCTCTACTCTAAGACTAGCTCCTAATTCTATTCTGCAACCTAGTTTAACATCACTAAACCTTACTCAAAAGTTCTAGATTTCTTTTTAAAGTAGTCTTTTGAGGAAAGGCTTTGTTTATGAAATGATAAAGAGGTTGCAAAAGTACTTCAGGCCTTGGGATGATACTGTCTTCTGTCTAGATGGTTATGAGTCAATTATAGATTTGGAATAAAAGAGGTTTTGTAAATAATGAAGGCCGTGGTGTTTAAGTTTAACAACTAATGTAATATAATATGCAATGGATGACAACTAAATGTGGAATGTAAATACAATGAGCTAAGCTAGAACTGAACTAAGATGTCACTAGTCTACAATAAACAGTGCTGAACTAACAAGCCATTATCAAACTTAAAACGAAATAACAGAGCATGAATTGAATGCAATTTGACTCCAGAGTACCCTAACTAAGTTATCATGCAATTAATCTATGGGATTATACAACCTATTTTGTCCATCATGAATGGTATTTTGGAAGAGCTTGTTAGAACAATCCTGGCTGTACAATTTAGTGCAAATGCAAACATAAAGACTGAAAGTATTTTAAAAACTAAGACATCACAGCTATTTCCTACCCATTGTTATGATATTTTGGAAGAGCGTTTTAAGAGTAAGATCAGCTATGCTACTTAGTGTAAAAAAACAACTGAAACATTCAGTATCACAGTCATGCCTTAGACATCATAAGGATTTTTTGGAAGAGTTTACTAGAATAAGTTCAACTGTGATAATGAACAAAAGAAATTACAAATAAAACCTACAACACTACAGCCATTTCTCATTCATTATCATGATCTTTTGGAAGATTTTCTTAGAACAAGTATAGCTATAGTGACTAATGGAATTAACTATGAACTCAAACTTCAAAAACGTGAAAAAAAACTAAGATACTTATCTAAATTACGAAAGTAAAGCCGTGCAGGAGGCAGGGGCCCTCTACCACCAGACGGAATCTAACTCAAAATCAACTCAACGCGTTCAAATCAATGTTGTCTTCTTCATTAAAGGAAAATATCTTGAAACAAAGTATTCTCGGTCTTCAGAAATATAGCAGTCAATCCATGAAATCTAAGCAAAATCTAGAGCTTGTCTCTCGGTTTCCCGAGTGCTTTTATAAAAAATCTACATAACAGAACTTGCAACAATACGGGGATCATTGTCTTTCCTTATCAAAATCGTACTAGGACTCTAAAGATGGCAGTGTAAAGGGACAAAGGACATCTAGACTATACTAGTCCTATTAGAAGTCTGCATCCTTGAATGAGTTCCCACGTACCAAAACCATGTCTAGAATTCGGTTCATTCTTCATGGTGAGCAACGAACGATGAGGACATGATGTGGAATATACCCATGTGTGGCTTTTCCTGAGAGGACACCTGGAACATGCTTGAACGTGAAGACAGCTGCAGAATTGGCGGTTAGCTACAGAATGTCTGCATTCTGTAGCTAGTTTCGGTTCAAAATGCATTACAATGAAAAAATCATAAAATTTAGCAAGTTAGCCATGTTATTCATTCTAAAAGTAATTTTAACTAATTTCATTGATCAATTGGGCCTGGGATAACAATGGAAAAAGGAAAATGGGGTAAAGTAAGATGAAAGAAAGAACAATCTTGGGGCTCAACAGGGACCTAGTACTCAAGTGGGACGTGCGAAGGGCTGATAAAGGAAAGCACGGTAAATTCGACCCCCTTTGGTTCGACCCTTTCAAAATTGCAGAATAAGGTGGCAACAACACTTTTAGGCTGGAGAATTTGTAGGGGGATTTGTTGGGCGCCCCTTTCAATGGTTAATTCCTCAAGCCTTATTTTCAGTACTGATCCGGGCTGAGAGGGCCCGATGTATCATATTGTATATTATTTATTGTTTTACGCGTTGTTTTAATAATGTGTGTTGGTTGAAGAATCATGAAGAGAAGAGGTAAAAAGCCAAAAGGGATGAGAAGTGGCGTTCACAGAAGACTAACAGGTGGTCTGCGTAGTTCTCGACACATTCAAGGATGAACGTGCCGTCCCCAGGTGGAGCCAATGTTGATCAACATTTAACATAAGTCACTGATGTTATTAAAGGTTGATAAGTTATGTATGGAACTTCATATCAAATGGTGGAATATTTGAAGATTTGGCCAGAGTGAAGTGGCAACAGTAAAGCAGGAACAGGAAGTAATGTGGCAGAACTAATGTGCGGGCCCTAAGGGTTGGTATGCTATGTTTTGAATCAGTCTTTTGGAAAATATGTTCGAAAATCATGTGCTTCATATAGAAAAAGGTAAGGTAAAGTCCTTTAGGTTAATTGGTACTGAGGCCCGTACCAGTATTAGACCCAGCACGCAGCGTCCACCTGTGTCTAGCTCTCGCCCAATCCCTATACACCACGTGCCCCATTGTCAGCGTCCTTACGAAGCTTACCCTATCTACTTCACCTCTTTTTTCCCTCTACCGTTACCCTCCTAAGGCTTTGAAATGCATTTAAACGAGCTAAAAACCCACTTTAGACTTTGTAATAGGGCCTACCCCCTTTTTCGGCTAAACCTTAACCACTTCCCCATAACCCTTGCCCATGACCAAGCACTTAAAGCCTTGGGGGGCCAATCGCAAAGCGCATATCGCAATTTCACATGTTCGTGCCCGATCAATCTATCGCAAATATTTGCGATGCGATCCACCCATCGCAGATCCGCCCCATCGCAAAAGCGCAAAGCGCAGTTTTCTGTTGGTGCCACTTTCCTTCATCGCACTTTCCACCTTTGCGATTTGCGATCATTGCAAATCGCACCCATCGCAAATCACACCCATCGCAAACCGCACCCATCGCAGATCCGCCCCATCGCAAAAGCGCAAAGCGCAGTTTTCTGATTGGTGCCACTTTCCGCCATCGCACTTTCCGCCTTTACAATCCACGCTTTCCGTATTGGGTCCCACCTCGTACGTTCATTCCCATACCCCTCATGTGCATTTCCGTTGCATTTCATGTGTTTCCTTTGCATTTCCGCCAAAGTCTGAAGGTTTCACATTTTACGTTAAAATTTCAATGTTTCATAAGTATTCCATCATGTGCATAAGTTATTCCACGGACCATTCTCCACCGTCGATCCCCACCACTAGACCACGATCGAACGGCCCACGATGCATTTCCCCCACCAAACCCTATCATACACCGTACCATTGCCTTTTTCACCGTTTTTACGCAGAAAACACTGTTTGACCACCGTCGCACCATTGTTCTCCAGTCCTTCATAATTACTCCCATATGCACGAATTTTATAATTCAGTCCAGTGTTTTGCAGGGTTATCAAGCAGGAGAGGCCGCTAGGATTACACAATCCTTATGTGTAGCGGCAGGTCTCCGCAGACAAAGGTATAAAAGAAGCAGGTAGCAAAGCCCAACACACCAAGAGATATGTTTCTTTCTTGAAGGGTTTGAAAGCTAGTGAGGCAGAACATCATGGCATAGCGAGTCAATTCAAGGAAACAGTTGAGCGTCAGAAGATCATTGATAAGGAGTCGGCCCGTGTTATAGCTTCGAGGGCCCTACAACAGCTTGCAGCCAGCATGGACCGTTTCGATACAGCGTGGGCCGAAATCGCAGCAGTAAGACCTCCATCGTGCTAAGATTCCACTACTCCTTCCATGCTCCGACCATTAACAGAATATGAAGCATGCCTCTAGGAAGAAAGGAACCATCAGTGGGTAGTCAGCAAAGGTGCAACCTGTTTGTTAGCAAAATTGCCAGTTCATCCGCAAACATGCCGCCTCCAGTATTAGCAACAGCCTCGACCCCTTCTCGCAAATGATACATTGTTATTTCATGATTTGGCCCTTGCGGCCGTTTTACTTTTTACCCCAGTTATTCATTTTCAAGTTTCAGGTGGAATTTATATTTCGCCCCAGCAATTTACTTTTACCCAGATTGTTATACAATTTTGGTTTTAAATGGCCAAGTGCCTAACAGCAAATGATGAGAGGTTTTTTATTCCTCATCATGATTTTTGTTATTTTGAAAAGGACTTCTAACAAATTCATAGCATGCGAGGAAGATATTTTCCCAAAATTCTTCTCGCCCATGTAAGGAAGTTCCTATATAAGCAAGAACAGAAGAGAACACAGGGTTCCAGATTTCCGGAAGAAAATGGCAGTGTAAAAGTTTTTGTATGCTTGTCGTGGAATTATCAATGCAAATACACAGAGCCCGTGGGGTTTCAACGAAGAGAAGTTCTAGTTATGTATGAGGATTCCAGTCTTAATGCTATATAGTTCGTGACTCTTTCTTTGTGATATTGTATCATTGTTCTCTCCACTATTTTCAATTTCCTTTTATCGTGTCTTAGAATGCGAGTAACTTGCCACCTCGGGTATGAATTTATCACTGTCTGATACTCATGCTTTACTGGTCTATGTTGCTTTAAATATGGCTCATACATGATATGTCGTTCCGCTTAACACATCATTCATGTTTCCTCTGTATTAAACATCGTGGAATGTTACTCTCACTGAACTGATTGATATGTATGGATTCTTAGTTCCTAAGCCCATATTATATTGAAATATGTTTTCTGAGCACCATTTCATTAGTAGTTAGTACTCCCCTTTCACTTTCTGTGCCCCAAATATTTTTTTGTTTAAAATACCTATATGTCTTTGAGAAACTGGCCCTCTCTGATGAAATCTATCTCTAAGTTGTCTGAAGTATATATGTATTGAAGATTCCCTTCTTGTCTTTACAATGTCTTTATAACTTGCTAAATCCGAAGGTAGTTTGGTCCCATCCATATGATGATGCTTTGCACAAGTTAAAAAGGTAGAGAGTCCTAAGCTGATAATAAGCCTGAAATATACTTTATACTCCCTACTGTTTAAGATGTCCTAGGCACTGGTCTTCGACAACTCAAGGCTGTCTCTAGGAGCTACAACACACGGGCTGCCATGTGGCAGGCCTGGAGGCTGCCATGTGGCCCCAGGCCAGAGAAATGGTATGTCAAAATTTTTGTATAGATGTAGGATTCGAACCGAGGTCTCCCTACTGGCAGCAATGCTACTTGACCGACCCGCCTATTCATAAGTTCTTAATCCTTATACAGTGGCAAACGTATTTAATGTTTGATTTTCAAACGAGCAGAAGGATTAAGGGCTAGCCCCTTAGGGCTAACCCCGTCCATATGTCTTAGGCGCCTGCAACTGGGTGCTACTCCAAACAACCTTATCCGTCGATGGTTATAGTTTGCAGGGATTCCGCATGTGAATATGCTTGACATTATATGCCATGGTCCACTAACGGAGAATTTGGCGGTTATCTAGGAACTGACCACATGTGCGATAAACGGATAAATTTTTAATTAAATTCTACCGCTATTTTTGGGGGCGGAGTCTACCATTTCTGACGGTTAGCCAATTTTTTCGACTTTAACTAGAGTTCCTCCAGTTTTGGAGGAGGATTTTGGGGGACACTGGGCAAAAAATTGTTTTTTCCATAAATTTCTCAATTTTTGACCAAAAAAGATGAAATTTTAGTCAATTTTGGGTTTCTTGAGAATTTTGAAGAGTTTGGCATAGGTTTCAAGTCAAACAGAGATCATATTCAGTAGTTTTTGCTTCGAGGAAGATGAAGGGGCCATTAGGGTCACCATGAGGCCAAATGAATTTGATGCCTAGCGAGGGGAGCTAGAGTCCTTTTCCAGAGTTCCAATAGTCTAAATTGGATAATTTAGATGTTTTGAATCTGATGAGATGGTTTTCAGAGCCTGTAGAGAAATTTTGAAGGCCTAAAAGTTTCAGTAAAGTTCCACGGGCCATTAGTGCCAACTTTTTCCAGCAGTAGTGAAGAGCTTAGCCAGAGCTGCTTGAGACCATATGCAGTGAACCAGTGGTCATTATCTACTGAAAACATCATTTTGAATCTAATAACAGAGGTTTTAGCAAGTTTTGAAGACTTCTAGAGGTCAAAAACTCAGCAGAGAATTTTTCATTGACCCTAGTGCCAGGGGGTGCCGATAGGTGATTGAGGTGAAACTAGAGCAGATGGAGGCCATTTTTTATGAATGAAAAGTCTATCTTGACTATTTCAGACATTTTGGAACCAATGGAAGTGGTTTCAGAACATTTTGAGAACTTCTAGAGCTCGAGAAGCTGATGTGAATTTTTGGGCAGCCCTGGGCAAACCATGGAGGATAGCCTATTTTGGGGATGCAGTGTTCGATTTGAGAAATTTATTAGTAGTTATTTTATGTCTGATGTGTTTTGGATACAGCATGAGTGGTTTCAGTTACAAAAACATAATTTTGAGGGATTTTGTGCCATTTAGAAGCTCAGAGTAGCTCAGTGCACCAACAGAAGGAATCGTGTCAACAAGAGCCTAAAGCTGTTTGCAGAGTTTGGACAGCCATTTGAGGGATATTGATGGTATTTTCAGTCCTTTGGATCATTTTTTTATTCATTGGATTTAAGTATTTACTTGTAAAAAAACTTACCATAATCCCAAAGAGCCGAGTGAAGATGACCAAGCTCAAAGGAGATGTAGCCCACGAGATTTCGGGTGAACTCCTAGATTAAATTTGTTGTTGTGTTTTAATTTTTATTTGCTGCATTATGTTGCTATTATAAATATTAAATTTCATCAAAAAAAAATGAACTTAAGACACATAAACAATAAAAATTCATACACCACTTTCAAGTAAATAATTCTGCAAAATTGTTAAGTACAAGCTAGATCATTTAATTTAAATTGAGTGGTAGGTTCTTGAAATACATACAAGTTATCCAGACCATTTTTAGATCAGTTTGGTATCAGAGCATAGTTTCTTGCTTGATAGAGCACTTGGTTTCTTGATTGTATAGCTTGAAAGGTGTTTAAACAGTGTAAAAGATTGACTGTTTTACTGTTTGCAAACTAATTGTTGTTTGAGTTTTCTTAAGATTTGGGGATAGTTACTAATTAGCTAAGTCATAGAGAGGACAAAAAGGAAGAAAAGGCATGAGGGCATCTTCCTTACCCCAAGGGACCTCAAGGTAAATTTTGGAACAAACCCTCTTGATGATTGTTAATTAAGAAGCTCTTGGAGTTTGTTTGTTGTTTGGCTGCTTGAATAAGAGTTTGTCTCTACAGCCATTTGGTTAAAAAAACTTTGTCATTTGTTTTGAAAGCTTTGAGAAATTTTTTGAAGTTAATTTGTTCATTGAAATCATAATGACAACTTCTACAAGTGAGTTTTTCTCCTTCACAAGATTCTTCGATGATGATATGAAGTGTGACTTTATTATATTGAAGGACATGGTGTAGATTTTGTTTGAGGATAACAGAGAAAGCATTGAACTTCGTGAACAGTTGTTTGCCATGAAGGAATAAAAGGAAGAAATTATTTAAAGATTGCATGATATGGAGAGGCAGCTCCATCAAGCTCAAGAAGCTTTGACCAAGAACATGCATGAGGAAGAGCAAGAAGATGGTAGACATGCAGCTTCTGGCAAGCATGCGAATTTAGATATTTTTCAAGACAAGAATGATGATGTTAGTCTACAAATGAAAGTTGAAGCCTCTACTAGTTCATCTCCTCAAGAAGGAAAAAAGGATGAACATGCAAAGCAGCTCAAGAGGTATAAATATTCCCATGATCAATTTGATTGTGTTTCTGCAAAGCATGATAAATTTGCATGCTTAAATGGAAGAAGGATTTGTTGTACATATTGTGATGGATTTAACCATGATGTTTCAAGATGTTGGAAGACGAAGAAGGCATAAAGGAAGCAGATGAAGCAAAGTCAACTTTAAAATAAGGTGCATACGACTTTCACATATTTCCAAAAGAGGGGACATGTTGTCTCCCATTGTTGGACCTCGCATCCAACTAGTCGTCCCAAGCACATGCAGCAAGAGGACAAAAATATTGGCGAAGGTGGAACCAAGGATTCCATTATTGATGTGAAAATAGAAGTTTCACATGAGGAAGAGTTATAGCAGCAAAATTCGCCATGGAGGTGGCTTGGTAAGAAGTGGATGGACTTCTTAGTACAATAAGATGTACTCATTTTGTACATATGCAAATTTTGATTGTATACATGTATTTTATGTTGTAATATCTTGTTTGTTTGAGCCACCTTGGATCATTGATCAAGGCAGCGATGTTTAGTTTCCTTCTGCAGATTTCTCGCCAGATATTTTATGAGTGAGTGCAAGAAAGACAGTTCTTGACAGGAGGACAAGTGCATTGAGGAAGGGAAGTGTGAATTGCTTTCTAGTTGTGGTTCAAAGTCACTTTCCATGCAAGGCAAGTATTTGGAGGCTAAAGAGAAGAGGGTTTTGTACTCTCATTTACTGTATAGATCAGTTTCAGTAGTCCAGAGAGCTTTTGGGGTCCAAAATTTTCCTAGTGGGGAGGTGTGATGAGGAGATCATGTCCAAGTTTTAAAAAAAATGCTCAAAAATGAAATTCCTTAGAAGTGGTTGCAATCTGAACGATCGGAAAGGTCTCATCGCTGCGATTTTTCCGCCGCAAATAGTTCTCAAAACCGAGATCGTATGTAAAAATTATTGAGGTTTGAAATCGTCCAGTAAACTCCAAAATTAAGTTGACCAAGTTTGAATTTTAAAATTTGGAAAAAAATTAAAAATAATATTCTGGGAATATTCCCTGGAGGTGTGAATGATTTCTAACAAGTGTCAGTGCTGGATTCAATGATGGATTGAATGTTTTGAAATTGTGGCTAATCACAGGCTGCTACGTGGCAGGCCCGAAGGCCACCATGTGGCCCCAAGCCAGAGAAATGGTATGTCAAAATGTGTCTATAGCTGTAGGATTTGAACTGGGGTCTCCCCACTGGCAGCAATGCTACCCGACCGACCCGCCTATTCATAAGTTCTTAATTCTTATACGGTGGAAAACATATTTAACGTTTGATTTTAAAATGGTCGGAAGGGTTAAGGGCTAGCCCCATCCATATTTCTCAGGCACCTGTGACAAGGAGCTACTCCAAACAACCTTATCCACTGATGGTTACAGTTTGCGGAATTCTGCATGTGAACATGCTTGACATTATATGCCACGATCCACTAACAGAGAATTCGATGGTTATCTAGGAACTGGCCACATGCGCGATAAAAGGATAATGTTTAAATTAAATTCTACCGCTATATTTGGGGTCGGAGTCCACCATTTCCAACAATTAGCCAATTTTTTCAACTTTAACTGGAGTTCCTCCAGTTTTGGAGGAGGATTTTGGGGAACACTGGCCAAAAATTTGTTTTTGCCATAACTTTCTCAATTTTCAACCAAAAAAGATGAAATTTTAGTCAATTTTGGGTTTCTTGAGCATTATGAAGAGTTTGGAATAGGTTTCAGGTCGAAAAAAGGTCATCTTCAGTAACCTTTTCTTCGAGGAAAATGAAGGGGCCATCAGAGCCACCATGAGGCCAAATCAGTTTGAGGCCTAGCCAGGGGAGCTAGAGTACTTTTCCAGAGTTCCAATAGTCTAAATTGGATAATTCAGATGTTATAAATATGATGAGATGGTTTTTAGAGACTGTAGATAATTTTTGAAGGCAAAAAATCTTCAGTAAAGTTCCAAGGGCCATTAGTGCCAGCTTTTTCCAACAGTAGTGCAGAGCTTAGCCAAAGCTGCTTGAGACCATATGCAGTGAACCAGTGGTCATTATTGACTGAAAAAATCATTCTAAATACAATGAAAGAGGTTTAAAAAATGTTGAAGACTTCTAGAGGTCGAAAACTCAGCAGAGAATTTTTCATTTACCTTAGTGCTAGGGGGTGTCAATAGGTGATTGAGGAAAAAAACAGAGCAGTCGGAGGCCATTTTTGATGAAATAAAAGTCTATCTTGACTATTTCAGAAATTTTGGAACCAATGGAAGTGGGCTTAGAACATTTTAAGAACTTATAGAGCTCGAGAAGCTGATGTGAAGTTTTGGGCAGCCCTGGGCAAACCATGGAGGATAGCCTATTTTGGGGATGCAGTGCTCGGTTTGAGAAATTTATCAGTTGGTATTTGGTGTCTGATGTGTGTTGGATACAACAGGAGTGGTTTCAATGATAAAAACATAATTCTAAGGGATTTTGTGCCATTTAGAAGCTCAGATTAGCTTAGTGAACCAACAGAAGGAATCATGTCAACAAGAGCCTAAAGCTGTTTGCAGAGTTTGGACAACCATTAGAGGGATATTGATGGTATTTTCAGTCCTTTGGATCATTGTTGTATTCATTGGATTTAAGTATTTACTTGTAAAAAAACTTACCATAATCCCAAAGAGCTGAGTCAAGATGACCAAGCTCAAAGGAGGCGTAGCCCATGAGATTTCGAGTGAACTCCTAGATTAATTTTGTTGTTGTGTTTAAATTTTTTTTTGCTGCATCATGTTGCTGTTATACATATTAAATTTGAGCAAGAAAAAATGAACTTAAGACACATAAACAGTAAAAATTCATACACCACTTTCAAGTAAATAATTCCGCAAAATTTTCAAGTACAAGCTAGATCATTTAATTTAAACTGAGTGGTAGGTTCTTGAAACACATACAAGTTATCCAGACCATTTTCAAATCAATAGATATACAGGTTTATCATGGTTGAGCTACACCCAACAATTTGTGTTGAAGTGTGGAGTTTCAGAGGATAGGAGGAGCACAATCCTATTCAGTACAATGTCGGACTATGAGTTCAACATTGTGTATGGCCAAGAGACAACAGATGTATCACCATGCAGATCTACAATGTTGTCACTGAGAAAAAATGATGAGATGAGGGCCCCATTATTCTTGGATAATTCCAAAGGCAACTTTACTCATGAAGCACTGGAGGGAAAGATGATATATGGTAGACATCTTATGATGGAGAGTACTTTCCATTGTCAAGATGGAGTTTTCTTGATGAGCTCCTCACAGCTCAGAGAGGAATTTCTACCTACAACAGGTATGGATCCTTATGGGTTCTATTGGGCCATTGATGAGAGGATCTCATGGAGAAACCTCAAAGGGGGTGCACTTCAACATATCATGGAGTGAAAATCTTATTAGTTGGAGGAGATTAGTATTATACCTTGGGTGGATACCAAGATTGAGCATATTATGATTCATCATCCGCATTGGGATGAATGATATAGATGAGGAGTAAGGGGTTGCCAAACTTCTTGAAGATCTATGATAGAGGGCAACAAGAAGCATGGTTGCGCTAGTTGATTTTGGGTGAGTATGGTTACTACCCAACATCTCACACTTCTGTGGTGCCGTCACATGATATATCTTATGTCCATGTATTTACTTTTTTTTGGGATATGTCTCATGTCCATGAATGCATTTTTATTTGGGATATATATTATGTTCATGTATGTACTTGGGTTTGAGACATGGCATAAATCTCACATGATGTGGCAGTAGGGAGATTGTTTGTATTTTTCTGATGTGACATCCCACATGTCAATCAGTATGTTGTTGCTCCATGACTTGCATCATGATGATGTAAGGTGGCAGCAAGAATCCTTGTTGAATTTGTTTCTTTTGGGAGAGTATGGGCTAATTTTTCTCCAGACATTGCATGATATTGATGGAGGATGGAAACAGGATGCCTTACTCCATTGGCTTATGTTGGGAGATTATGTTCATTGTACTTGGTATGATGATGAGGTGGTATGGCAACAAGAGGAATTATTGCGGTGGCTTCTTTTGAGAGAGTATGGCTCTCATACTTGAATTTTTGATGATTTGGAATGGCAGAAAGAAGCATTGTTGTGGTGGCTTCTATTGAGAGAGTATGGCTCTCTTACTTGGTTTAATGATGGTTTGGCAAGGCAGTGGAAGGTTTTGCTGTGGTGGTTGTTATTGGGAGAGTATGGCTTGACATTGTACATGTTCATTCATATGTCTCTACTTCTTATTTTGCACATTGTTGGGATGATTCTTGGATCCAACAAGGCCAACTGGGCCAAGGATGGAAGCATGGAGAGATGTAATCTACTCTATGTAGCATGGGATGGAGAGATGGTTTATGATGGGGGACTTTCCAGTTTGGGAAGAGACCACTTCACTTTATATATATCATGCATAGAGGAGGATCTTGGACAACATATGGTTTCCACTTGGAGATTTATTGATGAGGAGAGGAATCTAACTTTTCAGACGGTGGAGGCCATTCTAGACATTATAGAGAGGCAAATTTGGAGTTGGGCATGCATGACACATAGCAGAATATGGGGAGGCCTTCCATATGAGGATGCCATCTGGAGGGAGGTGGATTGATGTAGCATCCACTTTTGTAGTTGCTTGAGGACAAACAACATTTTGGTATGGAGGACTGTAATATTCCCAATTTTCCATCAGATAATTGGAATATTAGAGTCCTTGATTTTCTTAATTAAGTAAGTAAAGTGGAGAGACCCATAAACCCCATAGATGAATAAAATCCATTTTTTATGTGTTTATGTGGATAATTTAGAAGTAGATCTGTATTATGGAGTAGTGGAGAAACTTCTTAATTAAGGAAGAGTGGAGATCATGGATCATTAATGAGAAGATCATGGAGATCATGGAGGAAATCAAATGAGATCATGGTGCATTAAAAGTAAGATCATAGAGCACTAATGATGAGATAGTGGAGGAAGTTGTGCATCTAATGCACACATGATGGAGAGAGTGGGAATCAAATGCAGAGATGGTGGAGAACATGGAGAGACAACGAAATCTTCATGGAGGCTAGTGGCCACATGTGCATCGCAGTTATGAGGTGGGCCAGGGCTATGGAAGGCTCAAAAACCATATAAGGAAGATGAAGGCAACAATAGAAGGAGGCTTTAGAATTTGATTATTGATCTGTTTAGATCATGATTTGTCATTTGACATTTCTATGCATGCTTCAACTTTTTAGCTAAGTCTGCAGTGTTGTTTAGCACACGGGTGTTTCCAAGCAGAAATCCAACCCTTACCCATGGGCGACTTCAATTTCCTACTCTGGGAAGGTTATTCTAAGATGCCATACATCATCAGGAATTGGTGCCACATTTAGCCACTCTCATATTCACATTTAGTCTCAGGAATTACACATTCCTGCTTGAGCGTTTGAGAGGAGGAGGTTGTTTCTATCATTTCAGCTAGGAAACCAGTGGAGGATTTATCCTTTCACATTGTGCTTCAAGATCAATATTCCAGGAGTTGTATATTCATATCTAGAATTCAGGCCAACATTACACACCTCCATGCAGCAGCAATTCCCCGAGGGATTGCATAGTCCAGTCTTGTAGATCTATTGGAGGAGGGAAGTTTCCAGTATTTCAGTTGGAAATCCTATGAGGGAACATATCCTCAATTTGGGCATACTATTTCCATTATTCTTGAGCTGATTTGAATTATCCAGTAGCAGGCTATAGAGCCTCCATCCTTGACAGTGCAGTTTCACTCAGTTGTTGTGTATTCAGCAATTGCATTCAGTGGAGGAGGAAGGAGGAGCTAGATCTTGAACTTCTAGCTTGAGGATCTAGTGAAGGGATCAGCCCTTCAAGCATTGATTTGATTTTATATCATTGCAGCCATCTATTCTTCAGTTCATGCTTTAGATCTGGATACCTAGCAGTCATAGTTGCAGGGCCTAAGAGGGTGATTTTCCAAAATTTTCAGATCTGGAAATCCTTCATGTGTTATATTGGGTATTGATCATAGAGCCTGGATCTGAAATTTCGACGTCGTCTGAGCTTCGGAATTGCCAGATCTACACTATATTTTTTTTGCATTGCAGTCCTGGCATTTGCAGTAGGGACAATGCAGTATTCCTTCCAGCAGTCCAACTTTTACGCAGTCCCTCTTGTGGGAGCACTTCAGGGTCATTCTAGGTCACTTGTTTGGCTTGAGTATCTCATATTTTGAGCATTGTTGTACTTGTATTCCACCTCCTATTTAATAAAATGGCTCAACTATTTTGTATATTTTTATGGTGTATTTATATTATTTGTTCATTGTTGTAGTTTCCAACTATTATGTTTTTGTATTATTGCATTCTCCCTTTTTGGATATTACAAATACTTTCCTTTGATTGGATGGATTTCAAAAGCAACGGGTCTTCCTTCTTGTATCAAAACATCACCCATTCCATTTCCTGAGCCATCACATTCCACAATAAATGTTTTTGTTAAGTTTGGTGTAGCTAATACTAGTGTGTGGCACGTTACTTCTTTAAGGTGTTCAAAGGCCTTATTTGATTCTGGAGTCCAAGAAAATGCATCTTTCTTTAGTAATGTTGTTAGAAGTGCTGCCATTCTCCCGTAATTCTTAACAAGCATGTGATAATACCTTGTCAACTCGAGAAATCCTCATATATTCTTTATGGTTGTGGGGATTTTCCATTCCTTAATGCCTTTAAAATTGTTAGGATCTACCTTAACACCCTCATGGGATACAATATGACCCAGAATTACACCTCCCAACCTCAAAGAAACATTTGGATGTTTTTTCATATAATTGTCTCTCCTCCAATAGTTTGAGCACCCTCTCAACATGTTGAACATGATCCTTCCAAGACTTGTAGTAGAATAGTATATCATCAAAAAATACTAACACGAATTTTCTAAGGAAGGGTTTGAAAATGGAATTCATCAAACCTTGAAATGTAGAAGGTGCATTGGTAAGGCCAAAAGGCATGACCAAAAATTCATAATGACCCTAATGAGTTATAAAAGTTGTTTTTAGAATGTCTTGAGTCTTCATTCTAATTTGATGATATCCTGAATGAAGATCCAACTTGGTGAAGTAAATTTATCCATGTAATTCATCCAATAATTAATCAATAACATGAATGTGAAATTTATGTTTAATAGTGAGCTTTTTAAGCTCCCTATAAACCGGACACATGTGCCACAATCCATCCTTACTGTGCACCAATACTACTGGAGTAGATAAATAACTTTGACTATATTGAATTATACTAGCCTCTAGCATCTCTACAACCATACATTCAATTTCACTCTTTTGGGCATAGGGATATCTGTAAGGCCTAATGTTTTGAGGAACACTTCCTGGAATCAAATGAATAGCATGATCATGATCAAGAATAGGTGGGAGGCCTTTGGGAATCTCAAATACCTTGGAATTATTATCCAATACTTTTTGGGGATCTGGAGAAATAGATGATTTCGATGTTTGAACCTCTAGTGAGCATAATTGTCAATTACACCCCATTTTTCTTTCTTTAGACGCTTTTTCATGCCATTAGAGTTGATTATATTTCCTGGTTTCCATGCGATACCCATTAATTCAACTTCCTTTCCTTCCAAAAAAAAATATCAAGAAAAGTTCTTGAAAATTAAAAGCTATTGTACCAAAATATTGTAACCATTCGATTCCTGGTACAACATCAGCACCACCCATTGGAATGGAAATAATTGGACTATTCAATATATATTCCCCCATGGTTAGCTTGATATTATGGAACTTTCCAGAGCAACTTATTGTTCCTCTATTTGTAACCATCACTTGAAACTCTGCTGTTGGATATAGGAAACAATTCAATTCCTTGGCTATCTTACAATGAATAAAATTATGAGTACTACCTTAATCAATCATCATTATTACCTTTTTCTTGATATGTCCTTTTATCTTGAGAGTTTGAAGAGTGGTAATTCATACCAATGCATTACAATATATGGTTGGATTCATTTCTTCTTTCGCTAGGGTTGGTTCCTGGTGCATATCCTCTTCTTGTGAAGTTTCTTGTTCCTTTTCTTCCTCATCTTCTCAATCTATGTAAAATAATTTCTTCTCAGCACACTTATGACCTTTATTTTATTTTCTGTCACAACTGTAACAAATCCCATTTTCTATTTTTCTTCCAATTTTTGTGTTGTCAACCTTGTAGGTTGTGGAAGGATAGGAGAAAAAACACTTCCATATTTATATTTGTTAGTGGCAGGCTTCCTTGTCGCCATAATTTTTCTTTCATTTTTTCTTGCCAACTTGAACGCCTTCTCCAATGAATCTGGTTCCCAAAGGTGCACCTCATGTTGGATGTTATCCTTTAAAGTTCCTATGAAGACATCAATCCCATACTCCTCTAGAATACCATTTACCCTCATATTCAATTTTTGGAAGTCCTCAATGTGCTCCACCATTAAACCCTTTTGTTTGAGATTTATCAATTGGCTAAAGAAGGTGTTGTTCTTTGTATCCTCGTAATGTGCTATCATTTCCTCCGTAAAAATTTACCAAGTTACAATTTTTTTTTGAGACAAAATCCATCAATGCCATACAAACTGATTGGGTTCTAAATATAAAGTTGCAATGTGTACCTTTTGTGTGTTTTTCACATTATGGATCTCAAAATATTGCTCCATTTGTAGTATCCATGTTACAAGATCCTTTCCATCAACTTCTTCATATCAATATTTGGAATATGGTGGGTCTTCAATCCAATGTTATATTCTATGAAATCATGATTAACATTTCTTTTGTTCTCATCATGAGTTTCATCTAGTACCTTTTCGCCATTAGGAAGATTTTCTTGTAGCAACTTTGTCAAACCTTCAAGTTTTCCTTCTATAAAATCGATCTTAGCTTCCATGAAATTCTTCAAACCATCCATGCCATTCTTCAAACCATCCATATTATCTTCTATGTCCCGTAATTTTTATATATCACATTGGAATTCTTCCTCTTCATGCGACATAGTAGAGCTTTCTGAGGGCTTAATGGGTGTGGAATTAATTTCTTTGGGAGGAATTTTAGAACCCAATATTGATATATATTCTTCAATTTTCCCTTGGAATCACTTAAAACTGATTTTTCAAATAAACGTTATGCAAAATTAAAAAAATACACACCTTTTTCTTGCTTTCTAGGAGATCTATATTGAAATTTTTGCATCTCTATGATGTCGAATCTCCAAGTTCTGAACTTAGGCCCTATAGTATCCCTCTGAGTCTTCTTTCCAATGCCATAGGTCAGACCCTATTTGGATTGTTCAAGGTAAATCTATGCCAAATATCCCACGATGGCCCGATTATGGACTAATTTAGTGGAGCGAAGTTGTAAGGGGTGCCATGTGTCAATTTTTAAACATTCGGCTCTGAAATCAATACAAGAAAAACTAAAGCCTACACACTTTCAGAAATTTTTTACAAAATTCAAAACTAATGTTTGAAATGAAAGATATGATGATTTTTCCTAGGTCACCTATTTGAGACTGAATTTTGGATCCTGTAAAAACCCTAACTTCCTCAGATCATATCTCTGAAAATATAGTGAACCAAGATCTGAAATTCACGAAGTTCACCAAGATTTCAACTCCACATGGTTTCTCTTAGTCATCAGTAATTTTTACTATCTGAAGATGACTAAATATCAGTCCTAGATTTCTAAAAACAAGATTCATGAATATTGTGAGTTTTAGAATTCTCACTACCTTCATTATCCTTAGGATAAAATTTTCACTGTTTCACTCTTCTGTCATGTCATGGTCAGCTTACCACCCCTATAGGACCCCTAATGGGCTCATTCCATTCATATTTATCCTATTTTTCCACCCATGACCTCAGTACTCTGTTTTACCTTGCCTCACCCCTTCACTTTCCATATAGGATCACCAACCAGCCTACTCTTTCCCATGTTCACCAGATATCTTAAGCATTGATGGTCTCAAAATACCTCTATGAGCTCTCTAGGTCAATCAAGTACATCCATTTCTATATATTCAGTAACACCTATTTATTAAAAAAGCTTTGTTTTTACACTATCAAGATTCCAAGCCTAATCTTAGTCAAGGACCAAGTTAAAACCCTACCACTAGATTATTAGGTTTTCCCTAGGTTATAGTATCTTCATTGGTATTTTTACCTCTGTTCTTCTCATACTAGTTCTGGTTCTAATGAAAAATAAGAGAAACACATGATTTCTCAAGAAACAGCAGAGGATCTTCAAATAAGGCTATTTGGTCAATTTCAGAGTTGTGCAAAAGCAACTGTGATTGATATTTTTGCAGAAATGTCATGAAGTAAATCAACAAAGGAAATTGATAGGGTAACTGATAATTCTCTAAAAGGAAATCAAGGAGCACTAAGTCTAAAAGAGAATCAATATTTTTTAAGCCTTATTGGATCAACAGTATGCCAAACAAAAGCCCAATGCAGCAAAACACACAAAAGAAGAACAAGGTCTCTTCTCAGCCATTTTCATTCAGTGGTTAAACAATAGAAAACATGGTGTGAGCTCCAAGGTAAAAATGAAAGTTTTTGAAGGTACTAACTCTGTGTGAATGGCTAAAAGTTATCAAAGTGATTACAGCATTTTCAAGGATCAGAAGGAAAGGTCACTTCAAGGTTTCATAACACCTGCTGAAGTAAAGGTGCTTAAGGACATATGCCACTCAAAGGAAATAAGCCTTTCCATTCAAAACAACATCTGCAGAAGAATAAAGTAAAGAGTATCAGTAGGATGTACGCCAAGTTCTTTTTCAAAACCAACTGACTTTCAATGATTAAAAAGGGGTAAAAACACATTTTTGAGCTCAAAAGTGGAAAAAAAAAAGGTTACTAAAAGGTTGTTGGTTTATTTCATGTTTTCAATACCTGAGAGAAAACTAAATCAGTGCTTTAGCCACCTACAAAAAAAGGCTAAATTCATCACCTGTTCACCTACAGCAAAAAGTGACAAAGAAATGTCAATGAAAAGTTAAAAGGGGTGACAACATTAGAAAAGTGGGTTTTATACTTGAAATTAATTTTCTAAACCTATTAAATCCTTTCTTGCCTTTCTGCAACTCATTTTCTGTTAACAAGAATCATCGAAGAGCCTTCAAGAGAAATTGTTGAAGTTCTGGTAAACTTCAGGCAAAATCTTCCCTGTGCTATGCTCCTATAACACCGTGCTACGCGCCTGTGGGTGATTTCCTCCAAAAATTTAATGGTGTGCTACACGCCTGTGAACGGATGCTACGCGTTTACCATCATGCAGACCCATCATCTAGCACCTGGAACCAGCATGCAACCTCTACCAGGTGCTATGCATTTGGCGGTGCACACAGACAGGCCTGACAGGCCCGGGTGCTACGCACCGAACGTTGCACGCAACATGCCCAAAAGGCCCATTCACCCTAGTACCCATGTTTGACCCTACACAAAGGAAATCACTCGACAGGCTCGGAGCCTTTTCCCGTTCAACAGCAACCCGATAGGCCCGAAAGCTCATGCATCCTCTGCTCGGTGCTACGCGCCTGCGCTGTATGTTCAGCAGCGGCCCAACTAGCCCGGTGCATTGCGCGTTCAGCTAGAAGTTTTCTACATAAAATAAATCCCTCAATCTACTGCAAAATTCCTCAAAGTCACCTACAAATTTTCCATAACACCTCTGAGGGGTAAGTAAAAAGGCACCTCCTTCATTTCCTAAGTTCTTGTCATTTAAATTAGAGGAAAAACCCTAGATTTCTCCATCAGTTTCACAAAGGAAAATTAGGGTTTTGGCCTTCAAGGCAAGAGTAAAAAGAAAAATATCAACGGAAACTAATAGTTGAAGTGGCGAGGGAGGCCAAGGGCCTAGAAGATAGCAGAAAAAGGGTGGAAGGGTATGTTAGCCACCTATAAAAAATTGTCATATCAAATTGTGGCTAAATCTTTTTTAGACTTCAAGAAAAAATTTCAGGGCCAAATTGTGAGTTCTTGAAGTCTTATGAAGATAACTAATCTTTGAGTTAATCTTCACTGCTGTTTCCCTCATAATCCTAAAAAATCTGTTGTTTACCTGAAGAAAAACACTGCTGAAAAACCCCATTTTCCATCATTTTTACCCCTCCTTTCATTCATAAAAACCCCATTTTTATCCCTTCTTTCCTCCATAAAAAATCCCTCCATAAGCCTCATTTAACCTTATAATTCACTCCAAGACCCTTTTAAAACCATTTTATCCCCTTCCGTTTGATTTAAAAACTCCTTTTCCTTCTACCGGAACCCTCAAATTGCCTAAAAAACTCTGTTTTTTAGGCCAAAAATGCCCTTTTCTGCATATAAACTTGTTTAAGCCCCCGAGGGCTTAACTCTGGTAAACCCCTTCCTCATAGGACCTTAAGCCCCACAACTGGGCACTTAAAGGGCTAAGACTCCTCTCCAAACCCCGTCAAAACCTTATCCTCCTTCATATTTCATAAAAACCGACTTTTCATTGTGTTTTAATGAAACCTGACGGTTCAAATTTGCAACAAATATCGACCGTCGATCTAAACCGATCAACGATCATCAGCTCATTGCATCGCAAGTTCGCATTGGGTCCTCCCTTTTCTTCATGTCCTTCAATAATTTTTCGATGCGATCCCTTTGATTAAGTCTCAACCGTCGATCTGATTCCCAAATCTGATAGACAATGCTCCATCGCATCGCAAAATTCCCTTTGTGCCTTCCCCTTTCCTCCTCTGATTTGCGATCACCCCGATTAAATCTAAATCATCCATATTTTAAATCCAATGGTCCCTATCGCTCCATTCTCCAAAACCCGTTGTTCCACCTTTTGCCTTCATAATTAAATCTCCACCGTCGGTCTAGTTTCTAGATCGACGACTCTCGCTCCATCGCAAATTCGGCAATTGAAAAAAATCTTATCGAGTTCCTTTGACCTCCACCGATTGTGATCCTACAATTAAATCTTGGCTGTTGAATCCACAAGAGCCAACGGCTCAGATTTAATTTCGCTCCGTCATAAACCCTGCACTATCGCACCTGCCGATTTAATCTCCACCGTTGATCTCTGAAACCGATCCAACGGTCAGCACTTAATCGCGCATCGCAAAATCAAAAGCCTCTGTATTTTGGCCTCTTCCCTTTTCTTCGATGTGATTAAATCCTGACCATTCATCCCGCTAGATCTAACGGTTCGTGCTCAATCGCATCAGTGAACTGCATTGTCACTATGCTTTTTCATCCCGCCGATCGCGATCTTGCGATCAAATCTCTATCATTGATCTTCTTCGATCGGACGGTCCACATTACTCCCGCTATTCAAACTCTTCCCTTTTCATTTCTCCCCCATCGATAAAGCTCAATCATTTATTTCCATGATCCAACGGCCAGGATCTAAACCGCCATTCAACCCACTCACCTTTTCTGCCCGTTCATCTTGCCCTCCATCACATGCGATCTGCACCGTTGGATATGTTGTCCCTCATCCGAAGGCTAGAATTGTGTTTTGCGTTATTTTTGTGCCTGAACGTTAACACCAAAAAATTATGCGAAAAAAGCGGTATTGGGAGGGACATGTGTCAAACGCTGACCTATATCGTGGTTTTTCGACCAAAATTTAAAACCACTTGAGAGATGCACGAAACCAGTAGTTTTCTGCTAAAAACCACTCCTCCCTGATATAATCCTTCACTTAATCCTGACCGTCAATTATTTTAATCAGACGGCTCTGACTTAACACGATCACAGTTCATTTCCTTCTTCCCCTTTACTCCCGAAGGCTCCATCTGAAGATCTTGACCATTCATTTGATCTAGATCAACAACTCATATTACATTTAACCCCTAGGTCTTTGTCCCTTTGTTTTATCTCCTGGGAGTTTTATCGAGTCTTCTCCATCGTCGATCTCTGAAGATCGATGGTCCCGATCAAAACATACCACCAATTCATTTTAGCCCCTTTTCGCTTCTGCCAAAGACTTTTTCTTGTTTTTATTACATTTTCTTCCATTTCATTATAATGTTATCCCCTCTGCATTATAAACTTCCTGATTGATCTCAGTCGTTGATCAATCTAGATAAATGGCCCGGACTTAATTTTCCATCCATTTACCCAACCACCTTCCCCATCAAACCTATCGAGAAATCTCGATCGTCGATTGATCTGGATCGACGACCATGATTAAACCTCGCCTCCAAAACAACCTCCGACCTATTTTCACCGTGTTTTTCTTAATTTTGTTTGTTTTTTGTAGGATTTAAAGCATTTCCATAGTTTTTTAAATAAAATCAAAGGTCGGGGATGACGATCCCTTAGGCCATTATTCATGAAGAAGATCAATCTGTAGGGTTCACATCATGATTTATCCGTGCATCATGAGCACTGATAACATTATAAAACCCTCTGCACACCTACAAAAGCAACAAAACACAGTGAACCTTAATTATACAAAGAGTATTAGTGTCAAAGGATGGGATCAAAGAAGAGATGAAGAATGAAAGGTTTTTAACATAGTTTTGAGGGATTAAGGCATAAATGCGACTATCAAAGGCCTAATCCACACAGTTGAAGACAATATGACGACCTGAAGACAAAAATTAAGCCTAACTAGGCCTAAAACATAGAACTAAAGTAAATTAACAGTGTTTTAGGGAAAAACAAGGAGATTTGTCAGTCCGAGAAGCCTCCATTGCCACATCATAGGCTAATTTAATCCTCTCGAGCCACCAAAGCTCCACCTGTGGCCTCAATAAATCGAAGAAGGCAGATTTATTTCCTCAGTCAGTGATATTTTTCCTAAAAGACAGCCAGAGTTATTGCTAACTCGCCTTAAGAGTTTTTAAGTCAACAAAATCTGCCCAGCATTGCTTTATACTTAATGAAAATCAATTAATACAGAGGAAATATCAAAAAGCTTCTCCATTGAGCCCCTCAAAGGCCGAGAAGCATTAAACTATATTAATTAAGCCTAGAGATCTTTTCTCTCATCCCACCTCCTCATTTCTTCTATAAATACTTCTGTAGAAGATGAGATAAAGGTTGGTCTTTGAATATCTGATGCATGTAAATAGTTTTCTGAAGTTGTTGTAAGCTCTGTATGTAATTGAAGATACCTAAGTTGAGATGAGAAGTTTGAAGCTATATAGAACCACTGGACTTGATTATTGTAACTAGTTTGAACATCAAATACAAGCTGATTTATGGGATCCTGGTCTATGTCAATGGTGATGTGTTTCTTATTGTAAATTGTTATTTTCTTTTTTTTTCCATTATGTCCACTTTCTCTGATAAAGAACAAAAAATATAGAGCTATGATTTACTGTCACAAGTACCCTACTCTCACTGATAAGCTTTATCTTTATGTTTTCCTCCTTTGTGTATTTAAGAATGATTTAATATAGTCCAAGCAGTTAGGAATGCTGGTGTTTCCACGTCATACTGTGTAAAATTTAAACATTGTTCTTGAATGTTATTTTCATTACTGGCTAAGTAGAGTTGAACTAGGGAAGTCTATGGTTAGCCCTATCCTCTAGTTTTATCTCCAAAGGTTGTCTGAAAGTTTCCCTACGAATATGTTGAAAGCAGGCTAGGTTCAAAGTCCTTACCTGATCTTAGACTATTCTTTGTTTATCTTAAGTTTTGTCTTGAAAATTTTGCTAATTAAAGTCGAACTAGGGAAGTATATGGTTAGCCCTGTCCTCTAGTTTCTTCTCCAACAGTTGCCTTGAAAAGTTTCCCTTTGAATATGCTGAAATCAGGATAGGTTCAAAGTATTTACTTGATATTAAGCTATTCTATGTGTTTTAAATGTTTTCTATTGAAAGCGCATCAAAAGCAGGCTAGTTTAAAATTACTTACCTAATCTTAGATTACTTTTATGTCTTTTCTTAAGTGCATGCCAAAAGCAGGATAGTTTCAAAGTACTTACTTGATCTTAGGCTGCTCTTTGTTCTTCATCTGTTCGATCTTCATTTATTATTGTTTTCATTTCATAAAATCAACTTAAAGAGATCCTTTGACATAGATGACTTGCCCCATGGACCACTCTTGAACCTTGTTGTTTCAATTAAATCCTATTATGAATCCATAGCCCAATGGATTGAAGTTGATTCTTGCCTATATTTTTATCTGAATCACTCTTTCACTTTCATACAGCTTCACCCTTCATTTAGACTTCCTTCACCTTCATATATCTTTTTCCAACCAAAACAAACAAAAACCTTCTTCTTCATAACTAGCCTAATATCACACCTAAAAGCCTTAAAGATAAATCAATATTTACACTTATAAGAGAGATCCCTCTCTGGATTCAGAAGGGCTAGATCCTAGAATCCCAAAGTGGTTCCAATGTTGTCTCTACAGCTTTAGTCTTGCCAATTTGCTAAAATTATAGGGACCTAACATTTCTGGCGACTCCACTAGGGACTTCTAAGTAAAATCCTTGAAACAAGACATTCATTGTTCAGTGCAGTATAAGTAGCTCTCTTCAAGCACTACCAAGAAAATGGTAATCATGATAGGACTTATTTGAATCAGTGACAAACTAAGTAACCCTTAGGATTCTCATAGACCTTATCAAACCTTGAAGGAATCAGCTAGCTTAGCCATAAGAGTAAAATTTCTTTGTCTCATCACCCTAGCTAAGTGTTGAAACATATTTAGGACACTCTTAGAACCCATAGGACTGGAAAAAACTCAGAAAACCCAAAAATATTTCAGATTGGTTTCAAATAAACATGGTGGTGGACCATAAAACATTTTACCTCCAAAAGAGCTAAAAATTTCTACCTGGTGACTCCACAATCCAAACAGACCTTAAGACTCCACTAGGAAACCCATTACCATCATAACATCATTTAAAATCAGTTAATAAGACTTTAAGGATTAATTTTTTCTTGTTTAAAGATCAGTTAGCCTCCTAAAGATTGTCATATTTGGTTAAAATTTTCTTGTGAGTTGGGTCTGAAAAACATAGCATAGTGGCTTCTAGAAGAGTTCATAATAGAGCCTATCCTGACCCAAAACCTCCTGAGATAGTTGATAACCCTGAAAGAATACTTATGGAGTCTCCTAAGGCCAAATCTTCAACTATTATCAGATCACTCCATAGAGCTAATTCTGTCCCTGAAAACCTTGTAGCTCTACAAGAATCACCAGTTGACTTAAGAAATCCATTCAGAACTAGGTCACTTGATGATATATGTCAGATATATTTAGAGCCTTCACTTTCATCCCAAGATAGAAGTGAACATCCTGGTAGCAGAGAAACTACTCCACCTAATTCAAATTTCATTCATAATTTTGGTTTCTCTCATCCTAGTTCTGCTCAACAATCTCTTACTAGTCCATCCACTTCTATCATCCATACACCCTCTGTTCAAACCATCCCATTCCATCAACCTCCTCTCATTTCACATCCTCCATTTGTAAACCCCCCACTTTTTCCACAACCTCCTATCATGGCAACATGATATGCTCCCCTAGTCCTTCCTTTACCTCTAGTCAATATTCCACAGGACTATTAGTCCAAAATACCATTATATGATGCCATTGGTTCTACTGCTGCTTCACAACATGTGGATAAGATGAATGACTACTTTGACAAAAACAAGATTGATGATGAATCTGTCAAACTTAGATTATTTGCTCAAATTTTAGGAGGAGAAGCAAGAAAATGGTTTAAAGGATTAACCCCTCACAGTATTAATGATCTCCAAGCCTTCCATCAGTTATTCTTAAACAAATGGGAAGTCAGGAAAAACCCTCTCCAAATAATTTTTGATTATAATAGCCTCAAAAGAAACACTGGGGAAAGTGTTCAAGCTTATTGCACTAGGTTCAATAGTGTGTATAATGCACTTCCCCCAGATTTGAAACCTCCACAAGGATCAGCTTTAAACAAGTTTCTTGAAGGATTTGATCTTGAAATGGCCTATCAGCTGAGAGAGAGAGAGATCCTTTGACTTTTGAAGATATGCAAAAAAGAGCTCTTGCTGTGGAAGTTAATTTAATGGAGAAAAGAGCAAGAATGAGGAATGAGAAGAAAGTGTCCTTTAGAGAGGAATCTACACCTTCCACATCTAGCTCAAAAATGGAAAGAATGATGGAGGAGATGATGAAAAAGATGAGCATACTTGAGAGAGCACAAGCAAGTAAAAATCAATCAGCTCCTCAAAATAGGAACCAATCTCAAAACCAAAATCAGAATTTTAGGAGAAATCGGCCTCAAAACAGACCAAGAGACCCTGATCAGGAGATTATACCTCCTTTTCATCAAAATTATGTGAGTGAGGTTAAAGAAACAATATAAAAAACATAAGAAGATGACATAAACATGTTGGGAGTAGACAATGATGATTTTTAAGTTCATTACAATAGGAAACAATGTCTATACACACCCTATGATGATAAGAGAGGAGAAGATGAATTTTATTATCAAGAATTGGAGAATGTCATTATAGAAACCCCAAAAGAATATGATCTTAGGAGTAAAATAAATCAAGAGACTCCCAAAACTAAGACCTCTGAAAATTCTATAAAAAGCAGCCCTGTAAATAAACCCAAAGTTACAAAACAGAAAGACAAAACAATGGCTGGAAATTCTGATAAAAACAAAGAAAAGGGCACTCAAATTAATGAAAAACAGAGTGCAGATTTTAGCAGTGCTAGTACTTCAGCTAGTGCTCCTATCAAAATAATTTTGACCAATGTAAATAGAGGAAATCAGTAAACTGATTTTGTTGATAGAGTGGTAGTTAATAAGGCTGAAACAAGCATTTTAAAAAATTAGATGCCTTTTAGTTTGGAGTAGGAAATTGTCAAAATCAAAATCTTTGTTCCTCTCACTGAATTAGCTACCCAAGATATGTATAGATCCCAAATTTTGAAGGATTTTAACATAGAAGAGAATAATGACACTGTCAATCTTAATGATGACCAACCAGAGCTCATATTTGTTCCTAAGATTAAGGGTAGATATCAAGAAAGACCAGTTCCTCCTTTTTATGTTAGTTTAAAGATTCATGACAAAATTTTACACAATGCTATTCATGATTCGGGAGCCCCTCATAACTTAATGCCCAAAGCTATAATGGAGAGCCTAGGCCTTGAAATCACTAGATCATACAAATATCTTTACTCCTTTGACTCAAGAAGAGTAAAATTTTTAGGTTTTATCAAAGACCTTTGTGTAAACTTAGCACAAATTCCAGCCAAGTGTTTAGTAATGTATATTGTAGTGGATAATGTACCCCCCAAGTATGGTATGTTGTTATCAAGATCGTGGGGAGATAAGTTACAAGTAACAATGAAATGGATATGACATATGCCACCATCCCTGTTTTTAATAAAACTAGAAGACTTTATAGGGAATCTCATATGCAATACATGGTTACCAGCCAAGAGAGACCACAAAACTCTCCTCTTTATTCTGTACATACAGGCCTTGATTCATTTATCCTTTTCAATTATTAAACATTCAGTGAGCAAGAAACCTTAACTGAATTAGTGGCATATATAGAAAAAGAGGAAGACAAGACAGAAGTGTCAAAACAGTTTGCCAAGTCAGAAAATCACAACAAACAAATCACAGGTCTAGAGCTGCAAATCAGTCATCCATTGCTTTTCAACCTTGAGAGTCAAGAGAAGATTCCACAACACAATGAAAAACATGATGAAATAAAACAAATTCAACATAGTGCTGATCTACAAGAACAATCCAAAAGCACACTAAATGAAGAGGATAGTAGTCAAGCTAGTGAATCTGAAACTAGTCCTCTTTGGAGTATGAGCTTTGATGGATCTTGCACCAAGAATGATGCAGGTGCAGGAGTGTGGCTTCGCAATACAATGAAAAATTATACTGAAGGGCATTCCTGCAAATTAAACTTTCAATGCACTAATAACATAGCTGAGTATGAAGCCCTCCTTTTAGGCCTGCACTTATTGAAGAAATTAGGGGCCAAAAGAATAAAGGTTCATGGTGATTCTGAACTAATAATTAGGCAAGTGAATGGGGAATACACTGCAAAACATCCCAGACTTAAAGCCTATAGAAATGATTTCATGGATTTATTGAAAACATTTGAGGAATTCAAACTTATCTTTGTCCCAAGAAACCAAAATATCCAAGCTAATGGTTTAGCTTTTGTTGCTAGAACATGCCTAACTCCTTATGAAACCAAACAATGCACAACTCAAATCAAATTTAGACTAGCTATCCCTGATAATGAAAAATATTGGCAAGTGTTTGATGGAGACAAACAAATAGAAGAATTCCTACAGTCCAGAAATGAATTTGAGCTACCAAGTTTGGATTCAGAGTATGAAGATGACTATCCTACTGAGGAAAATCTACTTGATGAAGAAGTAAACTCTCCAAAAATTGTTGTTATAAATATATTAGCTAATAAACTTGAACATAACACAGATATTAGTGCAGTTTTACCAAAAGAAGACTTAGAAACATTACAATCTAATACTCAAAAATTTCCAAAAGGCCTAGTCCCATTAGAAGAGTTGTTTGATTTCAATGATGTTGCCAAGAAACCAAAACTGGAGCCTATTGAAATTGAGGTAGAAGAGTGTAATATAGGCAGTGAACTACAACAAAAAATGATCAAACTGTCTAAAACTTTACCAGCTCACATCAAGTTGAAATACATTGAGCTGTTTAAGGAATTTTCTTATGTATTTGCATGGAGTTATGAGGATCTAAAGTCCTATGACACAGAGATAATCCAGCACAAGATACCCCTCAAAGAAAACCAAAAACCTTTTAAACAAAAATTACGCAGAATTAACCCTATTCAATTACCTTTCGTTGAGAAAGAAATCAAGAAAATGTATGAGGCTGGAATTATTGTTCCTCTTAGATATTCAGAGTGGGTGTCTAATCTTGTGTCAGTGAGGAAAAATACAGGAAAAATAAGGCTTTTTATTGACTTTAGAAACTTAAACAAAGCCTCATTTAAGGACAACTACCCTTTACCTAAGATGGATCACATTTTACAAAAGGTATTTGGGTCTAAAAGAATTTATTTGCGAGATGGCTTCATAGGATACAATTAGATTTTAGTACATCCTAATGATCAACTCAAGACAGTTTTTACTACTCCTTGGGGCACTTTCATGTATGTGAAAATGCCCTTTGGTTTAATGAATGCTGGTGCTACATTTCAGAGAGCCATGGATATTGCATTCTCAGAAGAATTAGGCTACTTCATCATTATTTACCTTGATGATATCACTTTTTTTTCCAAAACAGATGAAGAACACCTAGAACACTTGAGAAAAGTCTTTGAGAAATGCGGAAAATATGGGTTATATTTAAATCAAAAGAAAACAATGTTTTGTCTCCAAGAAGGTAAACTACTTAGACACATCATATCAGAAGAGGGGATAAAGATAGACCCAAAAAGGATGGTATTTTGCAAATCAACCATCCAAGAAACATCAAGGAACTTCAATCTTTCATTGGAAATATTAAGTTCTTGAGAAGGTTCATACCCAACTTAGCTGAACTCCTTTGAAACATAACAAACATTTTAAAGAAGGAAGAAGGATTTAAATGGACCTTAGAAGCAAATAAATCATTTGAACTGGTAAAACAAGCATTAACCAAAACACCAGTTCTTATAAGTCCTGACCTTACAAAAGATTTTTTCATTTTTTCATTTGCATCAGAACATACAGTGGTTGTTTTCCTATTGCAGAAAATTCTAAAGGGACAAGAGCAGCCAATTGCATTCTTTAGTAAGGCATTGAGAGATGCACCTCTGAAGTACAATATCATGGAAAAACAAGCCTTTGCCTTATTCAAAACCTTAAAAGACTTCAGAGTTTACATTTTACGCTTCCACATAATTGCATTTGTGCCAAACTCAGTTGTAAAAGAAATTATAACACGGGACCCAGATGGTAAAAGAGGAAAGTGGATAGCTGTGATACTTGAATATGATTTAGAAATCAAGCCCACTAAACTCATAAAAGGCCAAGGACTAGCAAGATTAATGGCTGAATCTAATTTTGAAGCTCTTGATATAAACATGATAAATGCATTAGATGAACAGGAGGAATTGTCAACTCCCATTTTGAATATCATTTTATGAATTCCTCCTGGTATGCTGATATTTTATATGTTTTTCTCAATTTGAATACACCTCCTGGTTTTTCTAAAACAAAGGTAAGATTTTTAAAGTTAAAAGATGTTAACTACTGCATTTTAGATAAATGTCTATATTGGAAAAATGCTAATGGGTTATTGTTTAAATTTTTTCCTGAGAATGATGCAGATAAGATCAAGCATGAGTTCCATGAAGGAGAATTTGGAGGCCACCTCTATTGGAAGACAACTGCCAATAAAATCCTTAGAGCTGGTTACTATTGGCCCACCCTATTTCAAGATGTCCATAAAATGATTATTTCCTGTCATAAATGCCAACTCTTTGAAGGCAAAAGAAAATTTCTTCCTTTACCCTTGCATCCAATCACTGTTGAAGCTCCTTTTCCACAGTGGGGTCTAGACTTCATAGGGGAAATCCATCCACCCTCATCCACCCAACATAGATGGATTATCACTGCAACAGACTACTTTACCAAATGGATAGAAGCCATCCCCTCTAGGCAAGCCAATGACTTTGTCATCATAAAATTCCTTGAAAATCATATCCTCTCTAGATTTGGCTGTGCTAGGAAGATTATTACTGACAATGCTACTGCATTTGGATCCAAAAATATGGTTGAATTCTGTCACAAATATCAGATTACATTGGGCCATTCTACTGCTTATTACCCTCAAGGTAATGTGTTGGAAGAATCCTCAAATAAGAGTTTGGTAAACATAATCAAGAAGTTGTTGGAGGACAATAAGAAATCCTGGCACACAAAGCTAGTACATGCACTTTGGGCTGACAGATTAACACTTAAAAAATCAATTGGAATGTCACCCTACCAGCTTGTTTATGAAATAGATGCAATTTTTCCAACCAACCTAGGAGTGCCAGTCATGAAGTTGATCCAAGAAGTACAGTCTAAGGACAATGACATGATAAGAAGAATCAATCAGACTATACATCTTCAACAAACCAGAGAGGAAGTTTACAACAGAGCATTACAAAAGAAAGAAAGCATCAAGAAGCTGTTTGATAGAAGGAAAAAAGCCAGTGATTTCAACATTGGTGACAAAGTTTTAAAGTGGGATTCAAGGAGAGAAGATAAGGGCAAGCATGGGAAATTTGATAACTTATGGCTTGGCCCTTATCTCATTCATTCTACTGCTAGTAACAATGCTTATTTCTTGCAGGAATTGAATGGAGCTGAACTTTTTGGAGGTCCTGTCAATGGCAGGATGATCAAACATTATTTTTCTTGATCATATTAGTTTGAAAGCCTTTATATTTTTTCCTCATTATGAATATCATATCCATCATTGCATTCAAAGTTAGAATATGAAAAAATACAAAAAACAACATAAAGAGAAAAGAGGGGAGATTGTAGAAACAAGAAAGGTACAGCCCCATACCAAAAAAGAGAAACAAAGTCTAAAAGTGTGCAAGCTCAAGTTCCACTCCTAACAAACACACTCCTAGTTAGTCATACAGCCTAATCATGACTAATTAGTTTTCAATTTACTGCTGATAGTTTAGTGAAATAGATTTTCCAAACAACTTAATCTTGGCTTATCAGTTAGGTAGATTAGGATAGAAGAAAAAGGGTTCAAACAAGCTCAAAATCTGAGCCTGTGGATTTCAAAGGCAGAAATGGCTCTAATCTGTTTAAAATCTTGAGCTAAATATAGAAGAACTGGTTCTAATATGCCCAAAACTTGAACCAGAGAACAAATAGAAAAATAGCTCAATAAGCCTAAAAACAGAGCTGAAGAAAAGTGAAGGATGTTCTTTAGTTTTCAGATCTTAAGCCTTCATCATTTTGCTTTAATTTTCTACAAATTTTAGTCTATGTGCAGCTTGTTTTTATGCCATAGATCAGCAAAAAGTTAGATTGTTCAATCCTAGCTTGTTTTCTTTTAAATTTCTTGTCTTAGAAACTAGAGAATAAAATCTATTAGACAGTCTAATCTTGACAGATAATAGTTAGGTAGAGAAGCTTATGAACTCAACTGCTTAATCTGAGTTCATGGAGAAATAAGGGTAGAAATAGACTAGTTTTATGCTTTCAAAAAAATAGATGTTTGTAAAAAGAGTTTGCCAATCCAAATGCACTCTGAAAGAAGAAAAAATGTTAGATCATTAGGATTGGGTAGGTAGAAAGATTGTTTTGATAGAATTCCATTATTTCTAATGGCTGCAAACACTATCAGATCAAAAATAAGACCAGCAAAAAAAAAGCAAGTTGCAGCCCAATGGATGAGGCATTGATCAACTTCCAGAGAAGACATATCTGAAGTTCTTGACATATTCAAGAAGATGCCATCCCCATGTGGAGCCACTATTAGCCACCTATAAAAATTTGTCATATCAAATGGTGGCTAAATATTTTTTAGACTTCAAGAAACAATTTCATGGCCAAAGTGTGAGTTCTTGAAGTCTTATGAAGATAACTAATGTTTGAGTTAATCTTCACTGCTGTTTCCCTCATAATCCTGAAAAATCTGATGTTTACCTGAAGAAAAAGACTGCTGAAAAACCCCATTTTCCATCATTTTTACCCCTCCTTTCATTCATAAAAACCCCATTTTTATCCCTTCTTTCCTCCATAAAAAATCCCTCCATAAGCCTCATTTAACCTTATAATTCACTCCAATACCCTTTTAAAACCATTTGATCCCCTTCCGTTTGATTTAAAAACTCCTTTTCCTTCTACCGGAACCCTTTTCTGCATATAAACTTTTTTAAGCCCCCGAGGGCTTAACTCTGGTAAGCCCCTTCCTCATAGGACCTTACGCCCTGCAACTGGGCACTTAAAGGCCTAATACTCCTCTCCAAACCCCGTCAAAACCTTATCCTCCTTTGTATTTCATAAAACCCGACTTTTCATTGTGTTTTAATAAAACCCGACGGTTCAAATTTGCAAAAAATATCGACCGTCAATCTAAACCGATCAACAGTCATTGGCTCATTGCATCGCAAGTTCACATTGGGTCCTCCCTTTTCTTCATGTCCTTCAAGAATTTTCCGATGCGATCCCTCCAATTAAGTCTCAACCATCGATCTGATTCCCAGATCCAATGGACAGTGCTCCATCGCATCATAAAATTCCCTTTGTGCCTTCCCCTTTCCTCCTCCGATTTGCAATCGCCCCGATTAAATATAAACCGTCCATATTTTAAATCCAACGGTCCCTATCGCTCCATTCTCCAAAACCCGTCGTTCCAACTTTTTCCTTCATAATTAAATCTCCACCGTCGATCTAGTTTTTAGATCGACGGCTCTCGCTCCATTGCAAAGTCGGCAATCACAAAAACTCTTATCCACTTCCTTTGACCTCCATCGATTGCGATCTTGTGATTAAATCTCGGCCATTGAATCCACAAGAACCAACGACTCAGATTTAATCGCGCTCCATCATAAACCCTGCACTATCGCGCTTGCTAATTTAATCTCCACCGTTGATCTCTAAAACTGATCCAACGGCCAGCACTTAATCGCGCATCACAAAATCAAAAGCCTCTGTATTTTGGCCTCTTCCCTTTTCTCCGATGCGATTAAATCCTGACCATTCATCCCGCTAGATCTAACGGTCCGCGCTCAATCGCTTCGGCACACTCCATTTTCACTCTGATTTTTCATCCCTCCGATTGCGATCCTCCGATCAAATCTCCATCGTTGATCTTCTCTGATCGGACGGTCCACATTACTCTCACTATTCAAACTCCTCCCTTTTCATTTCTCCCCCATCGAGAAATCTCAAGATTTTATTTCCATGATCCAACGGCCAGGATCTAAACTGCCATTCACCCCACTCACCTTTTCCGCCCATGCATCTTGCCCTCCATTGCGTGTGATCTGCACCGTTGGATCTGCTATCCCTCATCCGACGGCTAGAATTCTGTTTCGCATTATTTTTGTGCCTGAACATTAACACAAAAAAATTACGTGAAAAAAGAGGTATTGGGAGGAACACGTGTCAAATGTTGACCTATATCGCATTTTTTCGACAAAAATTTAAAACCACTTGAGAGCTGCGTGAAACCAGCGGTTTTCTGCTAAAAACCACTCCTCCCCGATATAATCCTTCAGTTAATCCTGACCGTCGATTTTTTTAATCAGACGGCTCTGACTTAACGTGATCACAGTTCATTTCCTTCTTCCCCTTTGCTCCCGAAGGCTCCATCTAAAGATCTTGACCGTTCATTTGATCCAGATCAACGGCTTATAATACATTTAACCCCCAGGTCTTTGTCCCTTTGTTTTATCTCCTGGGCATTTATCGAGTCTTCTCCACCATCGATCTATGAAGATTGACGGTCCCAATAAAAACATACCACCAATTCATTTTAGCCCCTTTTCGCTTCCGCCAAAGCATTTTTTCTATTTTTATTACATTTTCTCCCATTTCATTATAATGTTACCCCCTCTGCATTATAAACTTCCTGATTGATCTCAGCTGTTGATCAATCTAGATCAACGGCCCAGACTTAATTTTCCATCCATTTACCCAATTGCCTTCCCCATCAAACCTATTGAGCAATCTCGATCGTCAATTGATCTGGATCGATGGCCACGATTAAACCTCACCTCCAAAACAACCTCTGACCTATTTTCACCGTGTTTTTCTTAATTTTGTTGGTTTTTTGCAGGATTTAAAGCTTTTCCACAATTTTTTAAATAAAATCAAGGGCCGGGGATGACGATCCCTTAGGCCACTATTCATGAAGAAGATCAATCTGCAGGGTTCACATCATGATTTATCCATGCCTCATGAGCATTGATAACATTATAAAACCCTCTACGCGCCTGCAAAAGCAACAAAACACAGTTAACCTTAATTATACAAAGAGTATCAGTGTCAAAGGGTGGGATCAAAGTAGAGATGAAGAACGAAAGGTTTTTAACATAGTTTTGAGGGATTAAAGCATAAATTTGACTATCAAAGGCCTAATCCACATAGTTAAAGATAGTATGACAACCTGAAGACAAAAATGAAGCCTAATTAGGCCTAAAACACAGATCTAAAGTAAATTAATAGTGTTTTAGGGAAAAACAAGGAGATATGTCAGTCTGAGAAGCCTCCACTGCCACATAAGAGGCTAATTGAATCCTCTCGAGCTACCAAAGCTCCACCTGCGGCCTCAATAAATCAAAGAAGGTAGATTTATTGCCTTAGTCAGTGATATTTTGCCTAAAAGACAGCCAGAGTTATTGCTAACTCACCTCAAGAGTTTTTAAGTCAACAAAATCTACCAAGCATTGCTTTATACTTAATGAAAATAAATTAATACAGAGGAAATATCAGAAAGCTTCTCCATTGATCCCCTCAAAGGCCGAGAAGCATTAAACTGTATTAATTGAGCCTAGAGAACTTTTCTCTCATCCCACCTCCTCATTTCTTCTATAAATACTTCTATAGAAGATGAGATTTAGGTTGGTATCTAAATATCTGATGCATGTAAATAGTTTTTCTGAAGTTGTTGTAAGATCTGTTTGTAATTGAAGATACCTAAGTTGAGATGAGAAATTTGAAGCTGTAGAGAACCACTGGACTTGATGATTGTAACTGGTTTGAACATCAAATACAAGCTGAATTATGGGATCCTGGTCTATGTCAACGATGATGTGTTTCTTATTGTAAATTGTTATTTTCTTTTTGTTTCCATTCTGTCCACTTTCTCTGATAAAGAACAACAAATATAGAGCTATGATTTACTGTCACAAGTACCCTACTCTCATTGATAAGCTTTATCTTTATGTTTTCCTCCTTTGTGTATTTAAGAATGAGTTAATATAGTACAAGCAGTTAGGAATGCTGGTGTTCCCACATCATACTGTCTAAACTTTAAACATTGTTCTTGAATGTTATTTTCATTACTAGCTAAGTAGAGTTGAACTATGGAAGTCTATGGTTAGCTCTGTCCTCTAGTTTTATCTCCAAAGGTTGTCTGAAAGTTTCCCTAAGAATATGTTGAAAGCAGGCTAGGTTCAAAGTCCTTACCTGATCTTAGACTATTATTTTTTTATCTTAAGTGTTGTCTTGAAAATTTTGCTAATTAAAGTCGAACTAGGGAAGTCTATGGTTAGCCCTGTCCTCTAGTTTCTTCTCCAATAGTTGCTTTGAAAAGTTTCCCTTTGAATATGCTGAAAGCAGGATAGGTTCAAAGTCTTTACTTGATCTTAAGCTATTCTATGTTTTTTAAATGTTTTCTATTGAAAGTGCATCAAAAGCAGGCTAGTTTCAAAGTACTTACCTGATCTTAGATTACTTTTATGTCTTTTCTTTAGTGCATGCCAAAAGTAGGATAGTTTCAAAGTACTTACTTGATCTTAGGCTGCTCTTTTTTCTTCATCTATTCGATATTCATTTCTTATTGTTTTCATTCCATAAAATCAACTTAAAGAGATCCTTTGACATAGATGACTTGCCCCATGGACCACTCTTGAACCTTGATGTTTTAATTAAATCCTATTATGACTCCATAGCCCAATGGATTGAAGTTGCTTCTTGCCTATATTTTTAGCTCAATCACTCTTTCACTTTCATACACCTTCACCCTTCATTTATACTTACTTCACCTTCATATATCTTTGCCCAACCAAAACAAACAAAAACCTTTTTCTTCATAACTAGCCTAATATCACACCTAAAATCCTTAAAGAAAAATCAATCTTTACACTTATAAGAGAGATCCCTCTTTGGATTCAGGAGGGCTAGATCCTAGAATCCCAAAGTGGTTCCAATGTTGTCTCTGCAGCTTTAGTCTTTCCAATATGCTAAAATTACAAGGACCTAACAGGGTAAACACATTTGAGCCACTAAATACCAAGGAATTGATGGCCTCTCCTATGACAGTTGCATATTTCCAAGAGGTGGGTTGTTTTGAATTTTGTGAAAGGGTACAGCAGGTCCAAAGTCACCCTGAGTTGACCAGGCATTTTATCCTTAACCTCCATGACCATCAAGTAAACTTAGCAGGAGTTAACTTTGAGCTATCCATCAATACCATTTCTATGGCCACTGGGATACCTAATATGGGAGAAAAGTGGTTTAAACAGGAAAATTTGGACATGAGCCATTATCAACCCTTCTTGAAACCCAGATACCAAGCTGACTGCAAATCCATTTTTCCATTTTCACATCTATTGGAGAGGTATGTGCCCTTAATGAGAATCATTATGAAATACTTCACCTGTGAGGGTAGGTTTTCTAGGCTTTATTCGTACCATATAAGACTCCTCATGCACTTCACTAGGGCCAAGCTGCTACATTTTCCCTATTATTTCCACACTTTCCCTCTCGATACTCTCAATCAATACCTTATAAACCATGGTTTTCTCGACTTGTTTTGGTGGTCGGAGGGGGAAACAAAGCCAACAGATTCCCTCCAACTCAGGGGAAAACCCCAATGAGATAATAATATTAGTTTGATATTGCAAGAACTGTTATGCAACCTTTAAACTAATGGAATTTTTTTCAAAAACTCCATACCCATATGTCGTGTCAGTTATATATATATATATCCACTTGTAATTGATTTTGTAAGTCAGTTTGACACACTTGTACACTTTTATACTCCTTCATGTGACTATTTGTTTTCAGGGCTTGAATGGAACATATGTAGGAATTTTCTTTGCGCATAGGTTTTTAGGTCTAGAATAGAAGTTTTTTCCCTATGGAAATTGATGTAGCAAGACAAACCATAGCTCCAATGCAACAATCAAGAAAATGAAATCAATGTTTGAAAGAATTTGAATAAGGGAATTTATAGTTGGAAATTAATTTTTGAAAAACTCAAGTTTAAGAAGAGTGATTATTTCAAATGAAGTTGTAACGAAATTGATAATGGAACACTAAGAAATGGAAGGGGACCTCGAAACATAACATGTGCTCTATATGTGGTATGAATGGGAGAAGGAGATATTTTAGGCATAGGGAAATGTTAGAATAAGTACGAAATTTTAGAATAAGGACTGTATTAGGCTAAGTGCTTTAAAAAAAACTGCATTCATGCACCGTTATGTTCGTAGGAGGAACCATTTTTTTTTTTATTATCCTTATTGACATAAGAATCATGGTATATCGAAATTTATATGTTGTTATGGGTCAATTATTCCAACCAATGTAGGATGGTATTTTTGTATAGTGAGATAATTATGCTGTAGAAACAATTTTGAAATGCATAGAAGTCAGGTATGTTTGACTTAGTAATGGGAATTTTCAAGAAGACACTTGAAAAGAGAATTGTAAAGTACTCCAAGTGAAATATTTTTTTATATTTTTCCATAAATAAAGTGGAAATTAAAAAAAAAAAGTCTCTCACATCACAACCCATCATCGAGTATGATAAAACAATTCATATTAATAGTGTAACATACCCAACCTACCCAACCCCTTAGGTCATCTTTAAGGAGGTGGGATTATCAAAAAAATTCTTCCTTCAACCACCTTAGAACTAATTTTTGTGACCATCATTGTCTTCTACTCAAAAAAATTTCCAGTGATATAAATTTCATCCAAATCCGAGCTCTAGACACAACGTTATTTCCATCTTAAGTTTTTACCTCCAAAGCACCACATAAACATCCATACTAGTGCCATGTGGAAGACATGTGGCAATCGTTTACCTTTGTATCCCTTTAACACAATGCCACATCAAATACACATTTTTGACACGTGGCAATCACTTTCCACATTCACTAGCAAGGCCATATCATTATTGGACATGTTAACAACACTCCCCCTTTACATTTGGAACTAGGATTTTCTTTACATCTTATTTATATGAAATTATTAACTTCCAAAGTTCAAGATGCATATATGCATTCCAAAACATCAAGATCCATACAAATATAGGTTTTCATTTCCCCCCCGCAATCAACAAGTTGACTCTTTGATCATTTGGATATCCACTAACTAAGTTATTGCACTACACTTCACCTCCATGGTGTTACCACCTAGCTTCCACCTCAATGCCAAATGCCTTTGATCCATATCAATAACCACCACACTGGATTTCTAATGACACCTCAACATGCCACATCATCCATTATTGGTCCATGTGCCATGTCAACATGATGCATCAACCTTCCACCCTAACACTTACCTACCTGTAGGGCCTGAGAGTGTTCACATGGACTCCATGTTTCCTTCCACATGGCCTACTTTGTTGGCATCCATATTTAGGTTTTACCAAAAGGTTGGCTTTCAAAATTTTTCTTATTTTTCAATCCTTTGCAACCTTATCAACCGAGTTCCTCCATGCAAAAGATTCAAAGAAACATTTGGTGCTAAAGTATCGTGGTTGTCTGCACTTTGTCCTTTCCTCCTGAATGTATCTGTGGTTGTCTGCACAGATACATTCAGGAGGAAATTTTTCTTATTTTTCAATCCTTTGCAACCTTATCAACCGAGTTCCTCCATGCAACATTTTACCACCTATGATTTCATTGTTTGTCTGATTCGGTATCTTGGTTTTCATTAAAGGCCCTTTGCAATTTTTCTCTTAATCGTCAAGGAACAATACTATCCTGTGGGGAGCTATGAAGACAAGTACATACAATGGACCACGCTGCGGCAACAAAGGGATCAAGATGTGCATGAGCTAATGAATCTGTTCCATACCCTGCACACAAAGTTGGGTATAAAAGATTCAAAGAAACATTTGGTGCTAAAGTATCGTGGTTGTCTGCACTTTGTCCTTTCCTCCTGAATGTATCTGTGGTTGTCTGCACAGATACATTCAGGAGGAAATTTTTCTTATTTTTCAATCCTTTGCAACCTTATCAACCGAGTTCCTCCATGCAACATTTTACCACCTATGATTTCATTGTTTGTCTGATTCGGTATCTTGGTTTTCATTAAAGGCCCTTTGCAATTTTTCTCTTAATTCCAAAATATCCAAATTTTGACAAACTCCAATGGATAAGAGAATGTATGCTTCCACAACCCCTAATCATATATGGTTTTATTTCTGGATATTGATATTGTGTGAGTTGGTGAGGATATTGTCCAACATTTCAAGTGGACACTCCACCCATCCTTAGGGACCAAAGAATCAAAGTGATTATAAAAGAGGATATAAAGGTGTGAGGAGAGAGACATTAGGTTTGATAGGTTTAAAAATAATCATTAGAAATAACCTGTCCCCAACAAGGTCGGGGTATAAGGAGTTAGGGCTTGATCTGGTGGAACCTTTGCAAGATTAGCCTCGCAAACCCTGACAGACGCCCATGGGGGACGAAAAGAAAGATGAGGGAGCAGGAGATCCTATCAAAATATTGCTCTAGGAGGCCCTTGAAAAACAAAGGAACGTGATTATGGATAACTTTGCCCAGATCCTTCAACGACTGCCCACCGGCGGCGCATCTGCATCCAGTAGCCACTCTGGAGGCGCGACTCCCTTTAAGGTACAAGTAAACTTTGACATTCCCATATTTGAGGGTAAAATAGATGCAGATGTTGTAGATAGATGGTTGAATCTATTAGAAGGATATTTCTCGGTTCATGACTTTTCCGACCGGGAGAAGATTATTTTTGCACTCCTCAAAGCTACCCCCCATGTCAAGGATAGGTGGGAAACCTACTATGAGAAAAACAACGAGACAAAATCCTCTTTGTTCTCAACCGTAACCACTTGGAATTATTTCCAAGATGTCGTCAAGGAACAATACTATCCTGTGGGGAGCTATGAAGACAAGTACATACAATGGACCACGCTGCGGCAACAAAGGGATCAAGATGTGCATGAGCTAATGAATCTGTTCCATACCCTGCACACAAAGTTGGGTATAAAAGATTCAAAGAAACATTTGGTGCTAAAGTTATCGTGGTTGGCTTTGTCCTTTGTTCTGTGCGAATCAAAATCAAGGGAAAGGTGCTCCCAAACCACAGAACAAAGGACAAAGCCAAGGCATGGAGGCCCAAGAAAACCTGCCAAAGACACAAGCAAATAACAACACCGCGAAGCCAAAGAAGGACACGAGAAAGTGGTGTGAGTTCCATAAGAGCTCCACTCACAACACAAGCAAGTGTCGGGCCAAGCAGTCACAGGTGGCTGAGATGAGGGCTTCTGAATCAGATGCATGCTCTGACTCTGAATCAAAACCTGACAAGGTGAATGAAAAAGGGAAGTAGATTATTGATGCGGAGCCCAACGCCACTGTTTCCACTACGAAGATCCAGAAGGAAGAGCCAGAAGATCCAGAGGAGGCAGAGCATCTCTTCCACTCCCAGATGTGGGTAAAGGGTTCCCCTCTACAGTTCATTGTCGACAATGGGAGCCAAAAGAACCTCATTTCAGTAGATGTCATGAAGCGTTTGGGCTTGCCGACCATAGCGCACCCACAACCATACACCATCGGGTGGCTTCACCAAGGACGAGATCTCCACGTCAGCCAACAGTGTCGCCTTCCCTATAGGATCAAGCCTTTCACAGATGAGGTATTGTGTGACATTGCTCCTATTGATGTTTCTGATGTATTATCGGGCCAACCATACTTGTGGAAGCAACATGCTGTGTATGAGTCCCGGCCTCGCGCTGTTATTGCTACTTTGGGAAATAAATTGTACAAGATACCAGAGGTACCACTACCTCCCACTATCACTTTGGTTACTACAAAAAAATGGAGTAAGCTCATTTCCCAAACCAAGAAATTTTTTTTTCTGATGATCCGCCCCCAGGGAAAGAAGAAAACTATGGCCACGACCTCTAGACATGGCTCCTCTGCACGACAACAACAAATGGACAAGGTTGTGGAGGAGTATGGGGACATCTTCACCTCACCCACAGGGGTGCCTCTACACTATCAGGTCAAACACCCCATTGACCTGACCCCAGGTGCACCGCTACCTAATGGACCAATATATAAGCGCTCTGTTCTAGAGAATGATTAAATCAAGAGGCAGATTCAAGAGCTCCTACAAAAAGGTCACATCTGGCCAAGTTCATCGCCCTGTGGGAGCCCGATCATGTTGGTACAGAAGAAGGATGGGACTTGGAGACTCTGTATTGATTATCGAGCGCTGAACAAGATCATTGTCCAGAATAGGTACCCGATCCCATGGATTGATGACCTTCTGGACCAATTCAAAGGGGAAAAATATTTCAGCAAGATCGAATTGAAGTCTAGGTATCACCAGGTACCAATCGAACCCTCTGATGTGTGGAAGATTGCCTTCAAAGCCAAGGAGGGCCTTTTCGAATGGATTGTCATGCCTTTTGGATTAACAAATTCTCCCGCAACCTTCATGAGGTTGATGGATGACATCTTACATCCATTCACCAACTCATTTGTAGTGGTATACTTGGATGAAATTATTATCTTTAGCCAGACTTGGGAAGAGCACCTCCACCACATCTGAGAAGTCCTCCAAACACTGTGGCAACACAAGTTGTGTGCCAAGTTGGAGAAGTTCACTTTTGGCATGACCCAGGTTTAATATCTAGGATACATTATTGATGAAAGGGGGGTGCATGTGGATCCAACCAAGATCCAAGTCATTCGGGATTGGCCAGCCCCAACCACCCTAATAGAGCTTCGCATATTTCTGGGTCTTGCTAATTTATACCATAGGTTCGTGTTGGGATTATCTCATATCACTTGGCCCTTGAGTCAAGTCACCAAGGGAGGAGCGAAATAAAAATTCTATTGGTCAGAATCTCAATAGAAGATGTTCGTAGAATTGAAACATCGCCTCTGTTCTGCCCCAATGCTCACATTAACAGACTTGAAACAACCATTTGAGATCGAGATAGATGCCTCTGACTATGCTATTGGGGAAGTTCTTACTCAACAAGGACATCCAATGGCATATCACAGTGAGAAATTTTCTGACACAGTTCGAAAGTATCCCACTTATGACAAAGAAATGTATTCCATTATGTAGGCTTGTCGACAATGGAAGAATTACATTTTGGGGAAGGAGAAAATCATCCACACAGACCACTAACCCCTGCAGTTCATACAGACACAAGGGAAGTTGCAGAACGATTGCCATCAGAAGTGGCCCACATATCTGCAACAATTTCATTTGAACATCAAGCACAATAAGGCTAGCACCAATAATGTTGTAGACTGCCTCAACCTACCACCGATCGTGGCCATAACCACCATTCTCAACTCTTGTGGGCATGAGACTTCTGATTGGCCGCTTCTCTACAAGAGTGATCCAGAATTCAGCTACACATACAAGGCACTCTTGGGGGGTATGCGAGTTCCAAATTTTCACCTCCAAGATGCACTATTATGTCACTTGGGATACCTTTGTGTTCCTTCAAGCGAGCATGCCAAGATGATATGGGAAGTGCACTACAATCGAGTCACTGAGCATTTTGGGTTCGAGAAAACAGTGGCAGTACTGCAGAAGTATTTGTATTGGCCGAACCTTTGATAGGATGTCAGGAAGTACATCAGATCTTGCACTACTTGCGCCATTGCCAAACTGACCATCAAGAAGCAAGGAATCTATACTCCGATGCCTACCCCTAGTTGACCTTGGGAATCCATCTCCATGGATTACATGTCAGGCCTTCCTTTTACTAAGCATGGAAATGACTGTGATTTCGTGGTCGTCGACATGTTCTCAACGATGGCCTTTATGGCGACCTGCAAGAAGAATATCAAAGCAGAAGCCACTGCTAAACTCTTCTTTGAACGAGTGTGGGTGCACTTTGGGATCCCACAATCTATCATATCAAATCGCGATAGCAGGTTCCTCAGCACATTTTGGTCCAGCCTCTGGTCAAATTTGGACGCCAAGCTCACCAAGTCCACAGCTTTCCATCCCCAAACTGATGGCAAGACAGAGGTCATCAACAGGATGATTGTACACATTCTGTGCATGTATAATTCAAAGCATCCACGCACATGGGATGAGAGCCTTCCCTATGTACAACATAGTTATAATCGAGCTCTCCATAGCTCAACCGACCACAACCCCTTTCAAGTGGGTTTGGGATTCCAGCCACTATGTCCCATTGACATAGCCATGCCATTTGCAGCTACTCAGGCCGATTCCGCTCATGTCTAGTCTGAAGCTGACAAAGCAAAAAATTTCATCTAGTGCATTCAGCACATCCGCCAACAGGTTCATCACATATTGGAGAGAGCCAATGCTAAGTACAAGCAATGAAAATATCAACATCGGGTGCCACACAAATTCCAGGTAGGTGAAAAAGTGTGGCTACATTTGTAGAAGGAGCACCTCACTAGACCCCATCGTAAGATTCGGCCGCTCCGATATGGGCCATACACCATCACCAAGGCTGTAGGGAACAATGCCTTTGAGCTCATTATTCCACCATTCCTCGATCTACACCCAGTATTCAATGTAGACCGCCTTCGTCCCTACTTCCCACCTCTATTGGACACCTCTGACATTACAGAAGAACTCACACCAAAATATTTAAACCCAGACTACATGGAACAGGCCACCACAGACTATATCATGGACATTCAAATCAAGAACACTCACCGACAGAAGATCCAACTGTATAGGGTTGTCAAAGCTGGCCAACTCCTGCACCAAGGAAAGTGGTTCACTAGGGACCAAGTTCAATAGAAGTTTCCTCATCTCATGGAGGAACTCAACGCAATGGTGACCATTGCTTCCTAAGGGGGGAGAAATGATCCAGGTGGATATTGGTGGCCACCCGTCTATTCCACATGGGGCCCCACCATTGTCTCTTTCAGTTTTTTTTTCACAACTTACTATTTTTAGCATTTTTTCGGGTCTTGAACTTTCGGAGCCGTTTTGAAGCCCAAAACGAAGATAGTATGCCGAAATTACGTCCTCGGGAAGTTGAAACACCAATTTACCCAAACGGGGCCCATAGTTTTGGCGCTTCATCTCCTAGGGTTAGGTTTTTGGACGTTTAGAGTTCTCTATTGTTTCTCGATAATAAATAGGCCCTCGAGCCTCATTGTAACACAGTTCAGAGGTCTGTAGCCACCACATATATTCTCAGAGATTCGCTACCAGCACCCTAGCTATTTTATTTCCATCATGTTTGTAAGCATATTTCTGTGATTTGATATTAATGAAATGAAGCCTTATTTCTGCTATATTTCTATGTTTATGGTTATTTCTGTATTCTGTTGCATTCCTGCATAAATCCGAATCAGTCTAAAAATAATCATTAGAAAGAAGGGCTCTAATTCAATATGAGTCAATATACTAATTAAAAGGGGGGATATTATTATAACAAAGAAAATAAAATATAAATAAACAATTTAAAATTAATTTTTAGTTTTTATAATTAAACCAAGATACAAATTGTAAATAAAAAATTAATATTATTTTTTAATTATTTTAATAAACCAAGAAAATAATAGATGTCAACAAAGTTCGTCACTGGCACTTAGAAAAACTTGTTTCTACTATGTGTCTTTTTGACAAATCCTAAACTTTTGCCCGCTAAACAAATCTTTGTGCCCAATCTTTGTCAATTGACAAATTATGGATTATTATCTACTATCACTTTTTTTAATCGACCATCAAGATATTCCTCTTCCTTTATTTCATTTTGGGTCTAGACTTGTTGATGGATCTTCAATTACCATAACCCTATTCTCGTTACTTTCCAGGATCGCTAATTAGGCCACCAAGCTGTCGAGATAAATAAAACTTGGACCTCATTTCCTTACCCATTCCAATTAATGATGAAAAAAATGGAAAAGGTTTCGTCAACTAAAAAAACTATTAATCTATCCATCAACCTCTAGGAAATTTAGATATTGTCTTCAATGCTTGGGTCCAACTATATTAATGGTGATGAAAACATTAATAACACTGTGTCAAATGTTAATTTTATTAACTAAGCCCCAACCGCTGGGAGAAAACAAGGAACTATGTTTGCTAAGTTAAGAATTGTCATATTAAGGACTTTCTCACTTAGCCCTTTTGTTGCTAAGCTCTTGGTCATTGATCCATTCCATGTGACTAGGGGCCAAGGCCCAAAACCTATAATCCCCAAAATTCCCAAAAATTATAACAAACTTCGAGTCTAATGAAAACTATAAAAATAATATTTATACATATTAGTTGGATTCAAAGACTAGATGATTACAATTAGACCTTATTTATGCTATCAAAATAATATTTCACCTTAATGAACATATTCATGTTTCTCATTTCAAAGAAGATAATTTTTACAATCCAAAACATAACAATTTAAATACTTTCATCATTGAGATAAGTAATTTCATATACATAATTTTTGAACATATCATAAAGAAAGGAATATGGAGGTCATTAACTAACTAACAAGAATTTCCCTTTAACTTTGAGGGTTAGATCAATTGGTCAAGTCCCAATCGTTAAAGCACCTTTTCATATTTAGAGGTCATAGGTTCAATTCTCTTGACACTCTCAGTTCTGGCTCCAGGAAGTCATCCCTTCGAGTACCACATAGAAAAAAAAAACAATAATTTTCCCTACTACTATTTCTTGTTAAAAAAATATAGGGGAGACACTTGGCTAATGTATGGGAGTGATGACTTTAACTCCAATAATTAGTTTTCTCCACTACACATAGTTTTAATAAGGTGAGGATGATAAAGTAGAGTATATAGAGGAATATAGATAAATTCCATGGACCCCATTATATTCCCCATTTGTGGTATCATATTCCCTATAGGCACTCATAATTTGTTGGCCTTAGTCATCATCATTTTATTAAATAAAAAATCTACAATACCATGGCCTATATACCTCATGGTGAAAATCATAGAAAAACCTAAAAATATCCATGAGTAATATTTAAAAGTTAATTCTAAAATTTACCAAGGAGATAAATTGGGATGTTACATTCCTCCCCCTTGGAATAACAGTGTCCTCAATGTTATTTCAGTATAGAAATATGTCTTCCATATTTAGTTATACTTGTAATGTCAACCTCTTCAATATTTCCCTAGTACACACTTTTTTATTTTTGTCTAAAAAATCATCTCAATAAAAATTTATCGTAAACATTTTCCTATATGGCCATTAAATTTTTATTGAAACCCTCAATTTTCCATAAAGTAAAATTTGATTTCAATATATGAAATTTCAATCTAATATTTATTTTTATAATTGTACCTTGATACACTAGGAATTAAACATGCAACAATTTTAGCTCACTATTATCTTAGACACACCCAATTGCGCTCTGATCCTACCTACCATGTAACATGAATCCCACAGACATATTCATTCAATTCTCCTCTTCCTTGTAGTCACTCACCCTCTGAGCTCAAGAATCCCCTTCAATGCTACATAGTCCCTCGAGAAATCTATCATTTTCCAAGGCTTCCTCACATAGTAAGATTACAGAGACTTATATATTCTTATAGCCAAGGCATCCCTTTATCTTTCTCTAACATGGCATTGCACATCTCAATGGTGATCAAGGCATATTGTAGGGTTCCAATGTCAACACAGTGGCCTTGTTTTGTGCTTCAATATTCACAATCATCATTTCCCCCCACTATATATATACATCATCTCATTGATATCACATGCATACATTTTTCATGAGATTAATCATTATAATTCAAATTATAAATCTTTGATTTTAACGTGTTTCATACATAATCAAAATTTCAAAAATATGGAACTCTTTTTCATAATGTTTGGCTCTTTGCAAGTGATAATACCCAACCTTCTTATGGGCTTAAATTCAATACCATATCTTTAATCTACAATTTCACTCGACCAACCATTATTAGCATTCATGCATAAAATCCTCTTAATATGATATTTATTCACTACAAGCACAAAAAGGAATTCCAATCATGTTTATTTGCATACCATTTCTAATTGAAATAAAACATTCATTGCATTTAGATATAACCAGCCTAGATCCATCTTACTCTGGATCTATCATGCGCCAAGAGGGATCAAATCTCTCGAGGTGAAAACCTATTTTTTGAGTGCAAAACTTGAGGAAAGGTTTGCACCTTGAGAGATTTTATCCCTCTCGGTGCTTGATAGATCCAGAGCAAGATGGATCTAGGCTGGTTCCAGTTGGAGGCATCAACGTCACATTTTTCAGATTATTAAAATTTTTGTATATTTTTGAGATGTACATCATACTTTGAAATTTTGAAGATTAGAAATACAAATTCTAACAAATGTTATTAATATAAATATGTTTGGTGATCATAAAAATGAAATAATTAATATATTAAATAACAAATACACCTATCATATCATTCAAATGTGATATGAAGAATATATTGAAAAATACATGAAAAATACATTGTCAATAATTTTGCCTGCTTATAGTGAAATTAATGCACAATGTTAATCCAATCACTTTAAAATTAATGTACCATCAATGTACATCCAATTACATCAAATCAGAAATCAACGTTTACACTAAAATCAATGCATATAATGCAAACAATGAAATAGGATTAGAAAACAACATCTACAGTGAAATGGATGCATCTAATGCAGGTAATCAAATAGGATTAGAAATCAACATCTACACTGAAATTAATGTATCTAGTGCACGTAAGAAAATAATATTAGAAACCAATATCAATAAAACCAATGCATTTAGTGCAAGCAATCAAATAGGATTAGAAATCACCATCTATACAAAAATCGATGCATTTATTGCAAGCAATCAAATACGATTAGAAATCATGCACATTGAAATCAATGCATCTAGTGGAAGTAGTCAAATATAATTAGAAATCAACATCTACACTAAAATTAATGCATCTAGTGCAAGGAATCAAATAGGATAAAAAATTGTCGTCTACACTGAAATCAATGCATGATAAAAAATCGTCGTATATATATATATATATATATATATATATATATATATATATATATATATATATATATATATATATATATATATATATATATATTTTCCCTCCAATTTTCTCTCTTCCCCCATCACTCTCTTCCTCTCTCTTGTCCTTCCTCTCTCTCCAATCCTCTTTCTTGCTCTCGCTCTCTCTCTCTCTCTCTCTCTCTCTCTCTCAACATCTACACTAAAATCAATGCATATAGTGCAAGAAATCAAATAGGATTAGAAATCACCATCCACAATGAAATCAATGCATCTAGTAAAATAAATCGTCTTCCCTCTCTCCCCCCTCCAACTCCATCTCTCTTTCCCTCCCTCTCTCCACTCTCTCACATCCTCTCTCTCTTCCTTCCCCTTTCTCCCTTTCTCTCCCATGTCTATATCTCTCTCTTTCCCTCTCTCTCCCTCTCTTCACCCTCCAACTCTATCAATATATCCCTCCCTCTCTCCTTCTCCCCCCATTCCCTCCATCTCTCCTTTTTCTCTTTATCTCACCCCAAAACATACACACGCTCTCTCTATTTCTCCCTTTTCACTCCCTCTCTCTCTCCACTTCTCGCTCTCTATGTATTTATTCTTCCCTTCAACTCCATCTCTCTATCCCTCCCTCTCCTCCTATCTCCCTCCCTCTCTTCTCCTCTCTCTCTTCCTTCCTCTCTCTCCCTTCCTCTCCTACCTCCCTCTCTCTTCCCCCATCTCTCTCTTTTCCCTCTAATCCTCTCTCTTCCCCCATAACTCTCTCTCTCTCTCTCTCTCTCTCTCTCTCTCTCTATCTGCCCTCCAATCCTCTCACTATCTCCATCCCTCTCTCCTCCTCTCCCCCCCCCTCCATATTTATGTCTCCCTCTTCCTCGCGTACCCTTTTCTACCTCTCTCACTCCTCTCCCTCTCTCTCTTCATTCCTCCTCTCCCCTCTCCTTGATTTTATCCCCATCTCTCCCTTCTCACTCCCTCTATCTCTCTACCTTTATCACTCTATGTCTTTGTTCTTCCCTTCCATATATATCTAGAGTTAATATATATCATGATACATTAATGTATATAATAATATAGAAAATTTAATATTGTATTAATCCAAAGTTATTAAATATAATAATATTAATATAAATATTAGATTTAATAATAATAATATTATTATTAATATTTTGATATTAATATTAGGGATAATAATGGTTTTTTTGGCATGATATTAATAATAATTTGGCCCATAATATTTGACCTATAGGATTCACCTAAATAAAACACATTTTTTGAGTGTTGGTAAATATAAAGAGATTTATAGAGTAAATATTAAAAAATAGGTTTTATTTATTTAGCATACCTCTTTTATTTACAATGGTATTTGGCCCATAGACTTGGTATATAATTAGATGTTGATTTATAATGATATTTGATATGTTTTTATATATTTATCATGCCTCTTTATACCTATTTTATATTGATTTATTTATTTACCATAGCTCTCTTATAAATATGGTATTTAGCCCATGGTATTAATAATAATTTGGCCCATGGTATTTGCAATATAGGCTTCACCTAAATAAAACTTCTTTTTTGACTTATTGTAAATATAAAGAGGTTTATGGAGTAAATATAAAAAGAGGCTTTATTTATTTAGTGGAAATAGTCAAATATAATTAGAAATAAACATCTACACTGAAATTAATTTTCATCTTTTTTCAATGGAAATAGTAAATATCCATATTTATTTTCATCTTCTTTTCTACTGTTTTCTAATGCATAATGTTTCCTCGCCCTTTCCAGCTGGTAGATAATGGTTTCTATAGTGAGTGCTTTCATACAAAATTAAATTTGACAAATGATTAAAATCTACAATCATAACCTATATGGATTTTTTATTCCATTAACTTCTGTAACTCTTTCTATGTCTATAACGCAGTTCAGAAGTAAAAGGCATTATTGAGTAATTTTATGAAGAATCAATTACGAAACACATTTTACAATTTTTCCTTGCTATCTTTCAAAACGAGTATTGTCTGCATTGCCTATAAGCATGCTTTTAAATTATAGTTTCTTCAATCTCTGCTTCATCATACAGGTGTCAATCACATAAATAGTGAAAAACTGCCATGTAATGAAATTTTTCATACTCCCACCAAAAAATAAAAATGTTTAGTTTCCATAACGACTCACTCTCGCTCTCCTCCATTGATAAGAAACCCTAATATTGACAATGCTGAGATGGTTGAAACCTCATCAATAGATGAGTATCCTTCAATAGTTGTGATAGCCAAAGTAAGTGGAAAATATTTCTGGAATTTTTGGTGAATCCAAGTGAGAACTTACCATTATGTAATTACATAATTCGCGCTGGAACCAATAAATATAATATATTAAAACCGTGGTCATTTCAAAGATTATGTGAACCATGGAGATTCAGGTAATCTCGTGTAGATTCTAAAAGATAACTAAAATGATGTTGTTAAATCATCGAAGAATTTGTTTTCATTCCATTGATGTGATTAAATTACCACTGGCACAAGGAACCAATAATTGAAACCAACATACAAACCTAACACATTTATTTAGTAGCTAAAACAAAAGTTTGTAATAAAAGTAGATGGTGCAAATTGTTCAGTCATGTGCACTCAAGGAAATCCGGGCCAAGGGTCATGAGCTTGCACTCTAAACCATTAGATTAATCCATCACTACCGATCCTTGAGATTCAATCACATCCGAAAACTGAGTATTTACTATTACCTTGGAGGTTGTGTGGAAACATGTTTATATTACCTGCATGCTTTTGTGGAAAGTTGTGCCAGGTACGTTCAACGATAAAATGAAAAATCCATTACTCATAACAAAGAAATTTTGTTTCATCTTTTCTAGTCCTGATTGACATTGTTCTAGCCATGTATCTTCTCTTGTTTTTTTTTGGTTCTAATGGCAATAGATTCTTCCCAGAAAATTCGTGCTGCTGTATCACTGATTGTACTCGTCCTTTGTTATCTTTGGATCATTTGTTGGACATCAAATTAATTTCTCTTATCTGAATATTACATGTTTAAAATCCAGAAATTAAACGGTTTAATTTATCTACAACTAAAAACAGGACCATAGGTAGGGATTTTGACTTGTCTAAGTATTCTTACATTACTTGAGAGAACTCCAGCTCGGGAGCTTCTAGTTCGAACCGCGCCGCAGAAATGCTTGAAGCTTGGAATAAAAGCCTTGAACCAAATGCGAATCACCTCTATGTTTGATCAGAGTTGAGTTGTTTTAAAAAAAAAATTGTTTATTTGTATGATTGTTAAAATTTATTTGTTAAACCGACACTTAATTTTTATTTTTTATTTTTTATTTTAATTTAAAACTTAAGCCAACATTTAATTTTTATTTTTAATTTTTAATTTTAATTTAAAACTTAAGCCAACATTTTGTATAAGGACGTGACCCACCTGACATCGGGGTCATATTGGGCTGTAGATGCGCCTCTTGGCGCAATCATTAATACTTCATGTGTTTTCTTTTCGATCATTCCAACACTTGAAAATGCATTTACGCTTGTACTTTAGCAACCAAAATAATTATGCAAAGTTGAGAGTTTCATAATTACTCTCCCCAATATTATGCCTATCTTAGAATTGTATTAACAATTAGTTCTCTCACTTAAATTTCTTTCTGTGGAGTGAGGCGTTGACTCCACTCACTTTAGCACTCAACAATTTATCAAAACATTAATAGTCATATATTTTCATGATAGTCATTCATGTAATTTCTTTCCCCTTACGCAATGCATCAAGCTCGTGCTTTATTAAAATTTTCAAAATTTTCTCCATACTAAGAGCTTTATGTCTCTATCACACTCTAATGAGTATTAATTCCATACAAGTATTTACATATCAACACTCCCATAAAAATACTTATTAACCAAGGAAAATCAAAAAAATGTTGTGCTCACATGATAAACCAATAATCATAGCATTAAGAATTTTTATGGTCACTCACATCAGCCTCAAACCATCGAGCATTCATGCATATGGTACCATTTTGTACACTCATCACTATGTGATATATTATTTGATTCAAATGTAAAGTTCCTTATCCATTACCCATAGCCTTAATTATACATTACATTCATTGCATTCACTTCATATATCATACATCACCATGGATTTTCCAATGCATTATCAAACATACAATTTTTAATTGTGATTTTATTGCTCACTTATTTAACCACTATCACTTGTGAAATTTCAAAATTAACACATTTAAAAATTATCAAAACTTTTACCAAATCTTGTGTGTTAGCAACTTCTTGTCTTGATCATACATCATGGGGTATCATAAAATTCATGCTTCCAAAGGGAAGAAACATTTATCAAAGTCTAATTTTAGCTTGCAAAAATTCTTAGCCAAATTCTTCAACTTATCATTTGTTGTTGCATAGCTACTTCCCATAATTACATGGTTGTCATCATTGTGTATAATTAGCTTATGCTTGACTAACATCCTCTAGTCAATGTTCTCAAGGTATTTCAATGGTTGAAGGCTCTTATGTTGCTTCAAATTTCACTTAAAATAAGTGGCTTCAAATTTCACTTCAAATATGTGGCCTTTAATATCAAATTCCTAAAAACAATTTATGTTTTATTCTTAATGCACATCATCATTCACACATCAGTTGTTGGTCAATCAATTAAAACATGTGTTACAACACTCCCAATTAGCAGCCTAATTCATTTAATTTTCATATATCCAAACTTGTATTTTTTAATATTTTATAATGCAATTTATATATGTGACTAATCAAGTGTTCCCAAGTTTTATTTATTTCATAAATTATCATTTTCATTTTTATTAAAACTAATCATCCAATACATAAATAGCATTCAAGGGAATACTCCCTTCTTAATCTTTCTCACAGTTGTGGCTTCATTGTCCAACTATCCACATTGACCCAATCAAGACCTCCTTGATTGATTCTTTATTCAAATCTACCTTTGGTTTAGCTCAACAAGGGAAATTAGCATAATAATTCCATGCAATTACTCTTTAAATTAATTTTCCTTATGATTTCCGATAGGTTTAACAACCCAATTATTTTCTTTTGAGAGCCTAGGGGACCCTCCCCCTTGCACTCCTTTTCATATTAGTTGTCTCAACATAAATATGTCAATACTACCACCCTTTAATTTGATGACCATTAAACACATAATTGGTCTCTATTTTAACATTTATTGCTTTTATCTTTTATTATATCTTTTTCTTTCGAAATGCCTTTCCATAGTCCAACCAAGGGACTATTTTACATGCAATGTCACTTTGTTACATTATCCCTGATCCAACATGATTATACCACTTAGTCTCTTGATCTGACCAACACTTATTAAGTTGGTTGGACTTCACAAAAATACTTTACAAACTTGTACTTCAAAGAGATTCAACTAGCTTTAAAATCTTAAGTCATCCCATTTTTCCTCAAAGATGAAAACAACACGTCCATTTTATTTCTTTAAGTGGTTCGACATTAGTACTTAAATCCTCATCACAAGCTCATAAAATTTATCTCCTCTCCTAATATATTTTCTCTTGCTCTCACACAACATCAAGAAATCAAACCATTATCCTTATCAACACTTACTGAATTGGAATCCATGTTAATTTATATGAAAGAAACCATTTCACATTAAGACTTCAAGTTTCTTTTTAAATCAAGGATAGCATCAACATGTTATTCCAATATACGATATCACTCTCACATCCCTGCCATGGCCTTCACAACTTCCTCCCCCACTCCCACCCCAATTTTTTTAATTACAAATTATCTGCAAGGCCTTTCCATTGCCCAAATGGAAATTCACATAGGCACTCTTACCAAGAGGCATTCCTCTTCCATAGGGAAAATCTAAGATACAATGTTGAAGCAAGGTCCCCTGAGGCACAATTTCTGAAATTTTTTTTGTATAATTTTTCATGTGCACGCTGCACAAATGGAGTCAAGGGGCTTTGGCTGGGTCAAAGTCCCCAATTTTGATAAAATGGGCTTAAGGGTAAATTATGGGCCTCAAATAATGGTTTGAGACCATAGTATCCACACGGTAGGTGTATATAAATAGATAGATCATGTCTAAGCTAAGTAGGGAATTTTATGTTATGAATTATTGATGTTCTGATAAGTTTATGTGTCTCTAAGGGTTGTTGGGTTGGGTTAAGAGGTTCTTGTTGGATTTTGGCGCGGAGACCTAGTCCTAGCTATGTGCAGACTCCACTGGTTATGTGCGCAGAAGGGTTTTGTAAGGGTTTTTGAAAGAGTTTGTAAGGAAAAATTGATGTATTGATTAACATATTTGGGCCAATAGAAAGGATATCTAATATTTGGCAAGTTCACTATGTTATGCATCTAAGTTATTTATAGCTTATTGTCTGTCTTACTTATTGATGAGTGTGCAAGGATATCTAATATGATTATGAATGTTTATTGATGATTAATAGATCTTTTTAAGTATCTACATTGATTAAGATCTTGATCTCGTCCTGTTTTGTTTAACTATGCTAAGGCGAACAATGCTTTTGTGTTACTGTGTTAATGATTGCGCATTCTCTTTGATTCTGTTATATGTTGTTTTGTGCATTTATATAAGTTTTAATTGGGTTTTTCTGAGGACCACTTCATTAATTTCTCCTTCAGTGGCGGAAACCTAGTTCCAACACCCCCCAAACTACTTCGGGTGAAACTTTGGTCTGCACAAGAAGATCATTACCGAAAGGGCCAGTAGTTGGAGGGTTTGTTGGTTTATCCATAAACTCTGAACCTAGGTCAGGACCCTCAAGCCAAAAAATGGTTTATTTGCGAGGATCGGGATCATTTTGATGGAGATTTGATGTTTTGGCATCCGTCATGAAACGAATTACAAGATTGGCTGGATAGAAAGATCCTTGAATTTTCTCTCCAAGAGAATAGAATTACTAAGTTTTCTAATGAACAGTGGGTATAGAAATATGTTTATACATAATTGCATGCAATTATTTTTTGTTCCTTTGTGCACGAACTGCAGGATTGGTTGTCGTGCTTAGCTAAATTCCATCACTACATACAAGATGACGTAGTCACTGAGTGGACTCCAGAACTGATCCAACAGGTAGAGAAGTTTGATAATAAGATCACTCATGCGGTAGATCATTGGATCGATCACCTTTTGGGAGGATTTGTATCTGAATTTTCCATTGATCAATTTGTGTCATATTCTAAAGTCGAAAGAAGGTTTTTCAAAGGCCCTAGAGGTACGTTCTTGCGCTCATAAAAATTATTACTGAAAAAATTATTGTGTGAATGGGGTTGTATGTGCGAACATACTGCTTGAATGCATTAAAGAGGTCCAAATACACGCAGTGGAAGAATTTATTGTGAAGATTCTGAAAAAATCATTAATAACCCTCTAAAGCCTAGTTCTGATAGTGAACCTAAACCAAAAACTGCTAGCTCAAGTGACTCTAGTGAAGAAAGCTCATCACATAAGAAACCCTTGAAGATGTTTCCCACTCCATCCACTCCATTTCTAAACTCACATCACAGATCATCCACTCCACCATGCAGTCCATCCCCACCACCACCTCCACCTCCCCTTGAAGTGGATATGGTTTCATCCATGAAGTTAACTAATTTGAGAGGCATCGGAAATGAGGACACTGATCACTTTTAGTTTGTGACTGCGACTATATGGCAGGCTTAGCAAGTGAAAAATATTTATATTAGAAAAGTGAAAGTGGCTAATGCATTCCAAGATCGCGCATTATACTTGTACATTAGGTATGCGCAAGAAAATCCTAATGCTACCTTGGAAGAAATTAAAGCAACCCTAAAAGAGCAGTTTAAGAAACCTAATTAATATGTGAAACTGGTGATAGAAATGAAGGATATTTGTCATGAACCTAATGAATATGTACGGTAGTTCGACCAGAGGTTGAAGTGCACCATCAAAGATGGTGGATTTTTTATTGATGATACTCAGCATAAGGAATGGTTCATTACTATGTTTCTCCCACATTTGTGCCAGCCATTAGGTTATCAAATGATTGCCACAAAAGATGAGGTTGTATAAGTTGAAATAAAATTAGAGGCTACCCAAACACCTATTGTGTTGGGAAATCAACAGATTCAGAATTAGTTGGAATCTATGCATCTATAAATTCAATCTGCGCAAGTGACAACGACAAGGAGGTCTGCGCAGAGGTGTGGTGTATAAAATGCAAAGCTTCTGGGCACCATAAAGACCGGTTTCTTGTCTTCAACATTTATCTGAATGCTGTAGGTCCTATTCCATTGAAGAATCATGTGTGGTGCACTATCTATCAAATTTTTGGACTGCATGACACAAATTCTTGCCCAAGGATCAGAAAATATCATCCTGACTTGAAGCAGTTATTTTGCAATTTTTTTTCTTCATTAGGGAATTATGAGCATCATTGTCGTACCTATGATATGATGTTGGATAAAGCAGAGATATATAAAATGCAAGTTGAGCCTACATCACCAGCATCCCCTTCTTGGCGTGGAGGATTCCAAGACAAAGAAAGAGGTCAAGGAGGTGGATCAGCTAGCCGAGGAAGAGGACAATTGATTTTCTATAACTGTGGAGATGCTTGTCATTATGCGCGTGAATTTCTAAATCCAGCATGACAATCCTGCAAGTATTGTAGACAATTTGATCATGTTATAGAATATTGTGCTGTCTTGATTGCTAAAATGCAGGAAAAGAAGACAAAATATAGAGATGATCCGTACAGAAACTCATGAAGAAGATCCATCTATGAATTTAGTTACTAGGAGTGGCATAGATATCAATGAAGATAAGGGAAAGCAACTTGCCATTGATGTATGGATCCAAAAAGCACCTAAAAACAAATAAGGCTTTCATCTTCAACTCGCAAAAGAGGCCTTTATTGAAGCATGGAAGGAATTTGCAGGAGGATGTACATCAACATCTAATAGAACATTGAAGGAAGCAGGAGGAGATGAGGATATCAAACCATTTCTAAAAGCATGCATAAAAATTTTGCGCAACAAGAAGGTTGTCGAAAATCTACAGGCATTAATAGATAAATGCGCAGAGAAAGAAAAACCCATGGTCGAACAATGAGCAGTCAAAAAAATATACAAGAACAAGAAGAGAATGAGTAGGGAGATGCATATGACTGCGCATATTGGTGCTTATGAAATGGACCAAGTTATTTTAGATTTGGGATCGGATGCTAATGTTCTACCTAAACAAATATGGCAGCGCATGGGAGAGCCAAGGCTAGAATGGTCTACTATCCAACTGCGTGTGGCTAATCAATAGAAGATCATTCATTTGGGGAGGTTGTCACAAGTTGTGGTCAATATAGAGGGTGTTAAGGTGATGGTGGACTTTGAAGTCATACAAATTGTAGATGATATTGATCCCTATCTTGCGCTACTAGGATTGGATTGGGCCATTGACATGGATGGTGTTATCAATCTGAAGAGAATGAGAATGGAATTTGAAAGCAATGGAGTCAAGGTAATCATTCCTCTAGATACTGCAGAAGGTAAAAGGTATACTGAACTAGTGTGCGCTGAGGATGAGATCAATCAAATATATAAGATAAATTTGCGCGAGGAAGACTGGATTAATCCAACAACATATGGGAATCTTATATGGGAGAAGGATAGTTCTTGTTTTTCAGACTCTTATGAAGAACTAGAAAATTGGTAGAACCGATTGCATGAGGTGTCTGCATTATGCTGTAATCATGTGACCCGATCTCTGCATTGTATAACATCTAAGGTATGTGATTTAACGCACTATGATGGCTCGACTGGTGTAAACATGTTTATAGGAGAGATGGAAAGGATTGTGCCTTAAGGAAAAAGATTCCATACTTTGGGCTTTTGCTTGTGCGTTACTCCAACACGATGGTGGGAAACTCATAAGGAGAATATGTGTAATTGGGAGGAATGTGCGCGCATGATGAGGTTGTGGTTTGAATTTCCAGTTATTAAGATGGAATATGTATACTCTGGAAAAGAAGATCCGCGTAGACATTTGGCGAGATGGAATCAGGTATGGGGTGTAGAACCGAGACCTAAATGGGTCCATATGTTTATTCACACTTTAGGGAAGGTGCCTATGGAATGGTACTTGGAGACAGAGTTGCGCAGAGGAACTAGTGAATGGTTTTCACTAACAGAGAGTTTTATTCTTACATTTATCTCAAGACATGATGACCAAGCTTTAATCCCAGGAATTATTAATGCCCCACTAAGGAATAATATGAATTGTAGACAATTGGCACTTCAGGAACCATGCACAGTCAAAGGAACCCCGATCCCCTTGAATGTCAGACAAGTGTGCTTCATGCTGAGCCTTGTTGGATATTACAAAAAGCACATTCCAACATATGAGTTGATAACCACGCCCATGACAAGATTTTTCAGAAGAGGTGCGACATTCCATTGGGATGAGGAATGTCAAAGAAGTTTGCAGTTGTTAAGGTATGTAACAGACACTACTCAATATGCTTTGAATTACCTAGTCAACAAGCTTGTGTTGGGGAGGACAGTCTGTAACTAGTTATCCTTTTCTCTAGATTATATGCACAGTGAGGTGCAACACGCATGCGATATTTGCGCGAAGAGATTGACTGACGCGCAGAGGTGTCAAAAACTAGCTGTTGGAATAGTAAACCTAGATAATACATATATATTACTATTTTTGGGAGCATCTAGGATGCATTTAATGAAGGGATCTTTTCATATTTGGGACCGTTTTTCAGTAATGGAGCCTCATTAATGCACAAGGAGTCATTGAAGATGCACGAAAAGTATAAATATGACCTATGGGGTCGCAATAGTTCGCTTTGCTCTCTGAGCGATTTTTATGATTTGAGCTCTTTGTTTTCCATTGCATTTTCTAAGTCTATGTATGGTTTCAATCTAGGGTTTGAGGACGCATTGCGCTGAGCAGGGAAAGGGTATGCCATTCCTAAAACAATGACAACCACAAGACCGGGTGATGACCCTGCTATGGCCGAAGTGCCTATTGTGGAAACACCTACACCATCCAAGAATAAGAAGGGGAAATCCTATAAAATGTGCAGATCTCCCCAAGAGAATCCCCCAAGATGGTGCCCTTCAACGAGAGAGAAAATGAAAAATCCCATGGCAGAAGTCCTAGAAAAAATTGAGGAAGAAGACGAGGAGGTAGTTGAAATAGCTCCATTCTCATGGCTTCCCAGATATATTGCGCTGCGTAAACCCTATGTAAAAGCATCGAAGGACTTGGACAAGGTGCGAACGAGTATCCAAGTACCCTTGATCCTTGAGAATGTCCCAATGGAAGGGGACATGCTCGCGAAGATTCCACAGTTGAGATTTGATGATTGGGACATCGCTGATGTCGAGAAGTTCCTCGAGCTTGCGCCAAAGCTCTATTTGGATCAAGTCACCTATGAAGGAGGCATTGTGCGCCTCGAGCCAAAGATGGGGGTGTTAGGTCTGCATAAGGTAGGCCTGCTCAATTTGCTACAGATCTCTCATTTTGGGCGCAACCCCATTAATGATATCTGCGTCAGAAAGTTGCTGGATTTGGTCCATGGTTACACTCTCTGGTTGGGAGAGCGCATCCCTATCGATGCAAAATTAATCCATAGAATCACAGGTCTGCCTGCTAAGGGGCCCAACCCTATTGCTGAATTTAGTGGGAAGGCATAGGAGAAGGTAGTTGCTGATCAAATCAAGAAGAAATATAATGTCACTAGGAAGACCCAGGGCTTTGTAGTAGAGGAAATTAATGACCCCACCGTGCGGTTTGGTACGCTCATATTGGCTTGAAAGATGATGCATAAGTGCATACCTAAGGAGGTGCCTGCACATGTGATTGTGCTCACATGTCTTTGTGAAAAAGGCATCATTTATAACTCGTGCAGTTATCTGTGCAAGGAATTCTTAGAGAATGTGCGCGAAGCACTAGAGGAAGGCAATCCCTTCCAATATGCTTGGCTCCTTTTATTGATTGCGCTTATTGGATAGAGGAACTAGGAAGACATGCATTTCCCGGATATTGAACCAAAGATGTGTGAAGTTGTGCACTACAAAAAATTATGGAACTCATCAGACCTGGTGCACGTGAAGAAAAATAAAATCTTCTGGGTTTCATATGATGCTACATTGAACCAAGAAGTACAATCGAAGCCTCGACTGTCGCCCACCCTATATGATAAATATAATATGATCACATATTTCAAAGCCACATTTCATAATATTCATATCCACGCAAAGGGTCATGTAGAGGGCTTCTAGTATGAGCTACCATATCTAGTAACTGAGGATGATCTAGTAAGTGTGACAGCAGAATGTTCGTCAGCCTGGTTGACACCACCTACCCCGACAAAGCAGCGCACTTCGAACATAAAATCTAAAGAGAAAGCCATTGAAAAAGCTAAAGAGATAGTTCCAGCGACAGTGACACAGAAGGTCATCGCAAAATCCATAGAGAAGGAACCAACTCCTACTACACTAGAGAAACTATTGACACAACAACTGTGCCCAAGAAGAATGGTCCTGCACCTAAGGAAATAGGTGAAGTTGAGACATCCAAAAAAACTAAGAGTGTCTCTCAGGCTGCTAGTGGATCATGCAAGAAGTAGAAAGGAGCCAAGAAGGCAGGGTAGGAGGTATTGACGCTGACAGAGGACGAACTGAATGAAATCACGAACATTTTCATGTCTGCGACTGAGGATCGATGGATAGACATGGAAGTTCAGTACAATTCCTCGCTGGAACTTGTACAAGTCGGATTGTAGGAGCTAAAACTTCAAGTGAGCTAGATTCAAGAGAGCATGATTTAAGTGAGTCGGACCAGTGCACATGTTTCAAGCACGCAACTGTTGGATGTTTCTCTACCCGAATCAGGGGATGCATGCTTTGTCCACATCCCCCTGCCAACAATTCAAATGGATGCTAACTAACATGTCTAGTTCAGTGGTATAGGTAATGTGCATGTTAATATTTCAGTGTTGCTTACGGGTAAATTACACCTTCTTCATTCAGTGATCGCAGATGAGCTTCAATACAGAGAGGCGACCACGTAGACGAAGACAACAGATGCACAACAGTAGGCCGCACAAGCACACCAATAGCAACAACAAGTAGAAGCAGCTTGCATAGAAGCAGAATTCCAGTGTGTTGCACAAGAGGCTAAAATAAAATAAGTTTGCTGAGACATTCTAGATGTCCTAGCCACAGCTACGCCCACTGAAAAGTTAGAAGGATTGGTTGCTACAGTAAAAGCAGCATGTGTGGAGGTGAAAAAAATCAGAACAGATTATGAGCACCAGATCACAAACCTCCAAACAAAATTGTAGCCAGAGACACCACCAGAAGTTCACGCAGAGAGAGCAACGGAAGTAAAAAAGACAAGGGACAATATTTCTTCTGCGGTCACCCAGTGTGAAAGTTTATTGAACGAGGCCATGGATTTTTGGGCCTCTGTCCAAAATGATCTAGCAGTACAGAAGTTCTGCAACTCCCTCAACCAAAAGTAACAACAGTTCGAAGAAATCAGGACGGTGGCACCTACATTGGTCCTTACACAATGCCTTGCTCATATGCAGGAGTGCAAAATGATTCAGACAAAGATTGCAGATTTGCACCAAAAGGAACACTTACTGAAGGAGTGAATGCAACCATGGGCAGAATAAACCTTGCAATTATCTCAAATGCTGGACAGAACTTTGAAAATCATTCAATAGACTCAACACAGCGTAGATATGGTTGTTGAGGGGCCTACTACCGAAAAGATGGTTCAGCAAGCGCAGAGTCTCGAGTTAGTTCTCCCTCTCCAAACTTCTGTCAAAATGCCTCAGGCTAAGACTAAGGAGCCAATGCCTCAGTGACTTGGGATGAGTCACATGTTTGTCTTGGGGGCCTATTGGAGCAGGGTCCCCTAAGGCACAATTTCTGATTTTTTTTTTGTATAATTATCATGTGTGTGCTACACAAATGGATTCAATGGGTAACATCTCAGCAAAGTAGAAAGATATATTATTGGGTTAAAGTTTGCAATAAGCACATGATTTACAATACATAAACAAGAAAGAATCTACCTCAGTTAAGAAGGTTTTCCAACAAAGGAAGGCTGAATATTAATTCAAGACTACAGTTGGTGCGAAGAAGGGTAACATCTCAGCAAAGTAGAAAGATATATTATTGGGTTAAAGTTTGCAATAAGCACATGATTTAAAATACATAAATGAGAAAGAATCTACCTCAGTTAAGAAGGTTTTCCAGTAAAGGAAGGCTGAAGATAACAACATCATCAAGTATTGGAAGGAAGTGTGAAAAAATTTGGGGTCTTGAGCATAAAATAGAAGAATACTAAGAGAACATTCACTAAAATTTGAGTTCAGTTCCTAGTTCTGGTGCAGTACAGTGCAGCTTGGTGCGGAAAAAGGTGATTAGTATAAGGAGTCAAGAAAGAGTATAGACAAGGTGTTGGAAGCATATTTATGTCTAAGATCTGTGTCATGGTCATGGTACTTGTCAATTGAATATTTAGAAGAATAATTTCTTCTGGGTTTTCCTCTCCAAGAGGGAGAAGTTTTGGCCTTGGCTTGAAGAGCCAAAATTTTGTGTCTCTTGTGTTTTTGATAATTGTCTTGATGGAGAACATAATAAGCTAATGAAGAATAATATCTTATTAATAGAAGCATAAAAAATCATAACACAAGTAGTTATCAAGTAAGAGAATTGAATAAAACACTACCCTACCAAATTATCAACATGGTTTCAGAGCTAAGGTGCTAGAAAGAGATATTTGACAAGAAGAAACTCAAGTACCAAGAAGATCAAGGATCACTATTTAGAAGGAAAAATTCAGAAATCTACATTGAAGAGTCAATCTTAAGATTCTAAAGAAGCATTTTGTAAATTGGAAAGCCATCTCAAGAAGATCAAGGACACCATATAGAAGCCATCACCTTCAACAAACTTTTAGTGTTGAAATCAAATCAACATTGTTGGATTTACCTTCAAAACATCATCAAGGATTCAAGATAACTAATCTCTCTTGAAAAATCCAATCAAATAAGGGAGCTCCTACAAGAAAGAAGAAAGCATGTTCTCAAGTATCCTAATCTGTCAAAATGAGTTTTTGCAAGGAAAGTAACAAATTGTCTAGAACTGAAAAATTTAATGCATGGAAGATAAGGACAAATATAAACTTAATTGAAAGTGAAGTAATGGACTATGTCAAAGGATCTTATGTTGAACCATCAAAAGATAATATTAAAGCCTATACCAAATACATGAAGGGAGATATAAGAGCCCGAAGAATTCTTATAGAATCCATAAAGGACCCTCTCATTCCCTATGTGTCAAATCTAGAATCATCAAAAGAGATATATGATAAATTAGTAAAGTTATTATTGGTAAGTACTGCAGGAGAAATATTGACTCTAAGACAAGAATTACACAATTTGAAAATGTCAAGAGAGGAAGGGATAACTTCATATTTTATGAAGATTTCCGCAATTTGAGATCAACTGCAGAAATTAGGAGAAGTGGTGTCTGATGGATAAATAATCACTATGGTACTAAATACTCTACCTAAGGAATGGGGAAGCTTCACTTCAAACACCTCTGGAAATATATGGATATATTGTCTTTATGTAAGACATAAGAAACTAAATAAAATCAAGCCAATATTAATGAATCAATAAGAGAAATATTTGGAAAGTTTGGTCCTCAAAAGAAGAAAATAAATATGAATAAGGTAATATTCTATGGATGTAATGAATTTGGGCACTATAAAAATAATTTTCCCTCATATAAAAAAAACAAGATAAAGAGGGAAGAAGCCCATGTTGCTAGAGAAAAGAAAGAACCTGATGCAAAGAAATCTAAGAAAGAAGAAGTGAAAGATCTCTAAGATCATCTTCCTCTTTAAGAGGTTTTTGTCGGTTGTAAATAGTATGTTAGGAAGCATTATAAATGCATCACTCTAGGATTGGCATCATGATAGAATCATTGAATAAGGTGTACTTGTCATAGGAGGATGTCGACATCACACATATGCAACAACTATGCCATGAAAGAAGTGGCTCCTGGGAATATCACTGAAACAAAAATAATGAAAGGTAGTCACCTATATCAAGGGTCATCATTCAATAATCAATGTGGAAACATATGCTGACATTTTTTTTTAATGAAGTCCTCTTTGGACTCACTATAAAGAAAGAAATAGGTTTCATTGAGAATTCTAAACTTGAAAAATTATGGGATTAGAAATGATGACAAATTGATGAAGCAGGTCAAGGGAATGAAACACTTCACTCCTAGGAGATCTACTACAGGATGACTCAAAGAAAGGAAATGAGGTACACCTATATTTATGTTGATATTGGATGTTATGTATACAATTCATATGGTTGCAGGTAGAAGAAGTATGATCAAAGAAATCAAAAACTCTTCTAATGCAGAGGTTGTCAATAGAAATGTTCCATACGAGATAAAATCAACATAATATTTCCTCATATGGAATATGACGTGATTATATGCTATCAAAGAGTTTCACATTGGAAGTTCCTGGGAATGAATAAAATTGTGTGGAGAGAGAGAGAAAAAGGAAGAGATCGCAAAAAGGTGCAATCATAAAAAGAGGCAGTCAAAATCCAAGGAAGCCAAGAAGACTTGATTAGAAAATATCATGGAAAGATATGTAGACTCTGATAGAAGTATGGAAAAGATGGAGACCCTTGATAATACATATTTTTAGGAGATGTGTCAATTTGTAAATAAAGGATGTTAATGCCTACAAGAATATGACATGGTGAAAGATCATCACTGAGGTAACTTTTGATTTAAGTATTCATATTTATGATTGAACAACACATGATGAGCTTATGTAGGGCTGCCAAATGGAAGTATATGTCTTCCACAAGTTGATAACCATATGGTAGGATGAAGGATCCTTGGAAGATATATGGTTCAAAAGAAAGTAGCATAACATGAAGCTAGACTAGATGAGAAGACTGATGAATCACTTTCTGATAGAAGACATGGCTCTTGGATGAAAGTGATGGATGATATGTGCTCTAAGAAGAGATCCCAAAGTTGAAGGCTTCTCAATTCATGACATAAATGGAAGGATTCCTTCTTGAGAAGTTGGATGTTTTCATCATTGCTGTTGCGGGTCCCTAACTAAGAGAGAGCCTGATAATAAGTTTGTTACTTGGAAGAAACTCTATGATTCCTAAGCCAAGAAGAAAGCTTAGGGGCATTCTTTATTTTCCTTAGTGGAATATGTTCTCCCTAGTTAAGAGGGATAAATAGACACATCATTCTGGTCTTCATCTGGAGGACAAAATGCAAGATTGGGTAATCATCTGGCATCTGATACTCATTGAGAATGTGATAAGATGTTCCAATAAGATAAGTCATGAAAGGATGGATATTATTTGAGGATTAGATATCATGATAAGAATAGTCCTTTAAGGTCTTACTTAGTGAACACCTGGGTGGAGTATGTACCTGGAGACAATGATAAAGGTGTATATAATCATTTCTATCACCAGCATTGTAGCTCTTGATCTCGTGGAGAGATGGAATTGTTAGTGAAGGCCTTATACTGTGACAATGCTAGATAATATGATGCTATAACAGATGGATTATCAATAAAATTCTTCTTATGAGATTCTTTAGATTGAAAGTGACCATGTACCATTATGAATACCTCCCTAGTTAAGATGGAGCATTGAAAAGTGTAACTAGGTTCACTATTCATAATGAATAGTAATTATGAATTTATGAAATGAAAAATACAAAGATAATAAAATATATTTTGTAAATACTTGCTTCATAGGTTTCATGAGCAAGAAGTTTTATTATAGTTCAGTTATTTCTTCGATGTTTTTATTGCTTATCTTGCTTTGTTATATATATATATATATAATAATACGGCTAACCCTAAAGACATCAAGAATAAGTCATATATATATATATATATATATATATATATATATATATATATATATATATATATATATATATATATATATATATATATATATATATATATATATATATATATATATATATATATATATATATATATATATATATATATATATATATATAGATATAGATATAGTCATGTATATGAAGAAGTGTTACACTTCTAAAGTTCAATTATTGATGTAAATAATATGCTCCAAGAGCTTGTCTAAATTCTCCCTGTAAGTCAGCTCAAATATGGAAGATACACCTGCTTGACAAGTCGGCCTTATAGCAGATGATCATGTTAGCCTAGAAAGGATAAGATTGTACCTATATATAAGACAACTCTGTAGCCTCATTCATCATCAATGAATTCAGACATCTCTGAGATTTCGATCAAGAATAAATTCAGATTATTTTTTTTATTACGAGCGTTCAAAGGTGATTTTCCAGCGAAGATAAAAGGTACCATTCAACGCAAGAAAGAAGGATAATATAAAATTGTTTTGGGTGACCATTTGTGTCACAACCCCGAGGTAAGATGAAGATTAACTCAAGACTACATTTGTTCCGAAGAAGGGTAAAATCTTAGAAAATTAGAAAGATATATTATTGGGTTAAAGTTTGTAATAAGCGCTTGATTTACAATACATAAAGGAGGAAGAATATACCTCAGTTAATAAGGTTGTCTAGCAAAGGAAGGCCAAAAATAATAGCATCATCAAGCACTAGAAGGAAGTGCGAAATATTTTGTGGTCTTGAGCATCAAGGAGAAGAAGACCAAGAGAATATTCACTAAATGTCGAGTTCAATTCCTAGTTCTAGTGCAGTACGGTGCAACTTGGTGCGGAAAAAGGTGATTAGTATAAGGAGTCAAGAAAGAGCAGAGACAAGGTATTGGAAGCATATTGATGTTAAAGATCAGTGTCATGGTCATGGTACTTGTCAATTGAAGATTTAGAAGAAGAATTACTTCCGAGTATTCCTCTCCAAGAGGGACATGATGTTTCCCTGGCTTGACGAGCCAAAATTCTGTGTCTTTTGTGTTTTTTATTATTTTCTTGGTGAAGAACATAATAAGCTAATGAAGAATAAGATCTCATCAATAGAAGCATAAAAAATCATAACACAAGCATTTATCAAGTAAGAAAATTGAATTAAACACTTCCCTACCGAATTCTCAACAAATGGTATCCACATGTCTTCTGTAGCAATGTCGTTGCGAAAATTGCTGGTAAGTGACACATGTTTCCACTCTCAAATATTAGACGATGAATTGCACACAAAAATCGAAAAGGTTTTTGGGGCATAAGAACCATGTTATTTTTCATTATTCAACAACTTAATTATCTAAATGGCAAGGCATAACAATAGCTACAACATACTAGGCGATTAAATATCATGATCTCATCCTTTTGTTCTCATAATTGTGATGTTTTCCTTTCCTTTGATATGAATCTTTATGAGAGAAACCATAGGTATTCCAAAGAATTCAAACATAGATACAATTTGTGTGTGCATATTTTCTCTAGCATGCACTAATATGGAGCACTAACTAGCTCTTCTTGATATCATTCAATGTCATGTATCCTTGAACGCCACATTATTTTATAAGAGTGAATGGATATGGCACTGACATGGATAATATTGTAAATTTATCTTCACGGATGGAGGAATGGTCTTTGGAGGACTAGTTGGTTCTTTCCAAATTCAGTGTCCATGTCCAGTGCTTATAATGTGAAATTTTTTGATACATTTATATTCTCATCAAATCCGGATGTGGCATTCGGATTATCTGAATTGTTAGGCATCTCTCCATCATTGGAGGATCGTTCCATCCAAATTTTAGAGGATTGGTCCAATATTTTGCTTACAAATCCATGTATTTCTTCATTTCTCAATAACCAAAAAGAAGTGTAGGATACTGAATCATATTTATTAATATTTGCATCATTTTCCATTAAATAATTTATGCAAATGCAAAGGTTTGTGTTATCGATTATTCACTGACACTTATGGTCTCCAATTATGGAGCGGTGAACTAAAGAATTAAATGTGTTTTCATATGAGTACTAGCCATGTTCCCCTACTTCCTAATTCCTTGATTGTTCCCGGAAGATACTAGACATTTTGACTCCCCGTAGCCTTTAGTTGGGGTGGATTCAAACAAGTTGTTTGAATCTTATTCACTTTGTGTTAATTCATCGCATAAATAGCGTGTAACTATGAGAGGTGGGTCTGCATCGAGCTAAAATTATTTTTATTTCCACTCTCATGCTTATCTAGTACTAATGTTGCTAACAACAAAGTTGTAAAAAGTAAGTGTAGGTTCCTTCTTCTCTGATTTACAATAAATCCACAAAACCACATATCCTTCACTAACTTCATGCTCTGCCATAAAAATATTTAAATACAGAGCGACAATTAAGAAACAGCCTTAGATAAATAAATAACTCGTCGTGCTTCGTATCCCTAGAACTAAAAAACACATAAATCAATGTACAACCTTCACCTCGAAGAAACATAATTGTATTGCCTCCACAATTTAGGAATTTTTACCAATAATCACACTTCCCATCCTCCAAGAAATATTTATCATAACCACACCATCTATCCATGGACAAAATATTTCAAGGATATTCAAGTATGTTCAGTGCCACACCACCCTCTAATAAAGAGATGTTCCTTAACCATTCTAAGGCATCTACAACCTTCAAAACAATGTTGCTAGGTAAAATCCACATTTCCCAAGATTCTTGCAAGTCATAACTCTTGCTCCTTCAACTAAAACATCCCATATAGGATCCACTCATGCAAAATTATATCTCAACAATGCGTTTGATCAATTCTTAAATCTTTGCGTCAAATCATGGCAATATACCTTACAACAATGTACTTCTAACATTTCATTCAATGAAATCATAATTCATTCATTCACCCATATTCATATTTTTTTATCATCTATTCAGGAGCACTCAATACACTTTTTTCATCATTTTATTCTTCCTTGTTGATTTCATTATCAACACCAATTACAAGAGTCACACCATTTTACATTGTCTTCCTCAAGACAAAACTTCCAAAACATGATTATCACTTCCAAGAAAGCAATATTTACACACAACGGTTCCATTATGAGCAACATAACCCTTTATCCAAGGTTATATCCATGTACTACTTCTACCGAACGTAAATTGCAATCTCTACATCTTACACCAAAAACATCTATGTGGTTTATTTTTGGGAGTCTAGGCCTAGTGTTTGAACCTGCAGAAATTATATACACTAAGCACGCATACATCCAGATTCCCCTGATCTCACAATATTTAACTTCTTGCAAAATACAAAATCATTCCACTTTTAATCTTTTGCGGAAAATTAATTGCAAACACATGTGAAGCATAAATAAAAACAATCGCACATAACACAGTTGTTTTAACGGGAAATCCTGAAGCTGAAAACCCCAACTATCATATATTATGTATCATGGAGATCATGTAACAATCTCATACAAAGCTTAGCACATCAAGCTCTCAGTACAATCAATCGTCAATAATTAATCATTAGAAACTGCAAATCCTTACGTACCGATTTCTACACCGCTAGCTCGCTTCATTGCGATAATCCCGTCGAAGAACAGCCCCCGAATGAATTCGAAGTGATTCTTCGTTCCTGAATACAATCCTCACTGGCACCCAATGTGTGTGGTGCAATAACGTATCACTATAGTCACAACAGATAGTATATCTTTCCCTTTCACCTATCTCTCCACCGGTCTCCACTGAAACTGACATGCACTGTAGTTAATTGCTGTATTGTTCAGTTGATTAATGAGTTATTATTTGTGAATTAATTAACTAATTAATTCACTCCACTCTCACTAGTGTATCAGTCAGTTAGACTAGATACAACTAGCTCAACTGAGTTTAACTCCATTAACTGAGTTAAACTAAATAAAAACTCCATGAACTACTCTTCCAACTTTGTCATAACTTTGTCACTTCAGTTCTAATTGAGTCCTCCATGCATGAACCACTAGTAAATCCTAGGAATTGTGTAATTCCTTCAGCCCACTAATTTTCCAAATCTGTGCACTGAAATTAAGTGCTCCAAGAGAATAAGTTGTTTATTGTCGGATTATTATTAAGAGTTAATAATAACCGACACTTCTATTTTTAGATCGACGATCTATAAATAGACTTCACCCAATATTCTAAAAATAGAATTTCATCTATTTTTATAACTTGACCAACCATCCACAAATAGCATCCTGCAACTTCTGAAATATGATCACCATGTCTAAAAATAGACATAGTCTAAAAATAGACTTGCACCAAAAATAGCCTTTGGGCGCACTTAGTGAAGGCAACTCTTTTCACTAAGCTCATCATCTTGTTGAATCTCAACACTCCCTCTCAGCAAGATAGGGATTATCCTTCACCCTGATCCTGCCTCTATGGTATTCGAATTTTCTCCCGGTGAGTGCATTCGTCAGAATATCTGCATCCTGATCTTCTGTAGGAATGTACTGAAGTAACATGATCTTCTGCTACACATAATATTTGATATGATGATACCGGATATCAATATGTTTAGATCTGTCATGAAACATAGGATTAATCGAGAGTTTAATGCAACTCTGATTATCAAAATGTATCACTGTAGGATCTAAATGTGAACCAAACAAACCGACCAGGATCTTCCTCATCCAGATAGCCTCACATGAAGCTTGACTTGCTGCCATGTATTCTGCTTCTGCTGAACTGAGTGCCATGGATCTTTGTTTCTTGTTGTACTAAGAAACTGTCGTATATTCGATACTAAATTTTATCACCAAAATAGGACCTGATAGGCTACTCATCAAGTCAATCTCAGTGTAACTATTTCAAACCAATCTTTTGGCTAAGGCTTAGCCTCATCAGCCTGAGAGGGCTCTCTCAAAGGTTAATGATATAAGTTATAGATAGATGGCTAACTCTGTGGTTTGTGATTTTGTATGTTTACAGGTTGAAATATGGAGACTTGATACCATTGGGCTATGGAATCAGTGATAGGGATAAATATAACAAATAGCTCTTCTTATAAAACTAAAGCTTGTATATACTTCAATGAAAGAGTGACACATTCAGGAAGATCTCAATAACTTGAGGTTCATAGGGAGTTAGAGCATGTGGTACATTAATTCTGAGTAATGATACATCAAGGTATTCAAAAGGAAAGTATTTAAAGTGATTCATCAAATCTTAACACTTAAAGGAAGTCAGAGCATGAATAACCATGAATTCTGAGTAATAAGTATTAAAACATTGAAGAAAACCATCCAAAGATAGGACCCAAGAACTCAATTTACAATAGTTCAACACTTAAAGAAAGTTAGAGCATGTTCCTCCATGAATTCTGAGTAATAAGAATTAAGACTATGGAAGTAAAACATATCAAAGATAAAGTATAAAACTCACTAAAGTATACTAGGAATATCAGGTCCAGAAAAGTTGTATTACTTCTGTATATATCAGGCTCTCCAAAGCAATTACAAAAGTAGTCTGTTCTCATAACCTTTTCCAATATTTTTCTAGAATTAGACCTCATTCTCTTTATAGACCATTTACAAAATAGGATAAGCTTATCCTCCATTAGAATTTGAATTCCTATGCTTTGACACCTACTATAGCCATAAAACATGGTATTTATTACAAACACAGTTATAAAACTAACATAGAGTCCTATTACAAATTGACAGCTATAATGCCTTTGAAAAGTCATAATTCTAATAGGACTGAAACTCCTAAATATGCTTATAATCAACCTTATCTAGTATTTAATTCATAATTTGACACCTTCTATCCCATGAATTAGAATTTTTATGTTGTCTTTAACTTTGATGTAACCTACTGCTGATGACCCAAACTGTCCTAAAAATCAGGAGATAGATTTCCTATTTTTTAGCCCTTCACTTCCATTTTTCATCTTCAGGCACTTGCTAACATTGATAGCTTAGTTTCATATGTGTCACATGTGTCAATAATTGCCTTGAAAACTTTAATCTTCTAGCTGTGTAGAATTCCACCTTCGAAATGATGTAAAAGGATAGAGAATAGGTCTGCGCTACGAAAGTAGCCTATTTTCGTAGCACAATTTGTAGGTCATTGTAAAACCTTTCCTTTAACCATTTTTCTCCTGTTTTACAATTTCAACCTTCACCTGTAATCTTCATGCTTCCACCAGAAACATTTAAACTCAAACTTATCATTCTTCCCTCCAAAATTCATATGAAAAAGTGCAAAAAGACATCTTCAGCAGTTTCGTAGCATGCTACAAAACTGTTGTGCAAGCTGATTTTGACACAGTCTTCTAAACAGTCTTAAAATTTTTTGAGTTGTGGATGTCTATACCTCATAAGTGCTGATATTATTTCAAAACATATAACTTATCATAAAAAACATGATCTTCATCAACATTTGTCTTCAGCTTAATGAAAAACTAACTTATAAATTTGACCATTTTTCTGCACTGTTTTTATCTGAACAATAGGTGTTGATACAGAGCTTGTATCTCCTCATCCATAATGTATTTTGAGAAAATGAAAGAGGCTTTTGTAGGCCATTTTTTCTTGAACAAAAATCTCTTTTTTTTTTTGAAATACCTCTCCTATTGTCCAGAAACTGTCTTTGAGAAACATGTGTAAAACAGGAAAACTATGATTTCTGAAAATATGGATTCAAAGAAAGCCTTGTATCGCCCAACTGGTAACACTTGTGAGAAATGTGAGAGAGATTATTGTATCTATAGATTTTATGAAGAGAAACCTCTTTCAGAATTCCAAAATATTTTTTCATGTGACAAGAAATTGATCTTGAAGTTTACTGCTAAAACCAGAAAACAGAGTTTTTCTCTTCATGACTTTCAGCAGTTTCGTAGCGCAAGTTGAGTCATAAATTTATCCCACCTCATAATGAATTTGAAGAAAATTAGAGAGGTTTTTTTATTTAGGTATGTTAGGAAGAAAAACCTCTTTCATTTTTCATAAATATGTTTTTCGTTGCTCAGGAACCCCTTTGGAAGCTAACTACTAAAACCAGAAAAACAGGGATTTTGCTTCATAGTGCGCTACGAAAAGACAACACTTTCGTAGCGCAAATCACCTTTTTTGAACTAGCTGAGCTACTAAAGTATGGATTCCTATATGATTGCAAAAATTTAACCAAAAATTTAATGGAATGACTTCTAAATGAATGATGGGAATTTTTAACCATGGAATGAGACTTAAAGACCTTTTTTGGAAATGGAAACTGACTTTTTAAAACTATGACCTACCCTTTATGAAGACTAAAATGACCTTTAGTCCTACTTGAAACCATGACCAAAATCAGAGTTGAAACAATGATTTTTTGAAAATTAAGGGTGTGATAACACTGAAAATCCCTCCTGATGTGCTCTTTCTGTCTGTTGGGCTGCCTGCCCAATCTGTGTCCATGAAGCCATGCAACTTCACTTCATCCATTTGTCTGTACCATAAGCCATACTCAGATGTGCTGCTGAGATATCTCAAGACATGCTTGCCTGCCTTCCAAAAGAGTTTGGTAGGCTTAACCATCGCTTGTGAAAGTTGGTTCACCACATAGCATATGTATAGTATTGTATTAACTAAATACATGAGCGAACCCACCAACTGTCGATAAACAGTGGCATCCACTACCTTTGCCAATTTAGCATCCTCTTTCCTCCAATTTCCTGGAAGAGGAGTGTCGATAGGCTTGCAGCCTTGCATGTGAAACTTCTCCAGTATCTCTTGGGCATACTTGCCTTGAGACACAAACAGTTCACCTTCTTGTTGCCATATTTCCAATCCAAGGAATAATGAAGGAGGCCCAAATCCTTCATCTCAAACTCCTTTGCAAGATCTGCCTTGCATGAGTGTACCAACTGCTCATCACCCGTTAGTATTAAATCATAAACATAAAGAACAATGATTAAAATCTTACCCTCCACCACAATTTGGTACAGGTTTTCATCCGCCTCACTCTTGGTGAAGCCAAGTCCTATGAAATAGCTGTCGATCTGTGTGTACCAAGCACGTGGCTTCAGCCTATATAGCGCTCTTTTGAGCCTGCACACATGTGACTCGCTCCTATAGATCTCAAATACTTCAGGCTGCTCAATGTACACCTCTTCCTCAAATATTCCATTAAGGAACGTTGTCTTCACATCCATCTGATGAATGTGCCAACCCATCTGGGCTGAGAGAGAAAGGATGGTCCTTATGGAAGAATATCGTGCGATAGGTGCAAAGGTTTCTTCATAATCAATCCCCTTTATCTGTGAGAAGCCCCAGGAAACAAATCTTACCTTATACTTCTCGATGCTCCCATCAGCAGCTTGCTTTACCTTGTAGATCCATCTTGATCCTACAACTAATTTTCCCACCGGCCTTGGAACAATATCCCAAGCACTGTTTCTGACAATGGATTCATACTCCTCCACCATGGCATCTACCCATGTGGGCTCCTGCACTATTTCTTCAAAATAATATGGCTCTCTCACAACACACTTGCTCATAAGATCCATGTATCCAGTAAAACGGTCAGGTGATTGTCTTTGTCTGCGCTGTGATGTAGGGACTCCTACATTCTGTGCCACATCAAGCTCAAGTCTCTCAGCTTTTATGGTACACTTTATGCCTTGTCTAATGTTTGGTTCTGCATGAGTGGACTCCTCCACTCCATGAATCTCCTCCTGTGGCTGATCCACATCTACAGGCTCATCTTTGGGAACAAGCAGTTCCTCCAATTCATGCAAGTCTAGCTCCCTCTCAAGCATAGCTCGTGTAGCACCCACGATCGTTTTTTTCTTCCTCTCCGCGACCCCATTTTGTTGTGGGTTATGAGGCACTATGAGTTCTCTTTGAATTCCTTCTTTGCTACAGAATTCTTTGAATTCACCCGAGATGTATACACCACCATTATCGCTCCGTAGAGCTTTCACATGCTTCCCTGACTCCTTCTCCACCAATTCTTTAAAATCATAGAACTTTGAGAATGTTTCGCTCTTTTTCTGCATGAAGAAGATCCAGCATCTACAAGAATATTCATCAACAAATATAACATAATACCTGTGTTTTTTTTTTCAAGCAACCGAGAAAGGTCCACACACGTCTGTGTGAATTCTCTCTAGGATCACTGAAGCACGGTTCTCCTTCTCATGAAAGGTAGTCCTCACAAACTTACCCATAGTAAATCCCTTGCACTGATCTGAATGCACAGGATTACCCTTGGGAAGTCCAGTAGAAATCTGCTGCAAAATCTTCAAAGCGCCATGGTGAAGATGGCCCAATCTCCTGTGCCATAATTTTCCCTCATCCCTGCTCACTACTTCTTCTACTTTTCCCACCATTGCAGCACAACCATATACCTCTAGCTTGTAGAGATTCTTAACTCGAATCCCTATCTTCTTGGTTTGGCCCATTTTTTTATGTCGAATAAAAGCTTTTCCCTCACTGAAAACAACAACATAACCTTTGTCTTCCAACATTGCGACCGAGACCAAGTTCTTCTTTAGACCTGGAACATGCATGACATCTTTCAACAAGAATGGATTACCGGACTCCCTCTCAAAAGGTAATGGTCCCAATGCTGGTTGCACTGTATCGACCATCGTCATCGATCTCTATATGCATCTGGGGGTCCTTCTCCTCCAAGTCACTAAACAACTCCTTGTCTCCTATCATATGGAAAGACACACCACTATCAAGATACCACATCGATCCTATATAGCTTGAAACCAAGCATGCAATCAAAAAGAAATCAAGTTAAAATTGCGAGGCTAAGGCCTCTCCTGTAGAAATTAGTATACACTAAGCATGCATACATCCAGATTCCACTGATCTCACAATATTTAACTTCTTGCAAAATACAGAATCATTCCACTGTTGATCTTTTGCGGAAAATTAATTGAAAACACATGTGAAGCATAAATAAAAACAATCACACATAACACAATTTTTAAACGGGAAAGCCTGAAGCTAAAAACCCCAACTATCATATATTATGTATCATGGAGATCATGTAACAATTTCATACAAATCTTATTACATCAAGCTACTAGTACAATCAATCATCACACAATAACATAGAAGAAATCTGCAAATCCATGCACTAATCTCTTCCCTCCTGCTAGCCTGCCTCCACTGCGCAATCCATGCTGAAGAATAGCTCTGAATGAATTTGAATTACCCTTGCCTTGACTGCGCAATCCTCATTGGCAACTCCAATGTTTGTGTGGTGCAATCAATGCATCATTATAGTCAGAATAGATAGTTCATCTTGCCCTTTCACCTATCTCTCCACTGGGTCTCCACTGGAACTGACATGCACTGTAGTTAACTGTTGTATTGTTTAGTTGATTAATGAGTTATTATTTGTGAATTAATTAACTAATTAATTCACTCCACTCTCACTAGTGTGTCATTCAGTTGGACTAGATACAACTAGCTCAACTGAGTCTAACTGAGTTAAACTGAATACAACTCCATGAACTACTCTTCCAACTCTGCCATAACTTTTCCACTTCAGTTCTAACTGATTCCTCCATGCATGAACCACCAGTAAACCCTAGGAATTGCGTAATTCCTTCAGCCCACTGATTTGCCAAATCTGTGCACTAAAATTAAGTGCTCCAAGAGAATAAGTTGATGTTTATTGTTGGATTATTATTAAGAGCTAATAATAATCGACACTTATATTTTTAGATTGACGATCTATAAATAGACTTCGCCCAATATTATAAAAATAGAATTTCATCTATTTTTCCAACTTGATCAACCATCCAAAAATAGCATCCTGCAACTTCTGAAATATGATCACCATGTCTAAAAATATACATAGTCTAAAAATAGACTTGTGCCAAAAATAGCCTGTGGGCCCACTTAGTGAAGGCGACTCTTTTCACTAAGCTCATCAACTTGTTGAATCTCAAAACTCCCTCTCAACAAGATAGGGATTATCTTTCACCCCGATCCTGCCTCTATGGTATTCGAATTTTCTCCTGGTGAGCACCTTCGTCAAAATATCTGCATCTTGATCCTCCGTAGGAATGTATTGAAGCAACATGATCTCCGCTGCACATAATCTCTAATATGATGATACTAGATATCAATATGTTTAGATCTATCATGAAACACAGGCTTAACTGAGATTTTAATGCAACTCTGATTATCACAATGTATCACTATAGGATCTAAATGTGAACCGAACAACCTAACCAGGATCTTCCTCATCCAGATAGCCTCACATGCAGTTTGACTTGCTGCCACATATTCTACTTCTACTGAACTGAGTGCCATGGATCTTTGTTTTCTACTATACCAAGAAACTATCGTAGATCCGATACTGAAAATCCCTCCTGATGTGCTCTTTCTGTTTGCTGGGCTGCCTACCCAATCTGCATCTATGAAGCTAGGAAACTTCACCTCATCTGTCTGTCTGTACCATAAACCATACTCATATGTGCCCCTGAGATATCTCAGGACATGCTTGCTTGCCTTCTAAAAGAGCTTGGTAGGCTTAACCATCACTTGTGAAAGATAGTTCACCGCATAGCATATGTCTAATATTGTATTGACTAAATACATGAGTGAACCCACCAACTGTCGATAAACAGTGGCATCCACTACCTCTGCCGATGTAGCATCCTCTTTTCTCCAATTTCTTGGAAGAGGAGTGTCGATAGGCTTGCAACCTTGCATGTGAAACTTCTCCAGTATCTCCAGGGTATAATTTCCTAGAGACACAAACAGTTCACCTTCCCGCTACCATATTTCCAATCCAAGGAAATAATGAAGGAGGTCCAAATCCTTCATCTCAAACTCCTTTGCAAGATCTTCCTTGCATGAGTGTATCAACTACACATCACCTATTAGTATTAAATCATCAACATAAAGAACAATGATTAAAAGCTTACCCTCCACCACAATTTGGTACAGGTTTGCATCCACCTCACTCTTGGTGAATCCAAGTCCAGTGAAATAGTTGTCGATCCGAGTGTACCAAGCACGTGGTGCTTGCTTCAGCCCATACAACGCTCTTTTGAGCCTGCACACATGCGACTCGCTGCTATAGATCTCAAATCCTTCAGGATGCTCAATGTACACCTCGTCCTCAATGATCCCATTAAGGAATGGAGTCTTCACATCCATCTGATGAATGTGCCAACCCAGTTGCACTGAGAGAGCAAGGATGGTCCTTATGGAATAATACCATGCAATAGGTGCAAAGGTTTCTTCATAATCAATCCCCTCGATCTGTGAGAAGCCCTAGGCAACAAATCTTGCCTTATACTTCTCGACGTTCCCATCAGCAGCTTTCTTTACCTTGTAGATCTATCTTGATCCTACAACTGATTTTCCCACCGACCTTTGAACAATCTCCCAAGCACTGTTTCTAAAAATGGAGTCATGCTCCTCCACCATGGCATCTACCTATGTGGGCTCCTACACTGCTTCTTCAAAAGAAGATGGCTCTGTCATGATACACTTGCTCATCAAAGCCATGTATCCAGTAAATCAGTTAGGTGATTGTCTCTGTCTGCGCTGTGATGTAGGGACTCCTACATTCTGTGCCACGTCAAGCTTCAGTCTCTCAGCTTCTGAGGCACGCTTTCTGCCTTGTCTGATGTTTGGTTCTGCATGAGTGGATTCCTCCACTCCATGAATCTCCTCCTGTGGATAATCCACATCTAGAGGCTCATCTTTGGGAACAAGAAGTTTCTCCTCTGCATGCAAGTGTAGCTCCCTCTCAAGCGACAAATTCATGGCTTTCACCTCATTGAATTTTATATCCAATCACAACACTGTCATCTGACTGTCTGGAAAATACACACGATAACTATGGGGTGTTTCTGTGTACCCCAAAAATATCCCAACTTCTGCAGTCGGCTCCAGCTTCTTCCTGGCGTCCTTTGTCACATGAATGTAAACAGATGAGCCAAAAATCTTCAAATGAGAAATATCAGGCTTCTTACCAGTAAAAGCTTCTTCAGGTGTAGTCATGCCAAGTACTCTATGAGGACAACAATTTTGCACATAAACCACAGTGTTGCATGCTTCCGCCCACAAGTGCATCGATAGGCCCTGGTCATGCAGCATCACTTGTGCAGCACCCACGATCATTCTATTCTTCCTCTCCACAACCCCATTCTGTTGTGGGTTATAAGGCACTATGAGTTCTCTTCGAATTCCTTCTTTGCTATAGAAGTCTTTGAATTCGCCCGAGATGTATTCACCACCATTATCACTCCGTAGAGCTTTCACTTGCTTCCCCGACTCCTTCTCCACCAATGCTTTGAACTCACAGAACTTTGAGAACGTTTCTCTCTCCTTCTGCATGAAGAAGATCCAACATCTACGAGAATAGTCATCAAAAAATATAACATAATACATGTGTTTTTCTGTTGAAGCAACTGATAAAGGTCCACACACGTCTGTGTGAATTCTCTCCAGGATCACCAAAGCACGGTTCTCCTTCTCATGAAAGGTGGTCTTCACAAACTTACCCATAGTACATCCCTTACACTGATCTGACTACGCAAGAGTACCCTTGGGAAGTCTAGTAGAAATATTCTACAAAATCTTCAAGGCGCCATGGTGAAGATGGCCCAATATCTTGTGCCATAATTCGACCTCATCCCGAATCACCACTTCTTCTGCTTTGACCACCATTATAGCACAACCATATACCTCCTGCTTGTAGATATTCTTAATTCGAACCCCTATCTTCTTGTTTTGACTCATTTTTTTATGTCAAAGGAAGGCTTTTCCCTCATTGAAAAAAACATCATAACCTTTGTCTTCCAACATTGTGACCGAGACCAAGTTCTTCTTTAGACCTGGAACATGCATAACATCCTTCAACAAGAATGGATTACCAGAATCCCTCTCAAAGGTAATGGTCCCAATTCCAGTCTCATTGTACCGACCATCGTCGCCCATCTCTATATGCATCTAGAGGTCCTTCTCCTCCAAGTCACTAAACAACTCCTTGTCTCCCGTCATATGGAAAGACACAACACTATCAAGATACCACACCGATCCCATACAGCTTGAAACCAAGTATGCGATCAAAGAGAAATCAAGTTCAAATTGCGAGGCTAAGGCCTCTCTAGCTGCAGTTCCAGCAACCTTCTTGTTCTTCTTCTTCAATGGGCAGTTAGTGGCGAAATTCCCATGTTCGTGACAGTGAAAACACTTCACTTTGGAAAAATACTGCTTCTTTCCTTTAGCATTGGATTTTGAAGGAAATTTCTTCCCCTTCCCTTTCCTTGATTTGGCATCCAAAGTGAAATTCACTTCATCTTCATTCTTCGATGAAGAGCCATCCCAGGTACCCCGCCTTATCTCCTCCTGCACAAGATCTGACCAAAGTTGCTCCCATCCTGGCAGTTTCTCCCATCCATTGACAAAGTCTTCGTAGCTATGCCAAATATTTGGAAGCCCAAGGAGAGCCAATCTCACCAAGTCTTCATCATCAATAGTAACCCCCACACTTCCCAGTTCATCTTTGCAGTGGACAAACTTCGTGAGGTATTTTGGAATACTGTCGCCCTTCTCCATTTTTATTTTTTCTGAGCTTGTCTTTAAGTGCCAAATTCCTCTGGTCACTTCTTCTTTGGAAAAAATCTGTCAAAGCCTTCCACATTAAGAATGGAGTGGATTTCCCATGAAGGTTGGACACAATATGGTCCTTCACACCTTCCAATAGAATTCTTCTTGTCTTTTCTGTCTTCTTTTGCCATGAATCAAGTAATGCAGCATCGCTAGATCTCGGCTTAGTAACATTGCTATCGATGAACTCCTTCAGTCCATTATCCTCCAACACCGCCTCCATCCTATCCTTCCAGGATATGTAATTCGAGCTTCCATCAAGGGCATACTCCAATTGCAACCCATTGAAAGACATTTCAATATATACTCAACTTCTGCACCAAGAATCTTTTGTAGCAAATTCGAATTGTCCACCAGCACAAACTCAAAAATTCTTCACAATTTCAATCTTCAAGAATTAACACTGCTCCGATACCATGTAGAAATTATTATACACTAATCATGCATACATCTATATTCCCCTGATCTCACAATATTTAACTTCTTGCAAAATACATAATCATTCCACTGTTAATATTTTGAGGAAAATTAATTGCAAACACATGTGAAGCATAAATAAAAACAATCACACATAATACAGTTGTTTAACAGCAAAGGTTGAAGATGAAAACCCCAACTGTCATATATTATGTATCATGGAGATCATGTAACAATCTCATACAAAGCTTAGTACATCAAGCTCTCAGTACAATCAATCGTCACACACTAACATAGAAGAAATCTGCAAATCCATGCACCGATCTCTGCCCTCCTGCTAGCCTGCCTCCACTGTGCAATCCCTGCTGAAGAATAGCTCTGAATGAATTCAAATTACCCTTTCCTTGACTTCACAATCCTCATTGGAAACTCCAATGTGTGTTTGGTGCAATCAATGCATCACTATAGTCACAACAGATAGTCCATCTTGCACTTTCACCTATCTCTCCACTGGAACTGAAATGCATTGTAGTTAACTGATGTATTTTTCAGTTGATTAATGAGTTATTATTTGTGAATTAATTAACTAATTAATTCACTCCACTCTCACTAGTGTATCATTCAGTTAGACTAGATAAAACTAGCTCAATTGAGTCTAACTGAGTTAAAATGAATACAACTCCATGAACTACTCTTCCAACTCTGTCATAACTTTTCCACTTCAATTCTAACTGAGTCCTCCATGCATGAACCACCAGTAAACCTAGGAATTGCATAATTCCTTCAACCCACTGATTTTGCAAATCTGTGCACTGAAATTAAGTGCTCCAAGAGAATAAGTTGTTGTTTATTGTCAGATTATTATTAAGAGCTAATAATAATCGACACTTCTATTTTTAGATCGATGATCTATAAATAGACTTCGCCCAATATTCTAAAAATATAGTTTCATCTACTTTTCCAACTTGATCAACCATCCACAAATAGCATCCTACAACTTCTGAAATATGATCACCATGTCTAAAAATAGACTTGCGCCAAAAATAGCCTGCGGGCCCACTTAGTGAAGGCGACTCTTTTCACTAAGCTCGTCATCTTGTTTAATCTAAACATCTATAGCTACAGCTCCAACAACCTTCTTGTTCTTCTTCTTCTGTGGGAAATTAGTGGCGAAATTCCCATGTTCATGACAGTGAAAACACTTCACCTTGGACAAATCCTGCTTCTTGCCTTTAGCTTCATATTTTGAAGGAAATTTGTTCCCCTTCCCTTTCCTTGCTTTGGAAGCCAAGGCACAATTCTCTTCATCTTCATTCTTTGATGAAGAGCCATCCATAGTACCCCGCCTTATCTCCTCCTACACAAGATCCGACCAAAGTCGCTCCCATCCTGGTAATTTCTCTTGTCCATTGATAGAGTCTTCATAGCTATGCCAACTCTTCGGAAGCCCAAGGAGAGCCAAGATCGCCAAGTCTTCATCATCAACATTAATCCCCACACCTCCCATTTCATCCCTACAGTGGACAAACTTCATGATATATTTTGGAATACTATCACCCTTCTCCAATTTTATTTTTTTGAGCTTGTCTTTCAGCGCCAACTTCCTCTGGTCACTGCTGCTTTGCAGCAAATCTGTCAAAGCCTTCCACATTAAAAATGGAGTGGCTTTCCCATGAAGGCTGGACACAATATGTTCCTTCACACCTTCCAACAAAATTATTCTTGTCTTTGCTATCTTCTTTTGACATACGTCAAGTAATGCAACATCGCTAGATCCCGGCTTAGGAACATCGCTATCGATGAACTCCTTCAGTCCATTATCCTCCAGCACCACCTCTATCCTATCCTTCCAGGCTATGTAATTTGAGCTCCCATCAAGGGCATACTCCAATCGTAACCCATTGAAAGAAATTTCAATGTATACTCAACTTCTGCACCAAGAATTTTATGAAGCAAATTCGAATTGTCTACCAGCACAAACTTAGCAATTCTTCACAATTGCAATCTTCAAGAATTAACACTGCTCTGATACCATGTAGAAATTATATACACTAAGCATGCATACATCCAGATTCCCCTAATCTCATAATATTTTTCTTTCAAAATAAATAATCATTCCACTGTTAATATTTTGCGGAAAATTAATTGAAAACACATGTGAAGCATAAATAAAAACAATCGCACATAACACAGTTCTTTTAACGGGAAAGCCTGAAGCTGAAAACCCAAACTATTATATATTATGTATCATGGAGATCATGTAACAATCTCATACAAAGCTTAGTACATCAAGCTCTTAGTATAATCAATTGTCACACACTAATGAGAAGAAATATGCAAATCCATGCACCGATTTCTTACCGCCTGCTAGCTTGCCTCCACTGCGCAATCCCTGCTGAAGAATAGCTCTGAATGAATTCGAATTACCCTTTCCTTGATTGTGCAATCCTCATTGGCAACTCCAATGTGTGTGTGGTGCAATCAATTCATCACTATAGTCACAATAGATATTCCATCTTGCCCTTTCACCTATCTCTCCATTGGGTCTCCACTGGAACTGCCATGCAATGTATTTAACTGTTGTATTGTTCAGTTGATTAATGAGTTATAATTTGTGAATTAATTAACTAATTAATTCACTCCACTCTCATTATTGTATCATTCAGTTAGACTAGATACAACTAGCTCAACTGAGTTTAACTTCATTAACTGAGTTAAACTAAATAACAACTCCATGAACTACTCTTCCAACTCTGTCATAACTTTTCCACTTCAGCTCTAACTGAGTCCTCCATGCATGAACCACCAATAAACCCTAGGAATTGTGTAATTCCTTCAGCCCACTGATTTTCCAAATTTGTGCACTGAAATTAAGTGCTCCAAGAGAATAAGTTGTTGTTTATTGTCGGATTATTATTAAGAGCTAATAATAATCGACACTTCTATTTTTAGATCGATGATCTATAAATAGACTTCACCCAATATTCTAAAAATAGAATTTCATCTATTTTTCCAACTTGACCAACCATCCAAAAATAGCATCCTGCAACTTCTGAAATATGATCACCATGTCTAAAAATAGACTTGTGCCAAAAATAGCCCGTGGGCCCACTTAGTGAAGGCGACTCTTTTCACTAAGCTCATCATCTTGTTGAATCTCAACAGAACCATTGAACTTATATCAAATTTTAACATACCCAACCCCCAAAGTCATCTCAAGGAGGTGAGGTATCAAAAATCATCTTCCTTTAACCACCTGAAAACTCATTTTTGAGATTTTCATCATATTCTACTTTTCAAGTGCTTTCCAACGATTCACATTTCATCCAAATATGAGCTTTCGACACAAGATCATGACCAATTGAATATTTACCTTCAAATATTTGTGTCAACATTTGTACTACTACCACATGGAAAATATGTGGAAATCTTGTGCCCCTATGTCCCCATTGCACAATACTACATTAGCTACAAATCATTAGACGAAATTTCAGCCTAGAAGTGGCTTCCTAAGGAAAAATAATAATATAATAGGAAAATAACAAAATAAGAGTTATGAATTTTGGAGGGAAAATAATAAAACTATTTTTTTTTTTAATTGTATTTTTAGCTTATCTCCTTATAGGTTTACTCAAATTTCAAGTGTATACACTCATTGGATGCCGAATTAAATTTTGAATCCAACGAGTACCCATTATGCGTACTTTTTAGAAGATCCACATTGATAAACATTGAAGATAAATTAAGAAACATATTAAAACACATTTTTTTAATGTATCTTCATTTTTTATGAATGTGGATATTCTCAAAAGTATGCATAAAACATGTATTTTTTTAATGTATCTTCAATTTTTATCAATGTGGATCTTTTCAGAAGTATGCATAATGAGTACTCATTGGATGCATAATTTAATTCCACATCCAACAACTGTCTACACTTGAAAATTGAGTAAACCTATAGCGAGATAAGCCAAAAATACAATTAAAAAAAAGTAGTTTTTTTTCCCTCTAAAATATTTACATGTACCTCTTTTTAAATTTAAAGGAATTTGATTGATTTACATATTATGTACGTGAAAATTTCCTGGGCACTTTTAGGCTAAAATTTCCTCTAATATGGTTGAAACATGATAGTCCTTGTCCATGTGTGACCACTATGTGAGGCCAAAACCTTACTGGACATGCCCACAATTCCCCTCCTTTACATATGAATCTAGGATTTTCCAAAACTCCCACATATAATAAATTTTGAATTTTTGGTTTCTTGAATGCATTCAAGGATTCCAAAACATATGGCTCCATCTGAATCCAAATTTTCATTTACCTACCTCAATCAACATGTTGATTCCCTAACCTTTCAAAAAATTTATAATAGAGCTTTCGTGCTCCATGTCATCTCTACAGGGTTGCCACCTATTATTCATCCATAATTTTCACTATCTGAAGATGACTAAGTATTAGTTCTAGATTTCTAGAAACAAAGTTCATGAACATTGTGAGTTCTAGAAATCCCACTGCCTTCATTATCCTTAAGGTAAATTTTCACTATTTTATCATCCCATCATGTCAAGGTCAGCTCACCCATCCCAGAAGGCCCATCATGGGCTCATGCCACTCATTTTCACTATTTTTCACCACCATTGCCCTCAGGCCTCTATTTTTGTTTTGCCTAAACTCCTCCATTGCCTATCTAGGGTTTTTAAGGGTGTTTTTCTTAGTTTCACGACCTCCTTGATTAAATCATCAATAAGTTTTGTATCTTGATGCTCTTACACCTCCTCCTATCCTTAATATACCTTCACAAACACTCCCCATCACTCCTATCCCTCAAAATCATCATTTTTCTACAAAGCCTAGTCTATTGCCACAATTTGACACCTTTTTGAGACTAAGCTTGTGTTTTGACATTTTGGACCCCTTCCCCTCGCTCAATTCTTGAAATTCCACTTTCTCCTACTCCCTAACATATATCCCTATCCCCCAATATTTCCCAAAGAATTTAGACAACCCTTAACCCCTTCATTCCCCTCCCTCTGTAAGGCAGTCCTAAATCCTCACACCAAACCCTAATTTCCTCTTCCAACTAAGCTAGGATTTGATATGAAAAGAAGGCACAAGAGAAAAGGATTCATTTGATAGATCATGTCAGAAATAATAATTATATATCATCTCATAAACATCATGCCTCCATCATTTTCCAAGAATTCATTCGAAGAGACAAGCCATGTGTCACGCCTAGGGCTAGTTTTGCTTCAAATTGTGTTTCTGACCAAACAGAGATGAATTTGGAAAAAGTGAGAAAGGTTTTTGTCCATCATAGGGCCAATAAGAAAAAATCCTTCAGTTTTTATACAGGTATCATGGTTTGAGATCAATGTCCAAAATACAGGTGTCACGAGAGAAATTCTGCACTTCTAGAGTAACCTTGGAAAAATCAGTTTTTATCACAGCTGGAGTGTCCAAATGACTTGATTGATGATTCAAAGGAGAACTATACTGGAATATATTTCCAATGAACTATCATGAGCTCAATTTTAATTTGTGGAATGTCTCCAAAAGTTGTCTCCAACAGCACTCTGCAATTCAGCATCATCACTCAACACCTTTTTGACCAGTCTTCGGAGAATCAACTTTTGACTAGGAAAATCAACTCCAAACAGGAAAAAAATTGTATATTTGGAAAGTAGATTCAACAATATTTCCAACGAGCTATCACGGAGCTCATTCTGACACCGGGAAGGCCTCCAAATTCCTTCTTCAAAAGGTGTTACACACCCGTGTTACGCACTTGCCTGTTACGCTCTTGCCTGTTACGCTCCTGCCTTTTACACTCCTGCCTGTTATGCACCTGCCTATTATGCTCCTACCTGTTACACTCCTATTTATTATGCTCCTTCCTGTGACGCTCATGTGTTATGCACAGGCATAATTTCTCTAAAATTGCTAAAGGGAGTCAAAATTTCAGTTTTTCTTCACCCTCAAGGCCTCTGCAAAGGTCGAGAAAAAGAGAATTCTCCTAATCATTAGGATAATGGCCTCAATTTTCAAGAAGAAAAACTATTACCACCAAATTCCAAGCCTTTTTCACCACTCCTTAATCAAAATGATTTTTCTATATCAACTAGAGCAGCAAGGAATATCTTGGGAAACCTTCATCTCACATTATGTGTTTACAGACACCTGGGCCTTCATCCAGTAGAACTTGCCTTCCACTTCACAACCATCTACCTCCACTCATCCATCATCTCCCCATGTGCCTTCTCCACAAATAATCTCACCTCTTGTTTCTTCTCCTAATCTACCAAGTGAAGAGGCTGAGAGTAGCCCTAGTGAAGAACAAATAGAGGGCAGCAGTCAAGAGGAAACTGAGACAGATAATGATGGCCATGAAGAAATCAATGGTGGCCCTGAAGAAAGTAGCCATGATCATGAAGAAAGTAGTGATGATCATGAGGAAAGAATTAAGGGAGAGGATGATGATGAAAATGAAGAAAGTAGTGATGATCATGAGGAAATCATTAAGGGAGAGGATGATGATGAAAATGAAGAAAGAAATGATGGAAAAGAGAAAAATGATGAATATGAAGAAGAAAATGAAGAAGAGGGAGATGGCCAAGAAGAAAGAAAAGATGGCCAAGAAGAAAGCAACGATGGCCAAGAAGAAAGCAGCAATAGCCAAGAAAAACACAGTGAAAGTAGTGAGCCTGATGAAGAGGAAAAAATAGATGAAAATAGTGAGAAAAATGATGAAGAAGGGCAGCTAGATGATGAGGAAGAGCAGCCAGATGATGAGGAGGGGCAGCCAAATGATGAAGAAGGGCAGCCAGATGATGAGGAAGAGAAACCAGATGATGAGGAAGGGCAGCCAGATGATGAGGAAGAGCAGCCAGATGATGAAGAAGAGCAACATGATGAAGAGGATAGCCATCAAAGTACACCAAATAGTCAAGGAAAGAGTCATGATAGTCATGACAGCAGTCATGTCTGTCTTGACAAAAAAAAATCCATGGATGAAAAAGAAAATCAGAGTGAGGAAAGTGAAAAAGATATCAAGAAAATTAAAAGTCAAAATGATGATAGCACTGCCTTTGAAACTTCCATTGCTAACCCTCTCACATGCACATATCACAGAGGGAGAAGAAATGTGTTTGCTGCCTCTAAAAGGAAAAGGGCCATCTCTTCTCAAACTGCCAAAACATTGGACAAGGGAAAAGAAAAAATGGAAGATGTTGAGCAGAAGGTACAAGTAAGAAGGAGAAAAAGGATCAAAAAGACTTCTCAAGGGCCTCTTTTTATTGATCTAGACAGTGATAATGAGGACCAAGGGATGAGTACTAAGTTGCTCCTTTTAGAAAAGGATGCCCAACTTCAAGAATGAGAAAAGAAATTTGAGAGGGCACAAAGGGTCATATACTATTATAAAGAGGAGCATAAACATTTCAAAGAGGTAAAGAGGGGCCTTGCCTTACAGAAGAAAAAGGTCAAACACTATGCAAGGAAAAGCATGCTTGCTAATGCAAAACTAAAGCAAGCCCTCATGGAGATAGAAGAACTAAAAAGGACCAAAGTGCATTACAGCCTCAGGATCTTGGTTGATGCTTCTCAGCAGGTATCGAAAACCCCTTGAGGGGTCTACATACCAATTTTGAGGCAAATCCGGAAACTTTTTTTTTTTTTTCAAATTTTGACCCATAGGAGCGCAACACCCTAAGTTTTACACACAAAATTGGGGCATTCTCAGCTACTGAAGTTTACATTTTTAGATTTTTCACATCACCAATAGTCTACCCACAAAATTTCAGGTCAATTGGAGCATTTTCCCCCCCTCAAAAGGTCAAAAACACCTCAAATTTGACCTTTCTGCCTCTTTTCCAGAGTAGGTGTTACGCACAGAGCAGTGTTGGGAGATTTAATTTTTGAGCAGGTAAATGGCATCCATTCAGAAAAAATAAATTATTTTTGGAAATTAGACTCATCAAGCTTTCCAGCGAGTTATCACAAGGCCAAATACGATGTCGGGAAGGGGTCCAAAACTCAGCTACAACAGACCCTATTTTCTATTGAAAAGGTGTTACGCACAGGAGCAACCTTTTGCCAAAAAAGTCAACAAAACACATGGATTGATGGCAAAGGAGTTTTTTAATATTTTCTTGGACAAATCACTCCTGATTTTATTTGGGAGTTATTTCTTGGTGTTTTTCATTTATTTTATTATCAACTATGTGTCTTGGGCCTTGCATGGTCATTAAGCACATTTATGATTAGATTAGGGTTTCTAGAAGCCTCTTAGGGCTTCCCATCTCCTCAGCTGCTCCATAAATAAAGCCTGAGGATCTCATGTATTAGTGGGATTTTGATAGCTTATGCTGAAGCAATACATAGTCTCTTGGAGCCTTTGATGATAATTTGATGTCTTGGAGCTCATGCATGCCTTGATTTGTTTACTGATGGTGGAGGATTGTTTGCAGGATCCATAGGCCTGGTTGATGGTGAATTTTTCTCTTGTTTATTATTTTTTATAGTTTTCCATTATGTTTTCCATCTTTCTCTATTGCAGTAGGACAAAGAATTTAGATTAAGAAATGTTTTCTAATGGCACCTTAATTCTGTTTGTCCTTCACTACCTCAATGTTTTCTTCTGCTGAGATATGTTAGGGAATCCATTTCTTGCTCTCTAAGAAGTTCTTAGCTTGTTCATTTCTTGAATTGTTTAGATCATTTAGTGTCAAGTATGATTTATGGCTAGCCCTGCATATTTTGGCCACTGAAATACTCTGTCCTTGGAATCACCTCTTTAAAGAAGCTTTGCCTAGGTTTGTCAAAGAAGTCTGTTTGAATCATGCTCTTTGCCTTTACTAAGCTAAATTTGTTTCAAGGAACCTTCATAGCTATAACTTTAGATGTTCAAGGTTTTCTCTCCTTCTATGGTTATATTTATTTGTGCATCTTAAATGTTTTCTGATCTTGATGATGAAATCTATGAAAGTTAAATAAGTTTCTTACCTTTCTTGTTTTCATCTGAATGTTTTTCTTGGTTGATTATCTGCTTTCAGTCTGAAATAAAATGAACTAGGTTTTTCTTATGCCTTTGATTCTCTTGCTATGCTTATAAATCTTCTAACTCCCTCAGTTTACAAGTGTATAAAGGATTTTGTTTCTGCCCTTTATTAGCTTGTTGTTCTCAAGTTTAATGTCCAGCTCATGATCCTTCACAACCTTAAAGATCCACCAACCAAGTTAAAATTTTCTTGCAAATGCTCTTAACACCATTGATACTTATCATGACCTTGTTAGAATCCATTTCCAAATGACTTAAAAATCTTTCATGTTTTCTATCTAAAATCCATCTGAGCATCATACCCAACCAAAAACAATCAAAATACCCTACACTTAACATCTAGCCTAAAATCAACCCTAATCAGCAAATAAGTTCACATATTTGCACCTACTAGAGAGATCCCTCTCTAAATCCAGGAAGGCTAGGTCCTTGGATTCTAAAGCTTGGTTTGATGTTACCCATGTTCATTTATATCTCAATCAATCTAGAAAATTACGGGAGCTAACATAATGGCGATCACGGTGGGACCTCTGAGTACATAGTTGCCTAAATACCTCTTAAGACTCTTTGGACCCTTAGTTTGACTTAGAAAATCCAGTGAATCTGCCACCTCATCACCACACTAACATAATGGCGATCACAGTGGGACCTTCCGAGTAAATTGCATCTTAGACATCCTTAAGACCTTAGAAATCCCACAAACATCCCTAGATTAGTATTCAGTTGCTGATGGGGGAGAGCAACCCGCCTTAAAATATTTGAAATCATCCACCTGGCGACTCCACAACTCTCAATAGACCTAAAGACTCCACTGGAGGAAGAACTTGAAACATGACCAGTCATCCTAGAAAGAAAGAGCATTTAGGCCTAAGTCGGATTCAATAAATTATTGTTTTTATCTATAACTATGTTCTATCCTACTTAAAGCCTGATCAAGAATACACTAATGAGATCTACATTTATCATTGGAAAGATCTCAAGCCTCGAAATGCTAAGCCTCAAATTTTAGACCATGATCAGTCTTATACACCTGTGCTTACCCTAGATTCACCAGTGGAAGATCTAGTGAAACATGAGCCTCATGCTACCTTTCCTCCTCTTGATGAAACCTTAAAAATTACACTACCTATACCCACAAAGGTCCCAGAAAGATACAAGCCTCTGATTTTTCCTCCTATCTTCCAAGCCCTCCCTGCAAATCTTGCAAATAAACTACCTAGATTTGATGGAGAAAGCTCAAAAGTCACCGCTGAAGAACACATTTAAAATATTGAGAATTTACTTGAACTTTTTGAAATAGAAGAAGATGATGTGCGTATTAGAATGTTTTCCTTATCATTACAAGGAAAAATTAGGAGTTGGTTTAAGGACATTCCAGATGCAAGAATTATCAATTTTCATAAATTTACTCAAGTCTTCTTAGATAGGTGGGTGATCATGGGAAATGAAGTTCTCATCATAGAGGAATACAATAATTTAAAAATACAACCAAGGGAGATATTACAAGACTTTTCAACCAGGTTCAATAAGGTATACAATGCAATACTTGCTAAGATAAATCCCCCTTTGGGGTGGGCTCTCTTGCACTACCAAAGTACTTTTGACCCAAAGATGGAATTCCAGATAAGAGAAAATACCCTTCAAACCTAGAAGAAATGTAGAATATGGAAATTACTATGGAATTCAACATACTATAAAGAGAGGAAAATTTAGAAGAAATAAGGAAGGACAAAGCAGCTCAAGAGAAAATAACTTCTTTAGGGTTAAAGTTAGAGATGTTAACAGATACAATCAACAAAATGATGCATATACTTGGTAGGAAAGAAGAAGAGTACAAGGTTGAGATTGGTGCTGATTATTCAGAGCAGCTAGTACCATTTTCTTGGGAGGAACCAAATCAGTCATTTCAATGCAAAGGTAGCTATCAAAACATACTGGCTGACCAAGTTTGCAAAGAAGGAGATGTGGAAAGTTGTCAAGTAATTACTATATGTCTTCCTACATCTTGTGCTTCACTATTTAGAGAGTATTACAAGCAAATTGAAAATAGAAACAAGGTAGAATGCTCTAAAGAATCAGTAAGGGAGGAAATGGATAATACAAACCCTTTTTCAAATCCAGAAGTTCTCCCCTCAAATCATCTTGGTATGGTTGTTTGGATTACAAAACTATAAATGAAAGATGAGCCAACACCTCTTGAGTCCCTACCCTTGTGCTTTGAGTCATTTCAGATTGCTAAAGGAGAAGCTATTGGCCATGAACACTCTCTTTTTCATATGGTGGAACAATCTGCTGATCAAGTGTGCATAATGGATGACATTCCTCCTATGAATAAGCTGCCAAAATATGATCAATATGATGATGATTATGTTCTCCAAACTCAAGTATAGTGATCAGAAAATACCACTCAGCCATGACAGTGAAGAAGAAAGTGCAGAAAGTTTGGGAGAAAGAGAAGGGTCTTTACCTCTTTGTTTCACTTCCTTTCAGTTCATCAAAGATAACCTTAATGCAATCAAAAGTCAGCAACCTTTGGGTATTGATTCCAACAACAAAGAACATGTTCAGCCCTATGTCCAGCCTTCACAAGAGAAAGAGAACATATATGGCTCTTTTCAACCAGGTTTACTAGAGGACAACATGGCAATATATGATGAGTCTGACAGTGCAGATTATCATGAGGAAGAGAAGGAGTTTCTTTCCCGAGAAAGTCCCAAGCTTAGCCAAATGGAAGAAGAAGCAGTCCTAGATCAAGCTTATTTACCAAATCTTCACATTCAGGTATTGTTTCAAGATCCCTTTGCTAATTTGTTAAAGGCATTTGAAGAAGGAGTAAAACATGTCAAGAGTAGTTTGATGCAAGGTTTAAAGAAAAGTTTAGGCACTAATGTTAGAAAACAAGTGAGGTGGAAGTGGCCTTTTGATTTCTTCAGCACTCTCAAAGAGCTGAAACAAGATCAATCATGGAATCATCTACTTGATTGGTTATATTGGAAAAGGGAGTTCACCAAATGAACGTATATCATGTAAAGGTTAGATTAGGATAGATAGGAATGAAAAATGAGCTCAGCCTTGTGAGCATCTTTTTAGTTCTAGATTGTTTGGAAAGAATGAAAAAAACACAAAAAAAAGAAAGGTAGCAAAAGAGGGCAGATTTGAAAAAAGGTAAAGCCCCATACCCAAAAAATAGAACTACTGAAAGTGTCCAAGATTAAATGCCACTACTTGTTAAAAAGAAGATCTTGTTCAGTCAGCTAGCCTAATCATGGCTAAACATGTTTTAAATTTATTGTTGATAAGTTAGTGAAAAGATGCTTTTCAAATCATGTGAACTTGAATCGTCAAAAGAAATAGATTAGGAATGAAGAATGTTGGTTCCACATGCTTAAAATTGAACCAAAGAGAAGGATAGGGATGCCTAACAAATGATGGATTACTACCCTTATACTTTCTAGTTTTGTTGGTATAAAATAATGGTTGTATGTATCTTGTTTCAATGCCACAGCTCATGATAAATCAGATAGCTTAATCTTGGTTTACTCATGTTTCAATTTCATGTTAGTAGGATAGAGAATAAAGTTTGTCAAACAGCTTAATTTTGACAAAATGAGTAGACTAGGTAGAGAATAAGAGAGTTTATTAGCCTAATCTGAACTCTTGGAAGCAATAAGGGTAGAAGTAGATAGCTTTTTTTGCTTTCAAAAGAAAAAAATGTTAAGGGTTGCTAGTCCAAATGCACCTAAAGGAGAAAAAATTCTAGGCAAAGTAGGTTGGGTAGGAAGATATGAGTTTGAAGCAAACATGTCTTTTCAGATTATGAGATCATAGCTTCAAAAGGACATCAACAAGTGAAGAAAGATAATCTGCAAAGTGCAAGTAAAGCACTAGTCTTCAAAAGCCAGAGATCTGAATGTTATGAACACCTCCTGAAAAGGAGCTACCCTCCCCAAGTGGAGCCACTGTTAGTCATCCATAATTTTCACTATCTGAAGATGACTAAGTATTGGTTTTAGATTTCTAGAAACAAAGTTCATGAACATTGTGAGTTCTAGAAATTTCACTGCCTTCATTATCCTTAGGGTAAATTTTCACTATTTCATCATCCCATCATGTCAAGGTCAGCTCACCCATCCCAGAATACCCATCATGGTCTCATGCCACTCAATTTCACTATGTTTCGCCACCTTTGGCCTCAGCCCTCTATTTTTGTTTTGCCTAAACTCCTCCATTGCCTACCTAGGGTTTTTAAGGGTATTTTTCTTGGTTTCACGACCTCTGTGATTAAATCATCCACAAGGCTTGTATCTTTATTCTCTTACACCTCCTCCTATCCTTAATATACCTTCACAAACACTCTCCATCACTCCTATCCCTGAAAATCATCATTTTTCTACAAAGCCTAGTTTATTGCCACAATTTGACACCTTTTTTAGACTAGGCCTGTGTTTTGACCTTTTGGACCCCTTCCCCTCACTCAATTCTTGAAATTACACTCTCTCCTACTCCCTGACATCTATCCCTATCCCCAAAAATTTCCCCAAGAATTTAGACAACCCTTAACCCCATCATTCCCCTCCCTCTGCAAGGCAGTCCTAAATCCTCACACCAAACCCTAATTTCCTCTTCCAACTAAGCTAGGGTTTGATATGAAAAGGAGGCACAAGAGCAAAGGATTCATTTGATATATCATGTCATCAAGAATAATTCTATCCCAGCTCATAAACAACATGCCTCCATCATTTTCCAAGAATTCATTCCAAGAGACAAGCCATGTGTCACACCTAGGGCTAGTTTTTATTCAAATTGTGTTTCTTACCAAACAAAGCTGAACTTGGAAAAAGTGAGAGAGGTTTTTGTCCATCATAGGGAAAATAAGAAAAAACTCCTTAATTTTTAACACAAGTATCATGGTTTGATATCAATGTCAAAAATATAGGTGTCATGGGAGAAATTCTGCACTTCTAGAGTAACCTTGGAAAAATCAGTTTTTATCACAGCTGGAGTGTCCAAATGACTTGATTGATGATTCAAAGGAAAACTATACTTGAATATATTTCCAATGAGCTATCATGATCTCAATTTGAAGTTGTGGAAGGCCTCCAAAAGTTTTCTGCAACATCACTCTTCATTTCAGCACCATCACTCAACACCTTTTTTACCAGTCTTGGGAGAATCAATTTTTGACTAGGAAAATCAACTCCAAACAGGAACAAAATTGCATATTTGGAAATTATATTCAACAATATTTCCAACGAGCTATCACAGAGCTCATTCCGACACCGAGAAGGCCTCCAAATGCCTTCTGCAAAAGGTGTTACACACCTGTGTTACGCGCCTTCCTGTTACGCTCCTGCCTGTTACACTCCTACTTGTTATGCACCTGCATGTTACACTCCCACCTATTATGCTCCTATTTTTTATGCTCCTGATTGTTACGCTCCTATGTTACGCACATGCATAATTTCTCTAAAATTGCTAAAGGGAGTCAAAATTTTGGTTTTTCTTCACCCTTAAGGCCTCTGCAAAGGTCGAGAAAAAGAGAATGCTCCTAATCATCAGGATAATGGCCTCACTTGTCAAGAAGAAACATTGTGACCACCAAATGTCGAGCCTTTTTCACCACCCCTTAATCAAAATGATTGTTCTATACCAGCTAGAGAAGCAAGGAATATCTTGGGAAACCTTCATCTCACATTATGTGTTTACAGACCCCTGGGCCTTTATCCAGCAGAACTTGCCTTCCACTTCACAACCATCTACCTCCACTCATCCATCATCTCCCCATGTGCCTTCTCCACAAATAATTTCACCTCTTGTTTCTTCTCCTAATCTACCAAGTGAAGAGGTTGACAGTAGCCCTAGTGAAGAACAAATAGAGGGTAGCAGTCAAGAGGAAACTGAGACAGATAATGATGGCCATGAAGAAAGCAGTGGTGGCCCTGAAGAAAGCAGCCATGATCATGAAGAAAGCAGTGATGATCATGAGGAAAGCATTAAGGGAGAGGATGATGATGAAAATGAAGAAAGTAGTGATGATCATGAGAAAAGAATTAAGGGAGAGGATGATGATGAAAATGAAGAAAGCAATGATGGCAAAGGGAAAAATGATGAAGATGAAGAAGAAAATGAAGAAGAGGCAGATAGCCAAGAAGAAAGAAAAGATGACCAAGAAGAAAGCAACGATGGCCAAGAATAAAGCAGCAATAGCCAAGAACAACACAATGAAGGTAGTGAGCCTGATGAAGAGGAAAAAAAAGATGAAAATAGTGAGAAAAATGATGAAGAAGGGCAGCCAGATGATGAGGAAGAGCAGCCAGATGATGAGGAAGGTCATCCAGATGATGAATAAGGGCAGCGAAATGATGAGGAAGAGCAGCCATATGATGAGGAAGGGCAGCCAAATGATGAGGAAGAGCAGCCAGATGATGAGGAAGGGCAGCCAAATGATGAGGAAGAGCAGCCAGATGATGAGGAAGAAAAGCATGATGAAGAGGACAGCTATCAAAGTACACCAGACAGTCAAGGAAAGAGTCATGAAGGTCATGACAGCAGTCATGATTGTCTTTACAAAAAGCAGTCCATGGATGACAAATAAAATCAGAGTGAGGCAAGTGCAGAAGACATCAAGCAAATTAAAAGTCAAAATGATGATATCACTGCCTTTGAAACTTCCATTGTTACCCCTCTCACATGCACATATCACAGAAGGAGAAGAAATGTGTTTGCTGCCTCTAAAGGGCCATATCTTCTCAAACTGCAAAAACATTGGACAAGGGAAAAGAAAAAATGGAAAATGTTGAGCAGAAGGTACAAGTAAGAAGGAGCAAAAGGATCAAAAATACTTCTCAAGGGCCTCTTTTTATTGATCTAGACAGTGATAATGAGGACCAAGGGATGAGTACTAAGTTTCTCCTCTTAGAAAAGGATGCCCAGCTTCAAGAATGGGAAAAGGACTTTGAGAGGGCACAAAGGGTTATATACTATTATAAAGAGGAGCATAAACATTTCAAAGAGGTAAAGAGGGACCTTGCCTTATAGAATAAAATGGTCAAACACTATGCAAGGAAAAGCATGCTTGCTAATGCCAAACTAAAGCAAGCCCGCATGGAGCTAGAAGAGCTAAAATGGACCAAAGTGCATGACAGCCTCGGGATCTTGGCTGATTCTTCTCAGCAGGTATCTAAAACCCCTTGAGGGGTCTACACACCAATTTTGAGGCAAATCCAGAAACTTTTTTTTTTCCAAATTTTGACCCCTAGGAGCGCAGCACCCTAGGTGTTACGCACAAAATTGGGGCATCCTCAGCTACTAAATTTTACATTTTTAGATTTTTCACATCACCAATAGTCTACCCTCAAAATTTCAAGTTAATTGGAGCATTTTTTCCCCCTCAAAAGGTCAAAAAACACCTCAAATTTGACCTTTCTGCCTCTTTTTCAGAGCAGGTGTTACACACGGAGTAGTGTTGGGATAATTAACTTTTTATCAGGTAAATGGCATCCATTCAACACAAATCAAGTATTTTTGGAAATTAGACTCATCAAGATTTCCAACGAGCCATAACGAGGCCAAATCCGATGTTGGGAAGGGGTCCAAAACTCAGCTACAACAGACCCTATTTTCTGCTGAAAAGGTGTTACACACAGGAGCAGCCTTTTGCCAAAAAAGTCAACAAAACACATGGATTGATGGCAAAGGAGTTTTTTAATATTTTCTTGGACAAATCACTCCAGATTTGATTTGGGAGTTATGTTTTGGTGTTTTTCATTTATTTTCTTTTCAACTATGTGTCTTGGGCCTTACATGGTCATTAAGCACATTTATCGCATTTATGACTAGATTAGGGTTTCTGGAAGCCTCTTAGGGCTTCCCACCTCCTCAGCTGCTCCATAAATAGAGCCTGAGGCTCTCATGTATTAGTGGGATTTTGATAGCTTATGTTGAAGCAATACATAGTCTATTGGAGCCTTTGATGAGAATTTGATGTCTTGGAGCTCATGCATGCCTTGATTTGTTTACTGATGGTGGAGGACTATTTGCAGGATCCATAGGCCTGGTTGATGGTGAAGTTTTCTCTTGTTTATGTTTTCTAGTTTTCCATCATGTTTTCCATCTTGTTCTGTTGCATTATGACAAAGAATTTATATTAAGAAATGTTTTCTAATGGCACTTTAAGTCTATTTGTCCTTCATTGCCTCAATGTTTTCTTCTGCTGAGATATGTTAGGGAATCCATTTCTTGCTCTCTAAGAAGTTCTTGGCTTGTTCATTTCTTGAATTGTTTAGATCATTTAGTGTCAGGTATGATTTATGGCTAGCCCTACATATTGTGGCCACTGAAATACTCTGTCCTTGGAATCACCTCTTTAAAGCAGCTTTGCCTAGTTTTGTCAAAGAAGTCTGTTTGAATCATGCTCTTTGCCTTTACTTAGCTAAATTTGTTTCAAGGAACCTTCATAGCTGTAACTTTAGATGTTCAGGGTTTTCTCTCCTTCTATGGTTATAGTTATTTGTGCATCTTAAATGTTTTCTGATCTTGATGATGAGATCTATGAAATTTAAATAAGTTTCTTGCATTTCTATGTTTTCATCTGAATGTTTTCCTTGGTTGATTATCTGCTTTCAGTATGAAATCAAATGAACTAGGTTTTGCTTATGCCTTTGATTCTCTTTCTATGCTTATAAATCTTCTAACTCCCTCTGTTTACAAGTGTATAAAGTATTATGTTTCTTCCCTTTATTAGCTTGTTTTTCTCAAGTTTAATGTCCAGCGCATGATCCTTCACAACCTTAAAGATCCACCAACCAAGTTAAAATTGCCCTGCAAATTCTCTTAACACCATTGATGAACTTATCATGACCTTTTTAGACTCCATTGCCCAATGACTTAACAATATTTCATGTTTTCTATCTAAAATCCATCTGAGCATCATACCCAACCAAAAACAATCAAAATACCCTGCACTTAACATCTAGCCTAAAATCAACCCCAATCAACAAACAAGTTCACATATTTGCACCTACTAGAGAGATCCCTCTCTGAATCCAGGAAGGCTAGGTCCTTGGATTCTAAATCTTGGTTTGATGTTACCCCTGTCCATTTGTATCTCAATCAATCTAGAAAACTTACGGGGAGCTAACACCGCCTAACATCAACCTTAGCGTGGAAAGCCTTTGATCCACGTGAACACCTACCACACTGGCATGTCACACTAATGACACCTCAACATGCCACATCATCCAATATTGGTCCATGTGTCACATTAATGTGACACAATACACTACAAGGAAAAGACCCTCTAGCGGAGGTTATAAAGGAGGTTTTTAGTGTTATAAAATTGGCCAAATTTGTCAAAAAAACATTTTCTACAACATCTGTTTTCGGTAATGGAGGTTTTGGCGGAGCTTCTAACAAAATTTCAACACAACTAAAAAAAATTGGGCGATCGGAGATTGTTACATATGTTTTTCTCATCAGTGCGCACATTAGGTATGAATGCACTAGTGCGTTTTACCACGTATGCACTAGTACTGTAAAATACCAAGCACCAAGATGGAAAAAAAATTTGGATGCCTCGAGGCATTTAGCAACGTCCCAGTGTGTGTCACCCAACAAGACACACCAGGCCATTAAGGTGTAAAACCACACTGGGATATTCATTGTGTTTGTTAACTAACTGCACTGGTGTGTCAGTTAATAAAAATGAACCGATGCGTAGTAACTAAAACGCACCAGTGTGGTTAACTGTACATTAGCACCGATAATAGTAAGTCCATTTTTAAGGCACCGAAATTACTTTTAGGTATGTACACCAAAATTTATTGTTGATTTTACTCAAATGCAGGGAGAAAATATCATAATTATATCAAATGGACAATTCTTCAAAATCCAACTCGTTTCATAATATTTCTCAAAGTCCATCGAGAAGTTCTCCATATCCATCTCCAGACGTAATTACTTTAGATTTTATTTATATTTTCATTATCTAATTGAATTTATTTATTTTATCCATGTTAATCAGCTGAATAAAATTAATGTATACAAATTTGCAGGTTTGTGCAGATTCAAAATCAAGTTCAGATGCACAAAATATTCAAACAACTCCAAAACATCGGAAGCTCTTATCAGGATCAACATACCGCAAGGCACATTTGGTAGATGAATATAGACAGCCGCTTCACCCTGCCAATTGTAACATTGCATCTTCTAGCCACAATCTTGGGACAATGATGGTAATAATAATTTTTTGGAATATTAATGTAATTATTTCAACGTCAAACCAATTAATCATGCATTGTCAACGTGCTTACTAATTGATATCATCAATTTTGTACTAATCATGTTCAAATATATTTTTTGAAATTATTAGGATTCTAGTGATGATGAGCGACCTACCTACCATCTTCCATTGCACCCCACGACAATGTCAAATCAAGAGAAAGTTGAATTAAGAGAAAAACTCGGAGAGGAACGATACCAAGAATGGTTGAATCAACCACCTATTCAACTCCCACTACGTCTAGATTCATCAATTAGGAATGACTACAACAATAGTAGTTCTTCACAAGCTGGAAATGGAGGCAATCAAATAGAGGTTGGTATGGATGATTACTTAAGTGATATGACTTCCATTGAGATAATGTTGTTATATGCATTCCAGAATGATGATCAGCTAGGGGATGATGCTCATATCATTGATACCTTTTCGAAAGCCTTAAATTTTCTTCCACCACCCCTCTCTTTGGACCTGGTAGTCAGTCAAAGTCTACTGTACAAATTGAAAGCAAAGTTTGGTTTGTCGAATGCATGTTTCTTGGAAATTTTGAGGTAATTGACCATCAAGTCCTCCCTTATATTTTGAGAAATATAATCACACAATGAACATTAAAAATGGTTAATTTTATGAACATTAAATTATATCGACATTAATGTACATTTAATGTTGTCCATGACCAACTACAGGTTATTCAAGGATAAGGTTCTTCCGAGTGATAATGTCTTTCCCAATAGTTGCGAAGAGGCAAAGAAATTGTTGAAAATGTTGGGTGTTGAGTACATATCATATCATGCATGTCCAAATGATTGTATTTTATATAGAGTATAATATGAAAACAAAGAGATATGTCTGAAATGTGGGCATGACAGGTATGATAAATAAAAAAAGAAGGGTAAATCATGTCGTCCTCCTTTTAAGACATTGAGGCACATGCCTATAATCCCAAGGATTCAAAGGTTCTTTCGTTGCAAATAATTAGCTATGTTGCAGGGATGGCATGCCTCACACAGAAGTGAGTTGGGAGTTATTCGAATCCCAACAGATTCAATAGCCGTAAAGCATATAGAGGATACATGGCTTGAAAAATTTAAGGATGAAGTACGAAGTCTACGACTCAGCATAGCCATGGATGGTGTCAACCCATATTCCCTCCAGAACACCAAATATTCTGTTTGGCTTGTAGTAGTGATCAATAACAATATCCCCCCATGGTTTTCCATGAAGAATGAGCATCTTATGTTGGCTCTCATAGTCCCTGTTAGAAGACAATTGAAGAATATGGATGTCTACTTACAACCACTGGTAGATGAATTGAAGGAATTATGGGATGGGATAAATGTATACGATGTTTCAAGACCCATTGCAACAAAGAGGAGTTTTACATTTTATGGCATATGTGCTTACATGAAACAAGATTATCTAGGCTTAGGATTTTGCTCTGTTAAATTACATGTTTATCGATTTGTTTATATACGTAACAATATTCTTTCGCATAATATTTATTTAATTTGTTGTAGTTGTTCTGACCTTCATGATATTCTTTAACGTGCCATGCATATTATATACAATAATTTTGCAGGTCTTGTAACAAAAGGGTATTATGGATGTAAATTTTGTGGACCTTCTCTGAAAGCTAGATGGTCCAATGACCAACGAAGGCCAGTGTATGACTACTCCAAGGTATTCTTCCTAGTAGAACACCCTTACAGAAGAGCAACATCCGCTTTCAATGGTAAACGAGAGAGAACCCAAAGGCCTCCAATAACGACACCAGCTGAATGGCTTAGAGCATATGAGAGAGAGAAGGAGAAGGAGTTCATATAAATGTTTGATTCAAATGGGGAGCCTATGTTCGATGATCTAGAATTATTCGACACCTATGTTGAGAAATTTCCCATTGGGATGAAAATGAAATCTATCTTTTATAACATCCCATATTGGGAGCATCTTAAGATTACCCACTTATTAGATCCCATGCATATATTTAAAAAAAATTAATCTTCTTTATGGAGGCACATATCATCAAAACAAAGTGACAAAGTGATATGTGATTTTATGGAGGCACATATCATACAATTCCAAAGTGACACAACTGTCGGTCGCATTGTACGAACAAAAGAGGATGAAATGGGATAGTGACAGGAAAAAATTCAGATGGTTGAATGGTAAAAGTGTGCCTTATCCCGATCATTTAAAAGAAAATATGCCAATTATATTCCCCAAAAGTTGGGTTGCTAACTAATTTAGAGAGAAATACGTTGCAACCGGTCATCACTCACGTGATGAAGAGGATACGGTAAACATAGGGATTGGGTGCACCCATTCAGTAATAATCTATTTATGTAAATTTTAAACTTAATAATGCAACTTTAAAATGTAACATCTATATTTCATATTTTAACAGTTGGGTTATTATAAGACACATGACATTATGATTTTTAAACTTTTTTATAGGTGAATTTTTTGCCATATATGTGGGCATATGGACACCATTTTCATGCAAAAAAGGCCAATGATGGACACATGACACAAAAATATGTAGTGGAAGTCGAGTTCCATCAATCTAGTCGAGCTAGCCACCGTGATCAAAACCTAGTACGAGGGTTGTTAGGTTACGTCAGAAAGATACAAGAGATCATTGAAGTGGATTTCTCTTCTTTCCAATATGTTATTTTTAGGTGCAAGTGGTGGGACACCTTTGATCGGAATAATGTAAAGGAATATCGTGACAGTAGGCTCATATGTATCAACTCTAGAAAGATGTGGGCTGAAGCTAAGGAGCCCTATGTTTTCCCCAAACATTACAACCAAGTGTTTTTTAACCCAGATGTGTTGGATAGAGATTGGTGGTTCGTATTGAGACATGATCCTAGATCAAAACATATTTTTGAGAACAATAATGTTATCATGCCAAGCGAGCTGGAAGATAATCATGAGGGTGATCATGAGAACCGAGAGTGATATGGTACATGTGTTATTTCATCATTTGTACTTTTTAAGATGGGTTTTTATAAAGAAGAGGACTTAACCTTATAACTAAGACTCTTTTTTTTGAAACATTATAATATGTATTTTCAATTAATTGGTTTGCATTGTGTTAGTGTTAAAATCTTTTCACTTGATAATTTGCAATTATGTTGATCTCGAAAACAATGACGCAATGTATCAAGTTCTTTTTTTTATGTCAATTCCTAAAATAATACAACTACTTGTTTACTTTAAATGTGTGTGAATGATATCTTCAAAATGTATACTGTTATTTTTGGTATGTAAGATCATAATAAACTAATGATAATTCTAAACATGAATTTATTTGCATTTTTTTCTAAAAATTATTATGCTACAAAAATTCATATTATTCTAGATTTATTATTTTACAATTATTTATATTCATACAAATTTACAAATTTACAATTATGGTAATTTAAAAATATTTACGGTATACATTTTATTTACGATAGTTATGGTTCAAAAGTGACAATTAATTTACAATTTTACAAATTTACAAATTTAAAAATTTTAATAAAATTGAATGATGACAATACATGCAATTACAATTACAATTTTACAATTTTACATACAATTAAAATTAAAATTTCAGTTACAATCACAACATAATATTTAATAAATATCATGATTTAATATTAAAAATAAACATCATGATCATGATAACCATCGTACAAACATCATATTCTAAAATATGCATTCAAACTTGCTAACATAATCTAATCATTGTGATCATGATCATCTAACAAAACACAAGCATTGTATAACATCATCACAACATAAACATCAAATATACATCTCATGTCAAATAACTGTTATCACATACACATCTATCTGCAAGCACAGTAAATGAACATATCTAACATGACCTAACAATATACACATCATGATGAACACCAACATCTAAATTAAGTACGTCAACATGAACATAAACCATATATATATAATGTCAAAAATATACAATTGTAATATAATTGCATATAATTTTCAAATATCTTATGGTATTACATCAATACTAGTACTAGTTGAGGCTTGCTCAGTTGATGGTGTAGCCTCATGCTCAGATAGATGATGTGTTTGCTTCGGAGGTGCCTGCTAATCAATGGATAGTGAAGTCTGCTTAGGAATTTATTGTTGATGAGTCGTCGATGGTGCAGCCTGCTCAGTGGATGGTGCAACCTGCTTATATGGACTTGCCTACTCAGATGGACCTACCTGCTCAAGATCAGGTGCTCGCTCAGTCGATGGTCGTGCCTGCTCATGACTAGGTGTCTGCTAAGATGGTGCAGACTGCTTAAAAGATGCATGTTGATTAGGACTGGATGTTGGCTACTCATGATCATCAGCACGAGGTGAATGAGGATAAGGTGGAGTACTAGAATGATGATCACTCTCATCATGATCATGATCATCATATGAGCTACTTTGTTGTGCATCTCCACGATGCCTGCCCCTCCTAGAGAGTGCTAGTGCTCTGAAATTTCCAACGATATGACGCAAGAGGGTCATCATATAGCAAGGCATGCCTCTCCAGAGTTGTGTGAGTCTACGATCAGCCTAGATCTCTCTGATCGTAGCCGGGCAGACTCCCTCATAAACTAGGAGTCGACACAATTGGTTGCCCAACTCCATTTGGAATCGAGTGTCCGACCTATGCCGCACCCCCGCGGGTATCTGCACCTGATTAGGATCAGGTTTGTCACCCTGATCCTCCACATCTGCCATCTCATCATCAACTTCTAGACCTGGATCATTCGATGGGGGTGGAATCATGTCCCCAACGAATGTCCCAATATATACAAAATATATAGTACACAACAATAATTAGACAATTTCATTAAACAATTTAATAAAACAAGTTAAAGAATGTGCTAGAATAAATTTGATAATTATAATTAATTAATTAACACAATAAAATGAAACTATATTAATTTAAAGAAAACACTAATATTACATCTCGCATCTGGTGGCTCATCTTGTGTGAAGAGGATGTTGGTACACCCTCTCTAATTCAAACCAGCGTACAAAACATGGAACCAGAATGAACAAGTGATCATCAACACTGGATAGCAACTCCAGTACATCAGTAGATATCCTGGTGGGAAAGTCAGACTAGCCCCTGGGCATCATCTGGCTCCACATCTGCATCTGTACATGCATCATCGACCTACGAGGTTTCCGAACAAAATTAGGCCTCATCTCTAAAAACCTCCCAAAAAATAAACAAAATAACTCTAAACAAAAAGGGAATGTCAACATCCCACATTCCTAAGAACGAAATTTATCTTATCATTAGGGGAATTTTGAGGTCTAAAATGGGCCTCATAAGAAAAATGTACAACAAAAATAAACTTTATAACAACCAATAGGATTCAAGATGATGATGTCATCCATAATGGACGATTCACCATTTTTGGAGTAAAAAGGTAAAAATATTAAAAAATAATAAAATAATAAAACTACTTTTTCAACTCGTATTTTAAACTTATCTCCCAAAATTTTTACTCAAATTTCGAGCGGGAGTACTCGTTGGATGCGGAATTTAATTCCTCATCCAAGGAGTACCCATGTTGCATACTTTCGATGAACTCTTCTACACGAAAATGAGAAATACATAAAAAACGTGATTGTAATCACGTTTTTTTATGTATTTCTCATTTTTCGTGTAGTAGGACCCATCGAAAGTATGCAACATGGGTACTCCTTAGATGGGGAATTAAATTCTGCATCCAACGAGTACTCCCGCTCGAAATTTGAGTAAAAAATTTGGGAGATAAGTTGAAAATATGAATTGAAAAAGTAGTTTTTTCATTTTTCCCTCTAAAATTTGATGATGTCATCAAATCTTATTAGATTTTTTCCACTATTATTTTATAATTTCCTTAGGAGGCCCATTTTAGACCTCAAAATTCCCCTAATGGTTGTACAAAACTACAGCAAAAAAATTTCATACCATCTCACAAGTCGTGGCGCCTAGAATAAAGATTCAACATAAAATAAAAGTAGGCAACTAATGCATTTCCCATCACTGGTATAGCGTGAAATGGTTGTCAGCAGTAGTGAGAGACACCTCACCTCCTTTGCAGCAAACGAAGCAATACGTAACTGACCACTGGACACCTGAAAATATGTAGCAAAAACTATATCATCCCTAATGTATCTCTGGGAGTACACCAATTGACTCCTTGATACATAGCCGATGGGGACATCTGGGAACTAGGGAAAATCCTACCCTCTTCTAGATAGGCCAGTAATAAAATATATTTCCTCCTCAGTGGGCATGAACCACTGGCCAGGACCGACCCGGAAAGCCTGTCGGTGGGCATCCCACCTGAAGATCAGTTGTCCCAATAACCCACTATGGCACTTCAGGGATGTAGCCTCCTCGTCGAACTTGAGGAGGCCTACCTCCCTTAGGAGAAACTGGGTGGCTGATGTAATATACTTAGGGTACAAAATTATCTCCCTCTCTCATGCCTCCCATAACTGAATCACGTTATAACGGTCCTCCATATTTTCTTGTTGTTCCCTTTGTACTCTTTTTTGCCGTCATTGAATGATTCAGATATTAAATACATTTTCTTATTAAATGAGAAATATATATATATATATATATATATATATATATATATATATATATATATATATTTTTTTTTTTTTTTTTTTTTTTTGGTTGAAAAAAAATAGTCGGTGCACCTAAAAAAACAGTCACGCACCGATACTAGTATGTACTTTTTTTTCATGCACCGTGCTCAGTGCACATGGAAAATGTTCACGCACCACCAAAGAAGGGAATATTTTTCTTAAAGACCCTTTACTAATGTTATTTACATTCATGTATTTCTATACCTTGACAGAATCCAATAGTTTGTCACATACACTTAATAGAATTCAATGTTGATCTACCTCGCTTGATAAATCCCATCATTTTTACTGCGTGGTAGATATTTATGCCTAATCTTTGTCACTTAACAAATTATAGATTCCAATATACTAACATTGTTGTTAATCGACAACCAAGGTATTCTTCTTTCTTGTTTTTATTTTTGGTATAGTCTAGTTGACAGACTGTCAATTACCATAACCCCATTTCCCATTACTTTCCATAATTGTTAAGTAGGTCATTGGGTGAATAAGATAATAAGAATTGGACTTCATTTCCATACTTTTTTTTATGGTTAATGATGATGAAAATGGAAAAGGTTTTTCAACTACTAAATATGTTAACCAACCCACGAGCCTCTATGCAATTTAGACATGCTCTTTGATGTTTGGGAATGGTTTGATAAATGGTAATGAATATTGTAATAACACTTTGTCAGCTATCAATTTTGTTAATCAAGCCTCGTTGATCGAGAGAAAACACGGAGATGCATTTGTTAAGTTAAGGCCAATTCGTTTAAGGACTTCCACGTATAGCCCCTTTTTCTACCAACATCTTGGTTGTGGCTCCATTTCATGTGGCCAGCTTGGGCTGAAAACCCCCAATCCCCAAAATTCCCCAAAATTATAACAAACTTTGAGTTTAATGGTGACTGTAAAAATAATATATATATACAATTAAACTAGATTCAAAATCTCATTGATTAAAGTCATACCTTATTCATGCAATCAAAAGAGGATTTCACCTAAGTAAATTTATTATATGTTTCTCATTTAAAATAAGAGAGTTTCTAAAATCCAGAAATGAACAATTCAATAATCTTCATTACTGAGTTAAGTAATTCCCTGTATAGAATTTTTGAACATGTCATTGGAAAAGAAAATTGAATAATTACTAAAAACTACCAAAGATGAAAATACCCATTTATTTGGGAATTATCGTGCTAGAAAATAGAAAAAAACTACATAGTGATATGATAAGCATTTCTTCTATAGCATGTAACAAAATGACATGTTCAATAAGTCAAATTATGAAATGGAAATATCTCCATTTATTCATCAATAATGAGCTCAAAATTGATAACCAGAGAAATACAATGAATTAACAAAGATTAAAATAAAACTTATTTGAATACTATGAGGGTGATTGGTAACAACTAGCAAAATGAGAATTTTCCACAAAACTAGAGGTAGTTCACTAGAGGACTCCATCCTTTAGTCATGCTATGATACAAGGAAAAGTGGGAATAATAATAATTTGTTCAATCTACAGAGAATTCAACCATGATATCTTCCACTCCCATTTTTTGTAGATTATAGAGAAGCAACAAGAACCCACATTACCTACCTCTCACAACACATCAACACTCTTCTATATCTCAGTCCCTCATAATTCTCTTCACCTTGTGCTTTCTAGAGTCCAAAGAGACATAGAAAGGTCCAAATGACGTCACAAAACTTCTTGCATATTTTCCTTCTTTTCTAGCTCTTTCCACCAGGTTTTTTCCATCGCTTTTATGTCTAGTCCGGTCTATATGTTCATGGCCCTTCATTTCCCCCGCTCATCTCCTCTCAAACTCTATTTTTTCTTCCACTTTCCCGAGTCTTCTTTCTCCCATTTGAATCTCTCATGCATAACTACCTAACATGAAGTTCCTCTCACTACTTCTTATTCCAAGACTATAGGGGAAACATTTAGCTAAAGTATAGAGTGATGGCTTAACTCTAGGAATTTTTTTTCTCCGCTACTCACAGTTTTAATAAAGTGAAGATGAGAAAGAAGAGTAGATAGAGAAATATAGATACTCCCCTTGTGTCATCTTATATTTCTCCATTTATGATCTCATAGCCCTTATCGACACTCATAGTTTGCTAGTTTGGTCATCATCATTTTATTAAAAATGTAAAATAAAAATATTAACAATGTTTACAACACCATGGCATATCTACCTCATAATAATCACTATAGTACAAAATAAAAATATTCATTAATAGTATTAAACAAATTTAATTATATATTTTAAAAAAATAGATTAAAATAATAATAAAAAAAACTAATTATACAAATTTCATCACAATCTTATTAATAACAATTTCAAAAAATATTAAAATAATACCAAATATCTCATTCAAAATCAACTTGTGACTGCTAAACTTCAAAAAAACCAACGACGACATTCCAAACACTTAGACATGGATCAAAGGGATCACTTGAGTAGCTAATTAGTCGAGAAAATATGTATTCGTTATACTCAGCATATACTCGAGTATACTCGATTGTCTTTATCAGTTGAGTAGCTAATTAGTCGAGAAAATATGTATTCATTATACTCAGCATATACTCGAGTATACTCGGTATATACTCGATTGTTTTTATGGGAGTTTCTAAGTATTCATAAGCAACACTATTTGAGGTACAATGGAATAAGTTTGAGCCCTTTTTTTTCCTGAGTATAACTTTCAGAAAATGAATGGATAAAAATGAATTTCAAAAATTATAAATTTATTAAAAAATGAATTTATTTAATATTTAATTAATTTAATGATTATATTACCTACATTAATTCATGTTGAATTAATTATGTATGAAAAGAAAAAAAAATGCATGTGTTGAAAAAAAAAAAAAATTATTAATAAAAGAAAATCACATATTCATGGATTTCCTTTCTATTCATCAAAAATATATAAAATAAAAATTATTACTTCTATTCTTTCCATTAGATGATCTAATTTCATCTCTGCTTTCTTGTTTTTATCTATCTCTATATGGCACTTCAAAAAATTAAGGGCATACTATATTCTTTTATGTTTCTCATACATCTAAGATATGTCTTTGATAGTAAAACCTAAGCGCTAGATAGATACAAAAAGAGAAGAATCTACACCATTCTTTCAAATCTAGACTACCCGTGAACGCTGAAAAGATCCATTTTCAAAGACTAAGAAGTTGATCATACTCGGTTCTATGTTGCATCTGACTTTGGACAAACTATCGGCCACTTGCTTTTGTTCTCTATATATGTGATCACAGGAAATCCTATTAAATTCCTTTATCAACATCTTTGTTCTATTCATCCAGCTCATGAGTGCATAAGACTCAAGGGAGTTCATTTGATTAAACCAATCAATAATTACCTTAGAGTCTCCATAGACACCAATCTCTTCTATGACCAGTCACCTCGCACAAAAGAGGACCCCCCATAAAGCAAGAAGTTCCACTCTAGTTTTTGTATTGTTGCCACTATACCAACTGAAGTGATAAAAGTCACTAGGCCTCAAAACAATATACACTCCACTAACACAAGTACTAAATGAAGAGGACCCTTAAAAACATCCTACTGGGAATTTATCTCGGATTTCCTAAAAACAACAACTTTTTTTTGGAGTCGTCTCCATCGTTAAGCCAACCTCCATATAGTATGCCAAAACATGTATACATTTTATCCTCACATCTGGCACATATGTTTTAAGATCTGAGCATTTATAGCCCTCCATATTCCCCACATGACATAGAAGGGCGGGGCCTTGTATTCCTTATAATCTAGTGACCATTGTGAAATACATTTATTAATGGAAAACCTATCCCAAGAGGCACTTATATTAAGCATATGCATGACCCTGTTCCAAACAAAGGTCACAAAAGTACACATACAAAAAAGGTGTTCCACATCTTCTATATTTTCACATCAAAGAGCACATCTACTAGGACCTTGAAAATATTTTTTCCACAAATTTTCCAAGATAAGGATCTTATTGTGGACCAAAAACTAGACAAAGCATTTCAACTTCTATGGATTTCCCCATTTCCAAGTCATTTAAAACCAAACAAAGGATTGTATAGCTTCATGACCCTGTGAAATGTAGGAGAGTACATCTTTAACTGGAATCTACCCTTCAACATATAAGTCATTCCATGTCAACAAATACTCTGTCGAAATAGTAATACCTACCAGACTCATATGAATATTATATTCATTCCATTGTACAACTAATTGATGGGATAGAACTATTTCCCTTGCCTCTAACCAAGAGTTCGTTTCCAATATTGTGCCTTGATCCACAAAGATACCAGTTGGAAAGAAAATACCATGATTATGTAAATGCAAAAATAGTGGCTAAGACAAAGAATAGTTTCCATCACAGGGGCGTCACTCAATTAACTTATGGCATAGCACGTGCATTCGTGGAATACTAAACAATACCCTTAATTTGACTACATATTGGAAAATACCTCTAAAAATCACTTTATTTAACCCCCTACCAATACTAACCCATTGCATTTTCCTAATTAAAAAAACCCCTACTTTCACTATATATTGTAGGTATCCATTTTTTCATTAACATTTTTTACACCCCTTTATATTAATATCCTTAACATAATGACATGATGCCTCTCTTATGACCCCACATGCATTCTACAATTCACCTTTCTTCTTGTGATATACATAGGAGATGCATTTTATTATTCCCACAATGTGATTACTCAACCCATTCTCAAGCACATCTCACTATGATTTGTGGCATTTAATGATCTAAGGCATACAAAGGTCGAGCATGTTTTAGGAAGATTGATTACGTGCATGTCTATAGAATGACATATAAATTGATCTATATGATGATGGAAAATCAATTGATCAATCTTTATGAATATGTTTGCACCAAATAAGGTGTTCAATAACAAGTCTAGACCCTCTTCCCTTTGAAAGCTTCTTGTTCAAAAATCCAACTACAACCTCATGTACTCAAACTAGTGTCTTATTAAGGTGGAACAACAAAAGTTACAGTTTCAGAGAGTTATATAGAGAAGAAAAGGCAAGGTAAGGATGATATTTATGAGACCCTCCCTTTGCTTTAATGAAAAAAAAACATTGTTCTTTGTTGTTTTTAATTTAAGTGTTTTAATGAGAGCCCCATGGTATATTTTATTAAGACATCATTTGGAAACGACCCATGTGGATGGAATTAATGGTCTTTTAAGCTTGGTAATGTGATTTAAAGAGCTCTTACCTCTAGATTTCTTGTTTTCATGATTATCAAAAATATTTCGTAAGCATTGTAGACAATTTCCCCCAAGTTCAAATGGATGGTATTATGTGGCTATGTTTTATGAAGCTTTCCAACATCAACATGCTAGGTAGGTCTACCCCCAAGTTTTTCGGTAAGCATATTTCAAAGATGGGATTTCACATTTGGAGGGATCTGTGGGGTCACAACACTATCTTGGTTGGATTGGAGAATATTTAATAAGCCTAATATTCACTAGCATAAGACAAGAATGTGTTTTCAAAATGATACTAGAAATTTTAAGGCCCATTTGGAAGCACTAGAGATGTAGTCATAATTATTGTAACTACTATACTCAACAACCTCAAGATGAATCTTCAGTCATAATTACTGTAACAACTATACTCAACAACCTCAAGATGAATCTTCAGTCATAATTACTGTAACAGCTATACTCAACAACATCAAGATGAATCTTCAGTCATAATTATTGTAACAACTATACTCAACAACCTCAAGATGAATCTTCAACAGTGTTCACAAAAGGGGATCATTGTCACCATGTCACAGAGAATATTGATGCTATACATATGTCAAGGTTATTGTGACAAAATCAAGATCTGTCATGTTGTCATTAAACATTAGTATACAAATGTGAAACAGGGTAACTCACTAACACATAGGTCACATTCTATAGATTACTTCCCTTGACATTCTCATTATTATCTATCCACAAGATTACTATAAATGTCATTTTCAAATCAAGGTTCTTTTATGTCACCAAAGGTGTCAGGACATTGTGACGATATTAAATGCTCAATCACCATGCTAAACCATACTTCCTCAAGAATCAAATCTTGTAGCAACCAACTGAAATTAATTTTTTTAATAAGCTTCAGAAAATGCTATCTATGATACACAGATAGACTCAAGACTTATTTGCATCTAGCTAGACAACTCAATGCATAAAAATACGAGATAATTGTATACTTTAAGTCTTGGTCATTAATGCACAAGAACATATACTTCCATTAGTTATTTTCACTTCCACAGAAGCCCTTGCTTTAGAAACTCAATCTGCAATCTATTCCATGATGACAAGACTGTGATGGAAAGGCAAAATTATGTTGTTTTTGCTACACACTGATTAATCACCTGAAGAGGAAACCTTTACTACATTTGCAAATGCCAAACTTTTGATTTGGGAGCGATCAAACTCAATTTTAGTTTGATGCCAACTTCTACCTTCTTGGCTCAAGATCTTCACTATAGAGTTCACGATGACCATGTAATGAACAAGCCTAGATCAACATCACTTCTTACATGAACAAGTGCATATGACTTCAGGGTGCCAAAAAACACATCAAAGTCTACAAAGCGTCAATTAGAAGATCAAGAATATTTTTAATTAAAAGACATACACCATGCAAGTTTCAGCATAATCACCTTTATGTTTACTAGTTTCATTCTCTCTATGAATAATATTCGGAGGTCCTATCTCATTATCCTATCCTTGTTCATAATGCATATTAAATTATATAACCACTTCCATCAGAACGTGACCATTAAGATCAGGCAGTTGATCCTTTCCCACAGATAATACATCCTGAAGAAATGATAAGAAAATTAGAAAAAAATTCATACAGGTAGGCATGCTCATGTTGAACTTCTATATTGTGCTTTGTACTACTAATTTCTATACTTTTATGGTTTACCTGTAAGTCCACATAAGTGGGTTCTTTCCCAGTCGATCTCAAGAACTTGTCTAGATCATTAGTTGTAAGTGTAGCAATCACGGGAGAAAAAACACCATGTTTAAAGTGACAGCTAAAATATTATCTACATCAACATTGACCAAATAGTAAATATATGCACTAACATTTAGAATACATACAATAGTTTATGTCCCAAGTTGCAACTCCATGCAAACTATACAAATGAAATGAGCCAGCATTCATTACGAAGTTGAAAAATATTTTTTCTTCCAGCTTTATCATTTATGTTTTAAGGTGCAAATTAATTTTCACAAGCAACAAAGCTAGAAATGATACCAACCACAGGGATCTCTGTTATATAAGTCATTAAAAGAATATTCCTGAGGATTGAAAAGTACTAAATATTTCAAGCAGAAAGCAGTAATAGGAAAAAGGTCCATATCCATCAAATGCTACCTAAAACAAAGAGTAGAAGCACTGCCAAAATATTTAACATATAACTCTAAAACATTATTATGCAAAATTTTAGATAGAAAAGGAGTAAGACAATAATTTAGAGATCAAACAGATAGCAACCACAAGTCATGACACTGAAATGGCAAGAAATAAAATTTGGTAGGCACTAAATAGATAATGGTAACCATAATAAGTGATGGCATTGAAATGGGAAATGATATTATGTTAATGACATAACAGATTGAAGAAGTCAATTATCACATTATTCACTTCAAAATAAACATGAGGACTTGTCTGGGAAACCCAAAAACAAGGTTATATAGACTAAAAAGTGATTAGAGGAGAAGGATGTAACCATTGGAAGTACAAATTGAGATTCATAAAACAAATAAAGTAACATTAAACATTCAAAAGTACATACAAATAAAGGAAAAAGGTTGATATTGAGAATACAGATAGGTATATTCAAGGCTTAAATCATTAAATAGGAAAATACATGCTAATAACTTATTATGTTGATGGAACATGATTCATACTCTGACTACATAAATAGAAAAGCATATAGTAAATGAGGTGAAATTGAAAGAAAGAAAATGGACTTTAACTGTGAATGAATTCAAACTAAAATCAAGAAGAAAGGACTTTAAAATCATCACATGCATCAACTTTTTCCTCTCTTAGTTACCTAATACATATATTTGGAATTTAAATCATCACAGGAAGCAACTTTTTCCCCTCATACTTACCTAATACAATTCCTTGTAGCGCATGCATGCATCACCTCCACTACCAAGCTAAAGCACCTGCAACACCCCAATTTCCTGTTTGATACGAGAGGAAAATGAAAAGAGAAAAAAATGATACAAAAATTTGAAAGGTAACGCCGTGAGCAATGAGTAGTGCCAGATTAAGCCTTTGCTTCTATACAGATTAATAGAAGAAATAAAAATGATGCATTTTTTCATTTCTGCCCTAAAAAAGGTCTTGATATTGAAAACGTGATGAACAGATCTTAAATAACGAAGATTTTATTTGACAATTAAATAAAATATTATATGGAATTATTAAGAGAAAAATTGTGAATAATTTATATTAAACTCTGATTTTTTTTATTTATTCATTCAAACTTCCTCAACCTATGGTTGTCTGTGTGTGTGCATTGTAATTAGGAATTCCATTGTTAAGCTTGCTAACATCCTTATTCATCATTTGAACTCCTTAACGAAGTTCAGTCCTCACTCCCATCAGACATAAATTTTGCACCAACTAACAAAACAATAAACTATATTCGAATTTGCAGCAAATTTTCAATAAGTAGACTATCTACTCTTCTAAGTGTGTTTGGTAAAATGATTAATGCATTTATTATTGAGCATCAGAAGTTCAATCCTTGTTGACTCATCCTATTCACATATAACACAGGTTCCACCAATAGTGAGGCACAGGATAATCAAAATCACACAAGAAAACATGATAAGGAAACTTAAAATCACATAAGAAATATATCTCATTAAATACCATTTCTATTAAGGTTTACATACGAGGGCTCTGCCTTCAAGTACCATTTCGTTGGTGACTGGATCCCTTTGAACAACAACTGTCATACCAACACCACAACTTTCTCGCCCTATGGTGTAAACTCCTCGAGGTGCCACATTGATCATGTGTTTCAACAACTGACTCTTTGCAACTCCAAGATCTCCCATCAAACAGGCATGCAAATCACCTCTTATTTGCAAGTAAAACAAAAATGTGAGAAATAAATATATTTTTTCCTTTGTATATAGACTCTAGAGACCAGATAAGGGAGACTAACAAGACATTTTTCTCAGATAGTCACCAATGGGATAATCAAGTTTATTTGTAACAAATCTTCAATAAAATAATTATACCTTCATTCCATCCTTGCATTTTCTAGTTGGGGCACCAAAAAGAAGAAGAATCAGGGCTTTTTGACATCCTCGTGTCCAAATATTTCTGGAGCTAAAGAACACACAAACCTGTTATAGATTTCCCCATCCTTAGCAAGCAGTTCTATTTGTTATTGTTCATAACCTTGTAAAATGTACCTACGTCTGTTTGAAATTTATGAATAAAATAGGCAATATAGAGAAAACATGGATCAAATAAAAAATTCACTAAATGGCACATTTTAAAAAACTGCATATGCTAGACATGTGCAACCAAAGAAAAATTGCTAATCGACATGCACTAGATGTGGAAGTTTGCATATCTATATAATGCATACCTAATGGTATATTAACTTTGAAGACTGGATTTTGGTGGAAGGATCCATCATATTGGTAAACCCAATTATTAAATAAATACATGCATGATGTGGCCTGAATGTATTGATTACTAATTTCCTGTTGCACCAGAGTTGATATCCATCTATTGTTACCACCATCATCAAAGTAATACCTGTTAATAAGTGAAGCAGCAACTTGACCCACAATAAATGACAAAACGCTAAATATTACAAGCGCCCAATGGGCCTTCCTGTTTCCTGCAAATATATTTCTATTGGGGCTCCTCCTGGATCTGCATCCCTAATCAAACCAGGGCCTGAAGTTCCAATCTTTCAAGGTCAGTCAAACACATATATGAATAAAAGGGAAAAGAAACAACATAGCGACCATCCATACACCCTTAAAAACATCCATATCTGATCAAAAACAAAACACTAGACATGCTCTCCCTGAGCATTATCTTCATCGACAATCTATAATGTGGACCTCCTCACTAAAAGTGACACCTCATAGACCAGAAGACAGAAAAAATACTTGACCACAAAATATAGGGCTTCATAGATATTTTTCATGGATGAAACAATTAACTCACATCATAAACTATCACTAGGAATCCATAAGCCCAATGATGGGCACTAAAGATTCTTTATCTCAACTGAGGATTGATTTTCACTAATGTGTCATTTCATGACAATGAACAACACAATTTACATACAATTTTACAAAAACCATGACATTGAAAACACGCCCACATATGACAAAAATAAGGAATGTCCTCTTTAATTTTCTAGAACTCATGAATCTCTTTACATTTAAGCATTGGCATACTCATGAGATACAATTTTGGAGTATCATCAGCCCATAGCTATTAAGAAGTGAAGCAACAAGTTGACCCACAATAAGTGACAAAATGTTGAATATTACAAGTTCCCAATGGGTCTTCCTTTTTCCTAAAAAAATATTTCTATTGGGGCCTCTTCCTGGATCTACATCCCTAATCAAACTAGGGCTTGAAGTTCCAATCTATCAAGGTCAGTCAAACACATATATGAAGAAAATGGGAAAGAAACAACATAGCAACCATCCACACACCCTTAACAACATCCATATCTTATCAACAACAAAACACTAGACATGTTCTCCCCGAGCATTATCTTCATCAACAATCTATAATGTAGACCTCCTCACTGAAAGTGACACGTTGTTGAGGAGGTAAATCCCCTCTGCGGACAGAGGCGATCCCTACTAGCCCAGCATGGGTCTAGCAACAATCATCAAATGCTACAGCGCAAGTTCCTAATTGTGAATAAACAGACCAACGATGGAGGCCTACCTGGAGTCCAGTGCTATGATTCGTAGAAGAGACAGCGTTCCCGTTCCTCAGCCTCGGCAGATCACGATCCCCACGATCTCCGTGAATGGACACCTGCACATGCAAGAAACAACATGAATACAAGCATAAAATCCAGAATACGCAACTATATATCAGTCATAAAGGATATAACTCATCATTATCATAAGTGAAAAACAGAGTGGAACCATAACCAGTAGTCATTCATTAATAAGCAATCGAAAGAGAGTACAACCAATGTTCTGACGCTGAGGTCTCCTTCGAAGGGGTCTCCAGTCGTGCACGTCTCGCAAAGCCTGCCAGGGATGGGACAAGCCTCTCTTAGAGTCTCTCGACGATAGTCTCCTTGCTCGAGTTTGGCCTTAAGGGAAAAATGAGGGCTCTTGCAGCATGAAGGCTTTTGGGAATTTGAGAACTTGGAGATTCAAGGCTTAGGCACTTCAAGACTAGCTTGCAATGGCAATGAGCTAGCTTTTATAGATGGAGGAAGGGAGTTGGGATCCCTATAATCGTGGGATTGGCCCTATCTTCAAGGAAGCTTCCATGAGAGGTGGCAAACCACTTCCCTTCCATGGAACTCCCGGAGCCAAACCTCCCAACTCAAGATAGATAGCAGTTTCTGAGTCTGTTGAAACGAAACTTCCACCATTCTTATTTAAAAAACACTCCTTAAATTGGCTGGCGCGATTGCGACTCTGGGATAGAGCACCAGTTGGCGCGACCTCTTTGTAGGATTTTCCTCATTGACGTGAGTGCTGAACTGGATACCCGCGCTAGTGCAAAAAGGGATGTTTTTATTGTTTTCTGCAAGCAGATGTCTTTAGGGCAATTGAAGCTCATGTTTAGAGGAATGCAATGATAATGGTTTCAAGGCATGACATTGCTCACAGGTCACAAAATGGGCCCTCCAATGTGCGGGATGGGGAAAGGTAGGGATGGTGACAAATTACTGTGTAACAGATGCCCCCTAAAGCATGAGGCCCGAGAGAGAGAGAGAGAGGGGTGAAATGATTTACGAGAACGTGTCCAACCGAAGCTCCGCTGTCAGAAAACCTGCGTGGAGAAATACAACTGATATCTCAAGTACATGATGTATATGTGGTATGGACGCAGCCATCCAAAACAGAGTATACAATAATCCAGATCCAAGGTATGGTCGCAGCCATCCAGTGAGGATCGATAAATAGACTCAGGTATGGTCGCAGCCATCCATTGAATAAGTCATGTAAATAATCATAATAATCCACAATATCGCAGCCTGGATTACAACAGACACAATCCAGGGTCTTGCGCTCCATCTCGACCCAAACAAAGTACAAGTTCAAGCATGCGAATATGTGAGCCGAAGTCGAACATGCAAGAACATCGTCTGATTACCAGCCAATGATGAGAGTTGTTAACAGACGCGAGAGGAACCACCAACAATGACGAAGTCCCTCAAGGTACTACAGGTACAATCTACGGCATGTGAATCAATGAGTTGGCGTTGAATACCCGTAGAATCACTCGATCGGAGGCCAATGATGAGAACCTCACGTCGAATGCGACGAACCTGCCATTGAGGCATGCAGGCTCCAAGGTACCATAAAGGAGTCTCTAGATCAGCTTCCTGGATAATGAGCTGAAGTCGACAGGAAGTGACCTTGATCGAAGGTGGGCCATAATGTTTCCCACATCATCGACACGAGATAGAGGAACATGATGTTTTTGTTGTGAATCAGGATCATATGAGAATCAGAGGAAGGTTGATATTTGCAGAGGTCAACTTCTCTTGAACATATAACGGCACAAATAGTGGTTTTGGCAGTATTTGACATCAACGGATCAGAGGTCATGGTGACGAGGCAATGAGCAGAGGAGAGGTCAAAAAGGATTATCCAAACCCACGGAGGCAAAGTGAAGAAACGAGATGAGATGTCCCCAACCCGACACGAATGCAGACAAGTGCCATGTTCAAGAGCGACATACTGCCGACACGACAATGATGATGGTTCCATTTTTCCCCCACCATTTCTGGTGAGTACCCCAATTATTTTTTATAACAAGCTTGAAGGGGATAGCATATGCTTGTAATATAAATCCGCCCTTCGGGCGAATCCATCCTAGTACATTTAATGAGCCCTAGGAAGGAGGAAGGAGGAGAACGTCATTTAGACTGAATCCGATGTCATCAGGGTTTAACGAGTCTGACAAAGGAAGAACTCGGCGTCTTTTCATGTTTAGAGAGTTTGAAAAGACAGCAGAAAAGTAAACTCCAAAGGTCCCTTTTCGTGAATATTTCCTCAGATCCGAAAAGGTAGAAAACAATATCCGAGAAAACCTCCAAGTCGCGAAAGGCTAGGGTATTCCTTTTTCATAATCAATCTATCCCAGCCCGAAAAAGGGGTAAACGTATACTGGGTAGATGTCGATTCATGTCCATTTTAACGAGATCGAAACGACAAGGGCCTCGACAATATTTTCATGTTTAGAGAGTCAGAAAAGAGCTGAAAGATGACTCCAAAATGACTTTTTCGTGTATTTACCGAGTCCGAAAAAGTATAAAATACAACTCGTTTTCACCGTTAAAGTCGTGGAAAGACCTGTTGCTGCACATACCAAGCAAGCATAAAACCCATTTCCGACATAACATATTAAAATATTTGAGAAAAATAACTTTTAAAACCTATCCTGTGTCGAAAAAGTTATAAATATGCCAAAATGGTAAAAAACAAAATTACATTTACTATTTACCTTGGTGAAAAGCAGCAGTGGTCCATTTGGTGTGCAAACTTCTGACGGTGATTGCGACAGATCCGGTTTACCATTCAGATTCTCGTCTATTATAGGTAAGAGGCGCTTCCCTGTACTTAATTTCAATCCGCTTTTTAATAGTTTTCCCTCATGTATCAGACTTCTGTGGCCACTCTTTAAATATTTAGGGCTGCGCTCATTGGCGCGGGTATCGGGCACGGACCCGCGCCAATGGGATTTTATATGTAAAGGCCTCGCACCACCTGGCGTGACTGTTCACAAAACAGCCGCGCCAGCGGCCGAACCCAAATTTTCGCCTAAAAATTCAAAATTTTAATCAATTTGAATGAATTTTGAAGCCCAACAGATATCTAATTAAGGGTTTGTGACCATGTGGATGCAGGAAATCAAGCAAAATGGTGATTGAGTGGAAAGAAAGAGAGCATGGAGAAGAGGACGAATAGGCCATAGAAAATGAGGCTTGCATGAATGCCCTTAGAAACTGTGGGCTAAAGAAGTTCTTCCTAACACCCTGTTTACGAGCTCAGCCTGAGCTCCTCCAGTATCTGATCAATATTTGGGATGAACAGGAACAAGTGTTCAAGTTACGAGACCAGGTGTTGGAACTGGAGGTCTCTGATGTGTATTTTATAACAAGACTATCTCGCAGAGGTCCGGTGCCCATCTTGACTGGGAGCAGACCATCCAGCGAGAAGATGGAGGAAGTGATGGCACAAGTGTGCCCAAGGGCACAAATGGGATCAGGGAGTAAAAAGGTGGATATTCACACCATCCCCGATCTGGCATTTGAGGGTTGTCCTACATACCATCACGCGGCCTGCAGGGTCGCAGGCACCGCACGAGGCCACAAAGGCCCAACTCCTGCTGGCCTCAGAGTGCATGACTCCACTTTTGTTTGACTGGGCTACAGCAGTAACAATAAACATGAAGAGACAGCTCACGAAATGCAAGCAAGCCAAACTGAAACAGTTCGGCTACAGTCCCATCTTGGTATCGTTTATTCTGGAACGATTACCAATCTTCCAAGGCCAAGGGGCCATCGTAGCTGAGTCGATTCTACGAGAGCCAAGAATGGCTCGCTGGGCAGCACTAATGCCCAAAGCTGGAGGAGGCCAACAGATGTCGTGGAGGCCGGAGTTTTTTGGGTGGTTGCGGCGCCAGTTGATCGTAGTGGAGGACTGGCCATATGTAGGAACCGATTTCACTGGAGACCCAGATCTCCCACTGCCAGAAGGAGATGACTGGGATGAGGATTTGGGTATGACCTCATCTCTTTTGATTTTTTATGTTTTATGATTTTTTTGTTAATACACAATCGTCCTAACACATTTTATGTGTATGCAGATGTGCGCCCTGAGAGACCAGCTGGTATGTCTCCAATCGTGCGGAGGACTCTTCTCGCCCCTGATCCTCAGGTAGAGGGCACAGGAGGGGAGGAGTTGATCCAGAATCTCAAGGGTATTGCCCGAGGGATCCCAAACTATGCTCGGCTGGCGGATGTACCGATGGCGTACCAGCGACATACGGTGGGAGTACCTAGTCAAATCCACTGACTTCTGAGACGCTTAGTGCGTGCAGTTACATGTTATCATGAGCACCATGTGGATTAGACTCTTAGGGCTTTTACCACACATATTTTTGAGAGACATATCGTCTCCGGATGTATTTAAGACGATTATGTATATTTTTTGATCTGTGTGATGCACACTGTTCAACCATTTCGACACATATATATATGTATACATATGACTATTTTGGATGGATATTTTACATGTGATGATGTTTTTTATATGTCATGCAAATGTCTAATACAAATGTATTCTAATGTATCAGTTACATAACAAACGACCCAATGCGAAATTTATTCACACAATGTATCTACTCACACATTTCATTTTTATGCAAGCTTAAAAGCACACATGAACACACACATATGCAAACTATGCTTGAAATGAGGGAGATGGGCATGCCCCCCAGCATGGTGTCTCAATTCGAGGTGCATGCCCCCCAAGCTTCAGTCCATTGAAAATGGAGTGAAGGTTCAAAACAAAAATTCGAATTGAACATGCTCGTGTTTCATTATTTTAACGAGGTTGACACACTTAAAAGAACTATCCTCGAACAACTTGTTTCATTGTTTTTAGGAGCTCGACACAAGTGGAGGAACTATGCTCCGAGAACCTGGTTTCATTTTTTAAAGAGCTTGACACAGGGAGGAAACCGTGCTCTAACCGACTTACATCAAAATGAACAAGAAGGCGGTGCTTCCAAGAGTTCCACTCCCGGTGGAAGGAAAACATCCTGGAAGTCAGGACCCAATGCCCCCAACACAATATGCACGACGGTGTCTTCACTGAGTGCGGGCACAGGGTAGGTAGACACATAGTTGACCTGCGGTGGAGAAGATACAACGGGTGGATAAAAACCTGAAGGGGGTGATGGTGGACCAGTTGCCACATTAGGACCAAAGAACGAAAGCTGGTCAATGGTCAGGATCCGTCCTTCATGCGGAAAACAGGCCACATGAAAAAGGGAGGAGACAAGCACTCCCATGGCATAGGTGTAATCGTGCCCCAGGAGCAGATTGAAATCCAAGGGGCCTGGAACGACCATCACATCCATATGGATAGTTTTACCTCCCAAAGTAACCTGTAACCTTGGAAGGATCCCCAACGGTTGACTCGTCCTTCTGTTAAAAGTCAACAGATTCTGCGTAACAGGCGCAAGCGGTGGCGAACCGAAAGCTTTCCAGGTAGTTGAGGATAGAATACTAACAGAGTTGCCTTCGTCTATAATGGTGTTGGGTACGACCAGACCAAGAGCCTGTACTGTGATCTCGAAAGGCACGTAAGACGGAAGGCAGAATCCTGCAAATCGACTCCAATCAAAGGAGGCGACCAGACTACTCGGAGGGGATACCATCGAACCGAGAAGGTCTTCCCCTGGTGTTACGGAAGAAGGAGCATCCTCCATAACCTCCATCTCGAAGGCGGGAGAGATATCCTCCGGAGCCTCCATCATGGGAGGCGGAGGAGCAGCTTCTTGAAGTACAGGGACAGGAGAATCTTTCTCCAAGTCTGAAGAATCTGAAGAAATCAGAAGGACATGGGGGGTGTGAGATCCACTCTCGACAGAAAAGACCTGGTGCACCATGGACGAGGCCAGTTCAACCGATCCTACGACCAATGGTTGGTCAGGGACGGACTCGTGAATTTGAATTTCTGGGGGAGTGCGATCGACCAAGGATGAATCTTGACCAATCGTAGGATCAGCTGGCGGAGGACTCAAAGAAAGCCGATTATAACCAGGTGGAAGGCATGGTGTAGAACCGGTTGGGTTGTCCAAAACTCGCTTGGCTTCATCCATATAAGGACAAAGGTGAATGGCATGGTGCCCTTCACACAACTTACAGGGATTGGTGATCTTACCCTGCTTCTTAGGAGCCTTATCAGTACCAGTTGAAGACATGCCCCCAACTTGGCTCCCGGAAGTCAAAGGCAACGGCGGATGGCCATCGGACCATACTTCGAGCACCTTGGGAATGCCAGGGCAGTCTCGAAGAAGATGGTCTTCCGTGCACAACAGGCAAGGGAACTTGACTTTCCGTGGAGGGTTGGAAGGTTTATCGGGAGGAGATATCTCAGAAACAGTGGCTGCACTTTTAGCCTCTCACTTATCAGACTTCTTCTTCTTTGTCTTCTTCTTCTTCTTCTTAACCACCTGGTTACTCGAATCCAAACTTTCACCAGGCGAAGTAGAAGAGGAGGACGCAGAAACAGGCGAAGAAGGGGAGAGGTCCACCTTGGAATCAACATGATGTTGTTCAGGTGGAGGAACTGATTGAACAGTAGCGGAGATATTTGGGACCACAGAGGTTGAAAACAACCAAACAGGCAACCCAACAGTTAACCCAGGAAGGGACAACGTTGCCATGTAAGGAGCACCAACATTCCCAAAAGGAGGAAAATGACCAGGATTTTCTTCTAAGGGGATTCCTTGGTTGGTAAACTCTGAAAAAGTTGCCATCAAGACTCAAAACCATACACGGGCCGAAAAGAGTCAAGACACACGATCAAACGGTCAACAAGCAAAGTCTAACAAGGCGTGTAATCATGGGTGATTAATTTTTACCACATTGAAAAATAAGAAACTTCACCGTTTCATGTTTTAAGAGTCGAGAAACGATAAAAAGGTGACTCTATCTCTTTCAGATTTGACACAAGCGTGAAAGGACAAGCGCTTGGCGATCTTTTCAAATTTAGGGAGTTAGAAAAGATCAAATGACTGCTCAGGAATACTAGGCAAAAGGGTGTACCAAATAACCGTGAACTGCAATATACACCTTGGTTTCAATAATGAAAGAGAAATCGACCAAGGACTTTCCGTACGTGCAGGCAATCTCCCCGAATGCTGTGTCTGGTGTATCACGGGTATAGGGCGGCAGACTCGGCTTCCTATGGATAAAGGATTGAAACCTAGAGGGGTCTCCCTTTATATACGCGACGGTACGGGGAGCACAAGTCCGTACTAGCACTGTCTAAAGCCAAAAGGCGAATGACAGCTACTAGGTTTAAAGACGCCAGAACACGTCTCTAGCCTAGACCTCTAAATGTGTTTCGTTAGATTTCAATGCTGCCTTAGTGTAAATTGAGTAGATTTTAAAGTTGATCTTCAATTACGTTTCAGTTTTCAGGCCCTAACGAATGTGTGGTCTCAAAAACTCCTAAATGCAAAGTTACATGCCACAGTACATCATTTTGTTCGATGAAAACTAGCTACAGAAGAGTTGAGAGTTTTTACACAAACAAAATGATCGGAAGACAATCAATGATATCTCTAATGCAACTAATGAAATCGAAAACTTTTCATTCAAATCACTAATTACTAGTAAAATCGAAAAGATTTCAATTTGCACTAATCAACCAAAAGCAAAAGAGATTTTTTTTTTATTTTTAATTTTCAATGTTTGATAGCTAGATGCACTAAACAAACTGAAAACAAAAGAGAAGCAATTTGAGAAACGATATTGAGAGAGCAAAACAAACAAATTTCACTCAATGGCACAAACAATCAGATCTCAAATCGACCAAAGTCTCTCAAAACCAAGAAAAAGTCTCAAAGGCTCCAATGGACCGTGTGATCTAGGCCCAAAGCAAGACCAAACGAAATTTGAATGAAGAAAAGAGCAATCACCCAAAAATCGCAACAAAACGGTGAACAACTACTAAGAGAATGTGGAGGAGAAATCAGAGAATTGACTGGACTAACAAGACACCAAAACTCCTAAGGAGGGCTCGATACACAAAGTCACTAGATGCCCTAGGGCTTAAAACATGAAATCGATGGAGAAAAGCAAACAACCAAAGGACAAAGGAAAATTCCCAGTCAAACAGGACTCCAACACACTCAGGTAGCCGAAAAACCAAAAAGAAAAACACTGACCAGACCCAGAGAGCTCAAAACTGAGCAAACCCTAATGCCTCACAGGAGTGGCACGACTGTGAGGTTGTAACTGGCGCCAGAAATCAATTGGCGCAGGCAATACAAAAGCAACATGCGCCAATTGGCGCGACTGTCGAGCTAAAAAGTGCGCCAGCCGAGTTCCTTAGCCAAAAATAAAAAAAGAACTACTCTAGAAGCAGATCAATGATATCCAAGCAAACCAAGAAGCAAAAAACAGCAAAAGAACCCAGCCTAGAAGGCTAACCAAGCAAGGAAAACCACGAAACAATCAAAACAAGACAATCAAAACGAGACAATCAAAACTAGACGATCCCCAGTGGAGTCGCCAAATTGTTGAGGAGGTAAATCCCCTCTGCGGACAGAGGCGATCCCTACTAGCCCAGCACGGATCTAGCAACAATCATCAAATGCTACAACGCAAGTTCCTAATTGCGAATAAATAGACCAACGATGGAGGCCTACCTGGAGTCCAGTGCTATGATTCGTAGAAGAGACAACGTTCCTGTTTCTCAGCCTCGGCAGATCACGATCCCCACGATCTCCGTGGATGGACACCTGCACATGCAAGAAACAACATGAATACAAGCATAAAATCCAGAATACGCAACTATATATCAGTCAGAAAGGATATAACTCATCATTATCATAAGTGAAAAACAAAGTGGAACCATAACCAGTAGTCATTCATTAATAAGCAATCGAAAGAGAGTACAACCAATGTTCTGACGCTGAGGTCTCCTTCGGAGGGGTCTCCAGTCGTACACGTCTCGCAAAGCCTTCCAGGGATGGGACAAGCCTCTCTTAGAGTCTCTCGACGATAGTCTCCTTGCTCGAGTTTGGCCTTAAGGGAAGAATGAGGGCTCTTGCAGCATGAAGGCTCTTGGGAATTTGAGAACTTGGAGATTCAAGGCTTAGGCACTTCAAGACTAGCTTGCAATGGCAATGAGCTAGCTTTTATAGATGGAGGAAGGGAGTTGGGATCCCTATAATCGTGGGATTGGCCCTATCTTCAAGGAAGCTTCCATGAGAGGTGGCAAACCACTTCCCTTCCATGGAACTCCCGGAGCCAAACCTCCCAACTCAAGATAGATAGCAGTTTCTGAGTTTGTTGAAACAAAACTTCCGCCTTTCTTATTTAAAAAAAACTCCTTAAATTGGCTGGCGCGACTGCGACTCTGGGACAGAGCGCCAGTTGGCGCGGCCTCTTTGTAGGATTTTCCTCATTGGCGCGAGTGATGAACTGGCTACCTGCGCCAATGCAAAAAGGGATGTTTTTATGGTTTTTTGCAAGGAGATGTCTTTAGGGAAATTGAAGCTCATGTTTAGAGGAATGCAATGATAATGGTTTCAAGGCATGACATTGCTCACAGGTCACATAATGGGCCCTCCAATGTGCGGGACGGGGAATGTTAGGGACGGTGACAAATTACTGTGTAACACACCTCATAGACCAGAAGACAGACACTTGACAAAATTCTTGACCACATAATATAGGGCTTCATAGATATCTTTCATGGATGAAACAATTAACTCATATCATAAACTATCGCTAGGACTCCATAAGCCCAATGATGGGAACTAAAGATTCTTTATCTCAACCAAGGATCGATTTTCACCAATGTGTGATTTCATGAAAATGAACAACATAAATTACATAGAATTTACAAGGCTTCACCATGAAATAAAAAACCATGACATTGAAAACAAGCCCAAATATGACAAAAATAAGGAATGTCCTCTTTAATTTTCTAGAACTCATGACTCTCTTTACATTTAAGCATTGTCATAATCATGAGATACAATTTTGGAGTATCATTAGCCCATACCTGTTAAGAGGTGATGCAGTAGCTTGACCCACAATAAGTGACAAAAAGTTGAATATTACAAGTGCCCAATGGGTCGTCCTTTTTACTGCAAATATATTTCTATTGGGGCCTCTTCCTGGATCTTCATCTCTGATCAAACCAGGGCCTGAAGTTCCAATATCTCAAGGTTAGTCAAACACATATATGAAGAACAGGGAAAAGAAACAACATAGCGACCATCCGTACACCCTTAACAAAATCCATATATGATTAAAAAAAAAACACTAGACATTCTCTCCCCGAGCATTATCTTCATCAACAATCTATAATGTAGACCTACTCACTGAAAGTGACACTGCATAGACTGGAAGACAAAAACTTGACAAAGTACTTGACTACAAATACAGGGCTTCATAGATATCTTTCATGGATGAAAAAATTAACTCACCTCATAAACTATCACTAGGCCTCCATAAGCCCAATTATGGGCACTAAATATTCTTTATCTCAACTGAGGACTAATTTTCACGAATGTGTGATTTCATGACAATGAACAACACAAATTACATACAATTTTACAAGGCTTCACCATGAAATAAAAAACCATGACATTGAAAACAAGCCCACATATGAAAAAAATAATGAATGTCCTCTTTAATTTTCTAGAACTCGTGACTCTCTTTACATTTAAGAATTTTCATACTCATGAGATACATTTTTCGAGTATCATCATCCCATACCTATTAATAAGTGAAGCAGTAGCTTGACCCACAATAAGTGACAAAATGCTGTGTTAGTGTCATTCTAGTCATACTGCCATCAGTGATCAAAATTGCTCTTTTGCATTTGCATATTAGAAGTCCCATACCATAAATTTTCACCATTCCATTAGGTCATGGATTCATTGATGGTAGTGGTTTTTCATCAGTTTTCCCTCATGTGAAACTTGTTGATGCTCCTCTCTATGGTCTTTAGTCATGAGTGACTTTCACTACGTGAGTCATGTTATTAGGTCATAGGATGGGTCTCATTAGGTTCTAGGGTCTCACCATGGTCAAATTAATGAGTCAAGTGTCAATAAATATCAACAAAGTCATGAGGAGGTCTAATAAACTCAAAGTCACAGCACCTGGGAAAATCAAAGAAATTTTTTATTCAACTTGATGTCATTTTCGTCTCAAAACCATGTTTTGAGGTGAAAACATGATACTTTACTTTTATTATCATCTTTATGTAATTTTATGTCATCATATGTAATAAGTCACACTTTAGAAGCTACTATCTCTACAAAGTCACCACCTTGCCTTTCAGAGACATTTTCCACAACATTTTTAGTCTAGAATCATGTTCTAAGTATGTCCATCAGAAAGAGCTCAGAAAGAGCTTTCCAACGGTATATTATACTCTCAAAACTGACTCCTGGATTGAAATTTATGCCTAAGTGAACAAAAGTCCCCTATAGCCTAACCCTTCCCCTTGTCCCATTTTCTTCCTACATTTTATTTCATAAAATGTTTGAAGTTTCCCTTATAAACCCCCTTTTTCCCCTATTTGATGGCATAGCCGCATCGTTAAAATCTTTTAAACACATGAAACCCCGATGCAATTTAATAAACCTACTTCCCCTCATGTCCCTTAAACTTTATAATAAATTTTAAAGTTTTTATTATAAATACCCCTCCTCCGATCCCAATCGCACCATACTTGTTGTGAATTCTGATTGGCCCTTGTAAAAAACTCCGATGTGATTGCATGTCTCTGATTGAATCCTGCCCAATTAAATTTTGATCGTTGATCTGATCAACGATCCGACGGCCCATATGCCATCACATCATCGCAATCGGCGCTTTCAATCAATCCCCTCTGATTTACCCCTCCCCATTTCTCTGACTGCGATGAACTCCTCTCCCCCGATTACACCTCTGCCGTCAATCTGCCATCCGATCGAACGGTCCATAGCCCGTTGTTCCATCACAATCAGCATTTTCCATATGTGCTTGGCCTCCGCTCCCTCCCTCGCTTCCGATTCCGATTGACCTTTGGGTCCCACCATTAAACTTTCCGCCTCGCTTCATTCTAAAAGATTTTTTCCTTTGGTAAATTGCGGAAATTCATTTTTTTTATTTTGTTAAGTGTTTCATCGCATCGGGAAATCGTAGGTGCCCACAACTCCCGCTCCTTTGAATTTCCCCGATTTCCGATTGCGATTGTCCTCCCGGTCCCACCTAGAGGTCTTCCCCATTTTCAACATAAAATTATTTTCTCCTTTGCAAAAGCACCGAAAACATTTTTATTTGTTTTTTGCCCTTTTATCCCTTTGGCTTATCCTTTACCCCTATTCCAATCGCATCGAAATTTTTTAGGGCCTCGTTCTAATAACATCTTCCCCTTTCCTCCGATCCCCGATTGTGATTACACCATCGCATCACATATTTTTCAAACGCTCCTTTGTATGTTACCATCCCCTCCTTTCCTCCGATTTCGATTTACGATCGCATATGGACCCTACCTACTTTCTCTTTTTCTCCTATTCACTCAAAAGGGGATTTTCCTTCATTTAAGGCATATTTCAGTTTTATTGGTTCTAAAGGCATTTCTCGTTATATATGATATTTTCAATAAAGAAAAGCGACAGTCAAAGGCTGTAAGCTAAAAATGAAACAGAGACCTCTACAGTAGCAAAAAAATAGGGATCTGCTCTTCAGATTGCCTATTTTTCTTTCATCCAGCATAATATTGAATCTGCAAAAGTGGTCAAATGTATTGGTGTTCCTCTCTTTTAGGAGCAGATCATTGGTCTCTTTCCTATGTTTGGACTTCAGTGAAACAAACTCCCTTTCTCTGTGGATCTATTTCCCACATTTCTGGTCTATTTAATGTAATTTTTAGTCATTTGTAATCAGTAAGTCAGTAAGTAAGGGAATAGTGTGGAAATCAAGGAGGACGCTCTGCGCTCCATTGTAAGATTTTGACAGGGAATTAATAAAGATATGCAGCTCTGATTTGTGGGATCCATGTGGTATGAACTTTAGCATTTGTTCTTCATTTTGTGTTCATATGTAAATTTTTTATGTTCACCATTCATTCATAAACATCTCTGGTTGAATGCTTTCAAGATAGATAGGTAGAATCCATTTTTAATGCTATACCTTGGGAAATAATTCAATTTTCTGTGTTTTATTCTATTTGAAAAGGATCCATCTCCTATGCCCTTTTCATCTCCTCACCAGTCTTGCCATCCCATCATTATTTAAACTTAATTGCTAAAATTCCTGCCTACCTTGCCCCATGAAATACCCTGTATCTCTGATTTAATTCCCCAGTTTCAAATGGCCCTATTTGTTCCATACAACCCTGAAAATTCATTAAAACATTTCCCATTATTATACCTAGCCTAAAATTAGTTCATAATTGTACTTTTTTTTATATTTATTCACAGAGAGAGCCCTCTCCTGACCTTGTAGGGCTAGCTACAAGGCTGAGCGTGGTTTAAAGGTTACCCTTATTTGCCTTCCTTCAGCCTGAGGTTCAAATTAGGTGCTAACATTTCTGGCGACCATACTGGGGAACATTTAGCTTCATCACCCCAGTAATATTTTCCTTGTAAATTTCTGGACTCTGGATGATGATGTTCAAAGTTTGCTAGGCTGAAATAGAATTTTGTAAAGTAGAAATTTGACCACACTGGCTTCAAGAAGATATACAAGGTCCAATCCTGATCCAAATCCTCCTCCTGTGTTTGAAAATCCTAATCTTATTCCAAGAATATTCAGAAGACAAGAAGGATCACTAATTCCTAGACCTATCTTCAAATCCCATACTTGGCCCAGTGAGTGGTTGTTTGTAGAAAATATTTCTTTTGATGAGTTTTTTGAGCTTTCTTTGTTCAGAAGTAAGTCTGAAACTGCACTTGATGACACAGTTTTAGATCCAGAATTTCTCATAGATCTTGAAGTTCAAAGGGAAAATACTTCAATTGATGATTACATTTTGAATTCCCCTCAGTAATCTATCATTGTAACCAATATCCCTGAGCCTTCAGAGTCATCAGGAACAACATTTCCTCCTCCGAATTCATCAGCATTCCCATCAGTCAATTCTCAGATTTCATCTCCTCCATCAACACCTCCCTTGAATCCTAGTAGCACAAACACTGTTGTAAATCCACCTCGAGTCATGGTTGCCCGGTATGCACCCCTATTTTTACCTCAGGTTCTGAATGATATGCTTGTTGATTATCAAAGTAAAATTCCTATCTTTGATGCCACTCAAAGCATCACAGCCCAGCAGCATGTTGATAAGATGAATGAATTTTTTGATCTACATGAGGTAGAGGCAGAGAATGTGATCACAAGACTGTTTGTCCAGAGCTTTGGAGGTGAAGTTAGAAAGTGGTTCAGAGCCTTACCAGTAGGCTCTATCCACACTTTGTAAGAATTACATACACATTTCTTAGACCGGTGGGAGGTAAAGAAAAACCCACTCCAAATTTTGTCTAAATATGAGAATATTAAGAGAAATGTGGGTGAAACTGTACATGATTATTCTCTAAGATTTAATGCTGTATACAATGCTATTCCGGCTAACCTGAAACCTCCTGTGGATTTAGCCTTGCTCAAGTTTCCATATGTTTTCAATGCTGATATGGTATATCAGCTGCAAGAAAGAGATCCTACCATACTCGAAGACATGCAGAAGATAGCTATGGGTGTAGAAGCGAATTTGCTAGCCAAAAGAGCACGGACTAGAGCTGAAAAGAGAGTCACTATGAAAGAAGAAGCGTCTCCTTCAGACAGCAAGATGGACACTTTGATCTAGACAGTCGAAAAGATGGTCGATCGACTGACAATTTCAGATAGGCCTGAAACGCAAATCAGGAATCCAAATTTCAGAGGACAGCAGCAACCGCAATTTAGAATCAAACAGAGAGAACAGAGAGCGCGGGACCAAGCGGCACTGCAAGAGCAGATCAGAACTCCATTGCAGCAAAATTATGTTCAAGGAACAGAGACAGATGATGATGATGATCCTATGATTGAAGCTAATCATTTATTCACTGTCGATGGTGCGCCCATCTTTCTCACTAAAGATGAGGAATATACAACGATTGCAGACGTTCAAAAGGATGAAGATTTCATTTTTGCCAATGATGTAGTGTTAGAAGAAGATTTCGATGATTACCAAAGAGGGTACATGAATGCTTTATCAGCTCAAAAAAAGCAGTATTCTTTGAGGAACATAGATGTCCCGATTAGTCCCATTCAGAAGAGAAAAGAGCTCCAATCGAAAAATGATTCTCAAAGAAAAGGAAAAGAGCCCGTGGATCCTTCTCCAAGCAAGGCATCTTCAGCAACTAATATTTCAAATGAAAAGAACCAGCATAGCACAGCAAAGGATCAAGTAGAGAAGAAAGATCCTCCCATCAAAGAGGTAGAAAAAGTTCCTTATTTTAATTTAGAAAATGAAATTTCTAAGCTGAAGGTGTCCATGCCCTTGACTGAGTTGGTGAAAAATAGTGCTTATAAACATCAGGTGTCTAGAATTTTGAAAATAGACTTTGTATCAGATATGGTTAATGTTGAAGATGACTACCCTGAACTCATATTTGGTCTAGCCATAGAAGATCAATCTGAAGAAAGTGAATTCCCTCCCTTTTACCTGAGTCTTAGGTTACATGAGTTCATCTTACATAATGCTATGTTGGACTCCAGAGCCTCACATAATTTGATGCCTAAAGCCATTATGGAGAAGTTAGGACTTGATATTACTCGTAAATACCATGATTTGTATTCCTTTGACTCTGGTAGGGTCCATTGTATTGGTCTTATCAAAGACTTGATAGTATCTTTAGATCAAATCCCAGCCAAAAATGTTTTGATGGATGTAGTTGTGGACAATGTTCCACCACAATTTGGAATGCTTCTATCTAGGTCTTGGGGTGCAAAACTTAAAGGAACCATGCAGCTTGACTTCTCTTATGCCACCATTCCCGTGTTTGGTCAGTTGAGGAAACTATATAGGGAGAAGAAAATGAAATATATGATCACTAGCAAAGAGAAGCCAGTTAATCATCCCATTAATGTAGTCCACACAGATTTAGAGTCATTTGTATTATATTTAGATGGTGGTTTGAATGATGAAAATGTTCAGTTGGTACAAGTAGATGAGATACCTGATATTTCAGAGAATTTTAGGAAAGTCCTCAAACAGGAAAAAGATACAGCAGCAAGCACTTCTGAGCCTCCTGCCTGCCAGTAGTAAAAAGACGGTGAAAAGAAGAAAAATGCAGAAATTAGTCGAGATAAAGTGGAGAAAGAAGCAAAGTTTCAGCATCTGGAAGAAGAATAAGAAGGCCTTTGGAGCATGGATTTTGATGGAGCTATTGGTAACGACAGAGCTTGTATAGGAGTATGGATTCATAGCCCTGTTTTCCAGCCTGAAAAAGTTCCTAGTAACGTTAGAGTATGTGTTTATAAGTTGGCTTTTGACTGCTCTAACAATGAAGCGGATTATGAAGCTTTGATTGCAGGTCTGAAAATTTTAAAGAATTTGAATGCAAAAAGGATTTATGTATATGGAGATTCAGAGCTGATAATCAAACAGGTGAAAGGAGAGTACCAAGCAAAGCATCCGCGATTGAGGGCATACACAAATGCAGTCCTGGACATCTTGAGGACATTTTCCGAGTACACTTTGACAGCAGTACCCAGAATGAAGAATATTATTACTGATTTTCTTGCCACTACTGCAAGCAACTTGAAAATTCCAATGAATTCTAGCAACAAGTTTGAAATTTATGTCAAACATAGGCCTATTATTCCTGACAATTTAAGATATTGGCAAGTGTTTTTGGATGACAATGAGATCAATGATTTTTTTCAAGGTGATGGAAAATTCAAAGATACTCCCATAGAAGATGACTATGAGGTTGATGATCAAGAAATCGAAACAAATCATATGGACATATTGCAGCTGAAAGACAATGTAATTCCTAGAGGTCTCATACCTTTAGAGAAGCTTTTTGATCAAGATGATGTTGCAAAGAAACCAAGCTCGGTGCCCACTGAGAAAGGAGTTGAAGATGTGAATCTCGGAATAGCTGACAAGCCCAAGCTTGTGAAGTTGTCAAAGGCATTAACCCTTGAGGTAAAGGAACAATATGTTAAATTGCTTTCTAAATTTTCTGATGTGTTTGCGTGGGATTATTCAGATTTGAAGGTGTATGACAAAAACATTATTCAACATACTATTCCCATCAAGCCAGATCAAAAGCCATTTAGATAGAAGCTAAGAAGAATCAACCCAAAGTTGATGCCATCCATTGAAAAAGAGGTAAACAGATTGTATAACGTTGGTATCATAGTCCCAATTAGATTTTCTGACTGGATTTCAAATTTGGTCCTGGTACTTAAGAATACAAGAGAGATAAGGTTGTGCATAGATTTTCGAAATCTGAATAAAGCATCCTTAAAGGATAATTATCCACTTCCGAAGATGGACCATATTCTGCAAAGAGTAGTTGAAGCATCAAGAATGTCACTACTCGATGGCTACTCAGGCTATAACCAAATATTGGTGCATGAGAAAGACTAAGACAAAACTGCCTTCACAACACCCTGGGGAACCTTCCAGTATGCCAAAATTCCATTTGGACTGAAGAACGCTGGAGCCACTTTCCAGCGAGCAATGGACATTACTTTTGCCAATGAAAAAGATGTTTTTATTGTTGTTTATTTGGATTATTTGACAGTATTTTCTGGTTCTGATGATGAACATTTGCACCATTTGAGGGTTGTGTTTCAGTGGTGTAGAAAGTTTGGGATTTCTCTCAATCCAAAGAAAAGCCTTTTTTCCATGGATGAAGGCAAGTTGCTGGGGCATATCATCTCTAAAGATGGTATCTGCATGGATCCTTCAAGAGTGGAGGCAATTCAGCACATAGACCTCCCACATAATAAAAAGGAGATTCAAGCATTCAATGGTAAGATGAACTTCTTGCGCAGATTTATACCCAATTTGGCTGAACATTTAAGAGAAATGACTAACATTGAAGAAGGATAGCACTGTCAAATGGAGTGAGGATGCTATCAAGTCATTTAATATGGTAAATTTTGCTCTGTCCAATGCCCCAGTCTTGATTATTCCTAATTATACTCAAGACTTCATAATATTTTCATTTGCATCGGAGCATACTATGGCTGTGGTTTTGATGCATAAGAGAGATTAGATTGAAAATCCAATTGCCTTTTTCAGTAGGACTATTAGAGATGCGGCTTTTCGGTATAGTATTATTAAAAAAAAAGCATTGGCTCTTATAAAGGCATTGAAGGATTTTAGGGTCTATATTCTACATTCACATACTATATCATATGTTCCTAATGCAGCAGTGAAAGATGTCTTGATGCAAACTGATCTGAAAGGTCGAAGAGGTAAATGGATAGCAGCAATGCTGGAGTATGATTTGGAGATAAAACCCATGAATTTGATCAAAGGACAAGGCTTGGAAAAGCTAATGGCCCAATCAAACTTGCGTGCCCTGGATATTAATCTCATAACAGCGATGTTAGAGGATGAAGATGAAATTTTGCTTGTTCCAATTTCAGACATTTTTCTACAATCCCCATGGTAGTCAGATATTGTTTATGTTCTTTAGCATCTTTCACCTCCTCCAGGAATGTCTAAGAGTAAAGGTAGATCACTAAAAATTAAATATGCTAAATACAGTATTTTAAATAGTGCTCTTTATTGGAAAGATCCAGGAGGTATTCTACTCAATTGTTTGGTTGAAGAAGAGGCTCAAAAGGTAATTCATGATTTTCACAAAGGTGATTGCGGTGGTCATTTGTTTTGGAAAACTACAGCTAACAAAGTGTTGAGAGCAGGATATTATTGGCCCACTTTATTTTCATATTTTTATAAAACAGTGATGAGTTGTCATGAGTGTCAAGTTTTCCAATGAAAAAGGAAATTGCTTCCTCTTCCTTTGAAACCAGTTTCAGTAAATGCTCCCTTTCAGCAGTGGGGACTCGATTTCATAGGGGAAATCCATCTCACATCATCAGCACAGCATCGATGGATCTTGACAGGTACATATTACTTCACCAAATGGATCCAGGCCGTTCCAGCAAGGCAGGCTACAAATACGGTAACTATTCAATTTTTAGAGTCAAATATCTTATCTCATTTTGGCTGCCCTCACAAAATTATAACAGATAACGCAGCAGTGTTTAAATCTAAGAGGATGGTGGAGTTCTGCAACAAATACAATATTGTCTTGGGCCATTCAACAGTGTACTACCCACAAGGCAACGGCCTGGTAGAATCATCGAACAAATCTTTGATAAACATAATCAAGAAAATTCTGGAGGCAAACAAAAGAAACTGGCATCGAAAGCTCATCAACGCATTGTGGGAAGACAGAGTTAGCAGTAAGAAATCCATAGGTATGTCACCTTTTGAATTGGTTTATGGTACTGATGTTATTTTTCCTACATCGTTGACAGTTCCGGTCATGAGGTTATTACAAGAAGTTGGCAGTGAAGAAGATGATAATCAGGGAAGGATCAATCAAATGATCCACCTTCAGCAGACAAGAGAGGAAGTGTCTCAGAACGCTATTCAGTTGCAGGAAAAGATAAAGAATATCTATGACCGTAAGACCAAAGTAGAGAAGTTTCAGTTGGATGATGTGGTGTTGAGATGGGATGAAAGAAATGAGGACAAAGGGAAGCATGGTAAGTTCTACAACCTGTGGAAAGGACCATACAAGATTTCACCACACAGGGGACAGAATGCCTTCTTGCTTTCTGTTGATTTTGTTAGCCCCCTATTAAATTCTGACAAACAATACCCTTTAAAACCCCTTCGTTTGGCCTAAAAATCCTTTCTTCCACCTATCGTTTCACTCCTCTAAAACTCAAAATTGCATATAAAGGGAAAAAATCACACATTTTAACATATTTAAGGCCTAGCACCCTTCGACCCTAGCCCCCTCAATATTTTTCTCCACATGACCTGGGCGCTAGACCAAGTGCTAGCCCAAAGAGCGCTTATCGCGGTATTACCCGTTCACTGCTCCAATCAACTGTCCACCGTACGATCAACTTGCAAATTAATGGTCAACAGCTCACCCACCCTTGTGGTCCCTGTGCCCAAAAGCACTGTTCAAAAACCGGTGGTATCCATCACACCGCGTTTGGAGGATGGGCGGTAATTTTATTTTCGGAGCGATTCCACTCACTGCCTGACACGTGGCTCCATCACTATTTCAAAATCGCCCCCCCCCATCGCGCGTTATCGTTCGGCATTTTACCCGACGCGATATGCATATCAACCGTCTGATCTAGGGCTCTCCATCCAATGGTCATCGCACCTTGAAGATGCACGGAAATTAACCCAAGGTATTTGTACCCCTGTCCTGCCATCCATCACCCTCTGATATGTTTTCCATCGTCGATCTCCTCTTGAGATCAAATGGTCCAGATTTATCCGCATGCCAGCCGTTGGCCGGTCCCGCCACGTCACCATTCCACGTGTTTCATCACATATTTCACCCGTCCCTATATATATCCATTCAAAGGTCAAATGTTAATGTTTTACATTAAAATTTCCATTCTCGCCACCCTCCAACTGCATTTTCCCACTGCGCCACCATTCTGCAAGCCTCCCACTACATTTTCCACCATAATCCTGAACTATTCCACCATTTCACCAGCTGCACATCCACTTTCATCGTCCCCGCTGCATCCACCTTCCCATGCATTTGTTTTCTTGACGATTTTTCGTGTTTTGCAGGGTACGAGCGGCGGTAAACTTCCATGATTCACAGTCTCAATTACAGTAATAGAGAACACCAGAAAGGACCATTTTTCAGAGGCTAGAATTATGGAGAAAGGCCTGGGAAGTTGTTATGACATGACCTCCATTAAAGAAGCAGGGTTAAACTCTGTCAAACCCTCCAGAGTCATTCATAGCGCAGATTTCGCAATTGGAGACATTAATATTGCAGACAGAGAGTATCAGTGAAGGGCAGAGAGTTAAAGGCGTATAATTGAAGATTTTTGAGCCTTAACCTAACCAATTGAAGGCATAATACCAGATCGAAGACCCCATAGATCACTCAGAAGTTCCATGCACAAAAAACAATACCCTCAAGGTTTCATTTCAGCAGAATTTTATTTCCAGGGAAGGACGGACTGCCCATGTGGTTTTTTATTTCTCTACCGTGTTCTTGAAAAGACTTCCACCCAGTGCATTTATTTCAGAAAGCAGGCCATAGAGTACATACAACACTACAAAGTCATAAAGCAGTATGTGCGTGCACGTTTCCGCCATCCTGTCTTAATGAGGAAAATTAAATGTTCATCATCCATTTCCTTTACTAGGTTTTCTTTTTCTCCTATAAAACTCCGGAAGAAAAGATGATTTAGGGTTCCAGATTTTATCAGAAAATGATGCGGTGAGAGAATTTTTTTATGCATTTTGTACAAAATATTATATGAATGTACAGAGCCTGTTGGGTTTTAGTGAGGAGGAGTTCCGTCTTTTAAGAGGATTCTGGTCTTTGGTGTCTCACAGTGTGTAACTTTCTCTTATATGTGCTAATTTAATTGTTCATTTCGTTTCATTCGCCTTTCTTGTATCATGTTTCTGGAATGCGAGTGGCTCACTGGTTTTTGGCATGGATTTATCGTAGTTGATACCCATGCTCGAATTAGTCAAACGCTTTAAATATGGCTCAAGAATGATATACTGTTTCACTTTTCACTTCAACCATATTTCTGCTATACTAGCTTCTTTGGGAGGTTATTTTTAAAATGCTATTTTCATGTATGGATTCTTAAATTGGTAAGCCCATTACATGGTGATATTTTGTATCTGGATATTCATCTCAATAACAGTTAGTATTATCTCAATCTTTACCACGCAGTAAACACATTTTGATTATCTATTTCTGTGAGGCATTTTTGAACTGGCCCTCTTTACAGTAAGCTACCTCTGAATTGTCTGATGCATTTGTGTTAGGGTTCCTCACATCTTGCCTCTGTAGTATTTCTTTCCCTGTGTCAAGTTTCTGAAGGTTTTGGTCCCACTCAAAATTAATATTTCTTTTTTATGAGATAGCATGAGAGCCTTTTGTTGATAACTCCCCCTGTTATATCACACGCTCCTTGCTATATAAAGATGTCCTAGGCACTGGTCTTTCACAACTCAAGGTTGTCTCTAGGAACGACAACATATTTTTGGCGTCGTTGCCAGGGAACAAAGTTGAGAAAATTTAAATCCCTGGGCCTCGACAAAAACCTAATTCACTCTTCAAGTAGGTGAGTATGGAGAGTTGAGAGTTGTAGATCCCTCACCTTGGCGACTCCACATTCGTTTATTAGATAAATTCACTTGCAGTCCTGGCTCCTCGTAAGCCACACCTGAGGTCAGATACGTCACAGCCTAAGACACCCTCAGTGTCTAACCCAGAAAATATCATACATAGAAGAAGTTTGAGGGAAAGGAAATCAGTCCACACTGAAATCCCTGAATTGTCTGTAGAAAACTTTCCATCCTCTTCTTCTCAAGTAGCCCAAGTGCTAGGTCCCGACTCCACTGTGGGAGATCCCAAGTACTATTCAGATAGTCCACCCTGAGGAAGTGTCCGAGTCAAAGACGACTTTCACCCTACTCTTGCGGTTGAAGAGGTCAAGAAAGTCACCGAAGTAGCTGCTATTAACAGACCGTTGTTCCCCTCAACACCTCAAGTTGTTGTCCAGTACATTCCTATTGTTATTCATACTCCACTTCCACCTCCTCCTCCTCCTTTTACGCATCATACTATTTCACTACCTCCACCCCCTCCAATGGCCAATGTTCTAGGCTTCTTGTTAAATAAATATGCCCCCCTGGCGTTACCTCAAGTGTTGAATGATATTCCACAGGATTATCTGAAGATCTTACCCCGATTCAATGGGGAAAATGAGATTGATGCTCAAAAACATCTTGAGGTCTTCTGCTCTTTTGTAGAGAACTTTAATGTAGAACATTTAGATGTAGTCTTAAGGTTGTTTGTCCAATATCTTGATGGTGAAGCTCAAAAGTGGTTTAAGACATTGGGAGACCGTTCTGTTACCACTTGGGAAATAATGGAAGATACTTTTCTCGGGAAATGGGGAGAGAAGAAAGATCATGGAAATTGTCTTACTGAGTTCAATACACTCAAGAAAAGACACAATGAAGGGGTGTCGTAATTTATCAAGATATTTAATAAATTGTATTTGAGTCTTCCTGTTGATATGAAACCTCATCAAACTGCTGCTAAAGTTGTTTTCGTAGCAGCCTTTGACTCAGAATTTAGTTTCTCTTTAAGAGAAAGAAAGCTTGCCACTCTGGATTATGCTCAGACAGATGCACTAGAGTTGGAGGCAAATTTTTCCTCCACTGGTAAATCAAAGGGAAAATTTGAACAAGATACTAGAAGAAGGGGCAAAGAGGAGGTATCTACCTCTAACCAAGACAGAGACTCAGCTAATGACAGAATTGAAGAAATGAACAAAATTATTAAGAACCTTTCTGGTAAGCTGGTCAAGCTTGAATTGGAGGCCAAGAATTCAGCCTCCAAGAATTTCCAGAATGCTCCAAACAGGGGTTACAATCCTCAGTATAGGAAACCACCCCTGCAAATATTGCAAAGGGAACTAAAGGAACAACAAGATCAGGTACCACATCCATTGTACTTGGAAGGTCCAATGGATGGTCCTTCTGAAGACACTGCCTATGAACTGGAGGATGCAAATCTTGCTTTCTCTAATAGTGATGGAGAAGAATGCCCCTTGCAAGGAAGTGATAGAACCGACTTCTCATTGCAAGAAGAAGAGAGGGCTAGAGACACAGAAGATTTAGAAATTGATCACTATTGTAAGCAATTTGTTGATTTCATGCAAGCACAGTTCAATAGAAGATATGATCTCATATCTTCTAGGAAGAGGAATCGTACTCAAGATCAAGAAGAAGAGCCACCCCAGAAGGAAGCACTTGCTCAGAAGGAGTCAACAATGCAGAAATTCACTGACAAAGGTAAGGGGCCTCTAAACAAACCTTTGCAGTCTAATGATCAAATTTCTTCCTCTTCAAAAGTAGTCTTTCCCCCTAATGCCAAGACTGTGTCAAAAGAAGTCAAACCCTCAGCCGAAAATAAAGAGTCAAAAGAGGTTGTAATAGAGAAGTCCTATCCTTCTTTCAGTCTGCAAAAGGAACTTGAGAAGGTCAAAATCCCAGTTCCCTTGACTGAACTATTGAAGCAACCTGCATATCAATCCCAAGTCACCTCTTTCATGATCCCTCCAAAAGAAAAACTTATCCTGGATAGTCTCAACCTTCAAGAAGAAATACCCATGGTTGTATTTGGCCCACATGTTGAGGAATTAGATGCTTCTACTCCTCCCTTCTATGTGTCTCTAGTGATCCATGACCTGTTATTACATAACTGTATGTTAGATTATGGAGCTTCCCATAATCTTCTGCCTCTGTTAGTCATGGAACAACTAGGATTACAAATCACCCGTCCATACAAGGACCTCTATTCATTTGATTCCAAAAGAGTTAAATTCCTGGGAATGATCAAGGATTTGGTGGTCAATTTGGCCCAAATCCCTGCAAAAAGTGTGGTAATGGACATCGTGGTGGCTAACATCCCAGCTCGCTTCGGCATGTTGCTATCAAGGTCCTGGGGAACAAAAATTGGTGGGTCGATCAAGTTGGACTTAACATATGCCACTAACCCAGTTTTTGGTGGCCAGTAGAGGAGGTTGTACAAGGAAACTAGATTTGTCAAGATGGTTACTAAGGCTGACAACTCTGTTAATTCACCAGTCTACAGTAAAGAAGGAGATTTCTCATGCTTGATGCTGAAAGAAGATCAATATTATGCTCATGAACCATCCTTCTTCCAGATCAAGACTGAGCAGCCCTTAGAGAGCCATGAAGCAGGAATCTGGACACTTCAGTTTGATGGAGCAAATTCAAGAGAAGGTAATGGAGCTGGAATACTATTGATTTCTCCTACAGGAAAATGGGTACGATTGTATTTCAAGCTATAATATGAAGCCACTAATAATGTGGCCGAATATGAAGCGCTTTTTTTGGGGTTACAGACAGCCAGGAGCATGAATATACAAAGTTTAAAAGTTTTGGGAGATTCAGAACTGGTGGTTAGACAAGTCAGGAATCAATGTCAAACCAAACATCCTCGGTTGAGGGCTTATAGGAATGAAGTTTGGGATATGGTGGAGAATTTTTTCTTGGCATTTAATATCCATTTCATGCCCCGTGAACAGAATAGGATGGCTAATTCCCTTGCTATGGTTGCTAGTACATACCGTCCACCTCAAAACCCTCTCTTAAGGTATGAAATTGAAGTACGTTATCGACCATCAATCCCAGATAACATCAAGCACTGGTAGGTATTGGAGGATGAAGAACAGGTGAAGATATTCCTAGAAACAGTAGGATAATTCTCCAATATAGAGATTGATTTTGGTGAAGAAGAAGAGGCTAAAGACACTTCAGAAAGAAATTGGGAGGAGAAAATGGCAGGTAACAAAGTGTTGCAATTAAAGGGAAACGTTATACCCAGAGGGCTAGTGCCTCTAGAAAGATTGTTTGACAAGAATGATGTCCCACTACAGCCAAACAGAGTCACAGAAGAAACCCAGGTAGAAGACCTTAACCTTGGTACTGATGCTGACCCCAAAATTGTAAAACTATCCAAGAAGGTCCCAAAAGAATATAAAAAGCTATACCATAAATTATTTCAGTCTTACAAAGATGTGTTTACATGGTCTTATCAGGACCTAAAAAATGTTGACATCAGTATAATGCAACATAAAATTCCACTAAAGGGAGATGCGAAACCTCATAAGCAGAATCTTAGACAGATAAATCCCTGGCTGCTTCCCTCCATTGAGAAAGAAATTAAGAAGCTATTAAAGGCCAAAATAATTGTGCCATTGAGGTACTCTGAATGGGTGGCAAACCTAGTCCCTGTTCAAAAGAAGAATGGGGAAATAAGGCTATGTGTTGATTTCCAAAATTTAAATCGAACATCCTTAAAAGATAATTATCCACTACCCAAGATGGATCACATCCTGCAAAAAGTGGTTGGAGCTTCTAGGATGTCAATGATGGATGGATTCTCTGGTTACAATCAGGTGGCTGTACTTTCAGAAGATCAGAATAAGACTGCTTTCACCATGCCATGGGCGACATATATGTATGTTAGGATGCCTTTTAGGTTGATTAATGCAGGGGCCACTTTTCAAAGGGCCATGGACATTGCTTTTGTTGGGGAGAAAGATAAGTTTTTGGTAGTCTACCTTGATGATATCACTGTATTTTTGAAGGATGATACTGATCACATTGAGCATTTGCATATAAATTTTGAGAAATGCAGAAGGTATGGTCTTTCTCTCAATCCACAAAAATATTTATTTGAATTAGAAGAAGGCGGGCTTTTGTGACATATTGTGAGTAAAAATGGGGTAAAAATAGACCCTAAGAGGGTAGAGGTTATAAATGGTATTTCTCTTCCCAGAAATAAGAAGGAGGTGCAGGTGTTCCTAGGGCGCATTAATTTTCTGAGAAGGTATATTCCTAACTATGCTGAGATAGTTAGACATATAACTGACATGATGAAGAAAAATAATGAGGTTAAGTGGTCTCGGGAATCACGAGAGGCCTTTTCCAAGATAAAAAATGCTTTTGCAGAAGCCCCTGTGCTAGTTGGACCAGATTATGCTAAACCATTCATGATCTTTTATTGTGCATCACCTCATACAATATCAGGAGTTTTATTGCAGAAAAATGAAGAAGGGTATGAGCAGCCCATCGCCTTCTTCAGTCAGGTGCTCCGTGATGCAGAACTAAAATATAACATATTAGAAAAGAAAGCATGCGCCCTAGTGAAATCCCTTAAATCATTCCGCATGTATGACTTACAATCCCACATCACTGCATTTGTGCGTACAACAGCTGTAAAAGATATTCTTATCCAAGGGGATAGTGAAGGAAAAAGGGAGAAGTGGATTGCCAAAATACAGGAGTATGAGCTAGACATCCGCCCTACCAAACTGATCAAAGGACAAGGGCTATCCAAAATCTTATCCGAATCAAACTATCAAGCTCTGGGTATAAATCTATCCATAATAGCAAGTGAGGAATCTGAAGAGAAAGAAGAGCGACAGGAAGTAGAGATAACTACTCTAGAAACACATATAAAGTATCTCACAAGTTAGTGGTACAAAGAGATAGTAGAATATCTCCTCACACTCAGCTGCCCTCCAAGCTGTGATAAAGCTAAATACAGAATGCTAAGGTTGAGATCACAGAAGTACATAGTCGCCAATGGCCGGCTATACTGGCAAGATCCCTCAGGCATTCTACTCCTGTGTCTCACAGAGGATGAGGTAGAGAGTATAATGGTCGAATTTCATGAAGGAATCTATGGGGGTCATTACAGTTGGAGGGCCACTGCTCACAAAATCCTAAAGGCTGGTTTCTATTGGCCGAAGCTATTTGGAGATGTTTTTTCCCGGGTTAGAGCTTGTGAGAAATGTTAGAGATTTGTTGAAAGACAGAAGTTGGCACTTCTGCCCAAGATTCCCGTTCACGTGGACGAACCATTCCGGCAATGGGGAATTGAATTTATAGGTGAAATAAATCCTCCATCGAGTGGTCAGCATAAGTGGATATTAACTTCCACTGATTATTTCACAAAATGGGTGGAAGCCATACCTGCGAGGAATGCAACAGATGCTGTGATAATAAATTTCATGGAAGAAAACATCATATCCAGGTTTGGCTGCCCTGCCAGAATAGTAACTAATAATGCCCAGGCCTTCAAGTCTGCAAATTTTGTGAGCTTCTGCCAGTAGTATAACATTACACTAATTCACTCTACAACCTATTACCCACAAGGAAATGGCTTGGCAAAGTCTTCAAATAAAACCCTGGTGAGGGCGATGAAGAAGGCTATCAACGAAAATCAGAAAAATTGGGATTCCCAGTTGAAATTCACTTTGTGGGCCAATAGAATTACCAGCAAGAGATAAACTGGGAAGTCCCCATATGAATTAGTATATGGGAGGGCAGTAGTATTCCCTATATAGTTAGCCTTACCAGTAGTCTGATTCATGCAAGAAATTCAAGAAGAGCCTGATGAGGTGACCAGGAGAATAAATCAGCTGGTGGAGTTGGAAGAAACACATAACCAGGTAAGTCAAAGGTTAACTGAATATCAAGAGAAGATGAAGGACATTTTTGATCAGCATGCCAAGGACAGGAAGTTGCAAATTTTGGATTTAGTGCTCAGATGGGATGTCCAAAGAGCTGAAAAAGGGAAACATGGTAAATTCAACCCACTCTAGTTCGACCCTTTTAAAATCATGGAATAAGGGGGCAACAACACTTTCAGGTTTGAAAATTTACAGGGAGACTTGCTCGATGCCCCTGTAAATGGCCAGTTCCTTAAACCCTACTTCCAGTTCTGATTTAGGCATAGATAGCCTGGTGTATCATACTATACATTAGTTTCCTGTTTTCATCCTTGTTTGAATAATGTGGGTGTCGTGATGAATTATGAAAAGAAAAGTAGAATTGTTGAAGAGCAGTGTCCGCATAGAAGATTAACCAGTGATCTGCGAAGTTCTTGACATACCCAGGGATAAACGTGTCGTCCCCAGGTGGAGCCAATGTTGATTGTGTCAGCCCCCTATTAAATTCTGACAAACAATCCCCTTTAAAACCCCTTCGTTTGGCCTAAAAATCCTTTCTTCCGCCTATCGTTTCACTCCTCTAAAATTCAAAATTGCATATAAAGGGCCGAAATCACACATTTTAACATATTTAAGGCCTAGCACCCTTCAGCCCTAGCCCCCTCAATATTTTTCTCCACGTGACCTGGGCGCTAGACCAAGCGCTAGCCCAGAGAGCGCTTATCGCAGTATTACCCGTTCACTACTCCGATCAACTGTCCACCATTGGATCAACCTGCAAATCAACGGTTAGCAGCTCACTCGCCCTTGTGGTCCTCGCACCCAAAAGCACTGTTCAAAAATCGGTTGTATCCATCGCACCGCGTTTGGAGGATGGGCAGTAATTTTATTTTTGGAGCGATTCCACTCACCGCTTGACACGTGGCTCCGTCACTATTTCAAAATTGACCCCCCATCGCGCGTTATCGTTCGGCATTTGACCCGACACGATATGCATATCAACCGTCCGATATGGGGCTCTCCATCCAATGGTCATCACACCTCGAAGATGCGCGGAAATTAACCCAAGGTATCCGTACCCCTGGCCCACCATCCGTCGCCCTCCGATATGTTTTCCACCGTCGATCTCCTCTTGAGATCAGACGGTCTAGATTTATTCGCACGCCCGTCGTTGGCCGGTCCCGCCACATCACCATTCCACGTGTTTCATCACATCTTTTGCCCGTCCCTGTATATATATCCATTCAAAGGTCAAATGTTAATGTTTTACATTAAAATTTCTGTTCTCACCACCCTCCAACTGCATTTTCCCACTGCGCCACCATTCTGCAAGCCTCCCACTACATTTTCCACCATAATCCCACACTATTCCACCAATTCACCAGCTGCACGTCCACTTTCTTCGTCCCCGCTACATCCACCTTCCCATGCATTTGTTTTCTTGACGATTTTGTGTGTTTTGCAGGGTACGAGCGGCGGTAAACCACCATGATTCACAGTCTCAATTACAGTAACAGAGAACACCAGAAAGGACCATTTTTCAGAGGCTAGAATTATGGAGAAAGGCCTGGGAAGCTGTTACGACATGACCTCCATTAAAGAAGCAGGGTTAAACTCTGTCAAACCCTCTAGAGTCATTCATAGCGCAGATTTCGCGATCAGAGACATTAATATTGCAGACAGAGAGTATCAGTGAAAGGGAGAGAGTTAAAGGCGTATAATTGAAGATTTTTGAGCCTTAACCTAACCATTTGAAGGCAAAATACCAGATCGAAGACCCCGTAGATCACTCAGAAGGTCCATTTACAGAAAAAAATACCCTCAAGGTTTCATTTCAACAGAATTTTCTTTCCAGGGAAGGACGGACTGCCCATGTGGTTTTTTATTTCTCTACCATGTTCTTGAAAAGACTTCCACCCAGTGCATTTATTTCAGAAAGAAAGCCATAGAGTACATACAACACTACAGATTCATCAAGCAGTATGGGTGTGCACGTTTCCGCCATCCTGTCTTAATGAGGCAAATTAAATGTTCATCATCCATTTCCTTTACTAGGTTTTCTTTTTCTCCTATAAAACTCTCGAAGAACAAATGATTTAGGGTTCCAGATTTTATCAGAAAATGATGTGGTGAGAGAATTTTTGTATGCATTTTGTAAAAACTCTTATATGAATGTACAGAGCCTGTTTGGTTTCAGTGAGGAGGAGTTCCGTCTTTTAAGAGGATTCTGGTCTTTGGTGTCTCACAGTGTGTAACTTTCTCTTATATGTGCTAATTTAATTGTTCATTTTGTTTCATCCGCCTTTCTTGTATCATGTTTCTGGAATGCAAGTGGCTCACTAGTTTTTGGTATGGATTTATCCTAGTTGATACCCATGCTTGAATTAGTCAACCACTTTAAATATGGCTCAGGCTTGATATACTGTTTCACTTTTCACTTCAACCATATTTCTGTTATATTAGCTTCTTTGGGAGGTTATTTTTAAAACACTATTGTCATGTATGGATTCTTAAATTGGTAAGCCCATTACATGGTGATATTTTGTATCTGGATATTCATCTCAATGACAGTTAGTATTATCTCAATATTTCACACGTAGTAAACACCTTTTGATTATCTATTTCTGAGGCATTTTGAACCAAATTTCTCTTTGCGTAAGTCGCTCTCAATTGTCCTGGCGTACTCAGGGTAGGGTTCCTCACATCTTGCCTCTGCAGTATTTCTTTCCCTGTGTCAATTTTCTGAAGGTTTTGGTCCCACTCAAAATTAATATTTCTTTTTTAGGAGATAGCATGAGAGCCTTTTGTTGATAACTCCCCCTGTTATATCACATGCTCCTTGCTATATAAAGATGTCCTAGGCACTGGTCTTTCACAACTCAAGGTTGTCTCTAGGAACGACAACACTTTCACAAATGGATGGCCAAGATTTCCCTGGAGGAGCGGTGAATGGTAGGCTTTTGAAGCACTACCATTGTTGAAGATAATGGATCTGAAACTATGTCACCATCATTGTATATACCATGTTATTTTTGTTCAAATTTCAAGTACACAGTCATTGAAGTTTGGGGCCCGAGGTGAAGGCTATAAAACTTAAATGATATGTGTATGGTTTGGTTTTATTTCAGTTTTCAGTCTTAGTCTTGAATCAGAATCAATCTGCATAGTGTCAGTTTTCAGTATTTTTTGATTCCATGCCCAATGGATAAGGCTACTTGGTCTACGGTGTTCTTGGCAACTCCAAGGAGCTACCATCCCTATTGGAGCCAATGTTAGTTTCAATCTAGTCATACTGCCATCAGTGATAAAAATTGCTCTTTTGCATTTGCATATTAGGAGTCCCATACCATAAATTTTCACCATTCCATTAGGTCATGGATTCATTGATGGTAGTGGTTTTTCATCAGTTTTCCCTCATGCAAAACTTGCTGATGCTCCTCTCTATGGTCTTTAGTCATGAGTCACTTTCACTCTGTGAGTCATGTTAGTAGGTCATAGGATGGGTCTCATTAGGTTCTAGGGTCTCACCATGGACAAATTAATGAGTCAAGTGTCAATAAATATCAACAAAGTCATGAGGAGGTCTAATAAACTCAAAGTCACAGCACCTGGGAAGATCAAAGAAATTTTTTATTCATCTTGATGTCATTTTCACCTCAAAACCATTTTTTGAGGTGAAAACATGATACCTTACTTTTTTTATCATCTTTATGTAATTTTATGTCATCATATGTAATAAGTCACACTTCAGAAGCTACTATCTCTACCAAGTCACCACCCTACCTTTAAGAAACATTTTCCATAGCATTTTTAGTTCAGAATCATGTTCTAAGTATGTCCATTAGAAAGAGCTCGAAAAGAGCTTTCCAACGGTATATTATACTCTCAAAACTGACTCCTGGATTGAAATTTATGCCTAAGTGAACAAAAGTCCCCTATAGCCTAACCCTTCCCCTTTTCCCATTTTATTCCTACATTTTATTTCATAAAAAGTTTGAAGTTTCCCTTTATAAACCCCCTTTTTCCCCTATCCGATGGCATAACCGTATCGTTAAAATATTTTAAACACATGAAACCCTGATGCGATTTAATAAACCACTTCCCCTCATGTCCCTTAAACTTTCTAATAAAGTTTAAAGTTTTTATTATAAATACCCCTCCTCTGATCGCAATCGCACCATACTTGTTGTGCATTTCGATTGGCCCTTGTAAAAAACTCTGATGCGATTACATGTCTCTGATTGAATCCCACCTGATTAAATTCCGACCTTTGATTTGATCAACGATTCGACGGCCCATACGCCATCACATCATCACAATCGGCGCTTTCAATCAATCCCCTCTGATTGACCCCTCCCCATTTCTCCGACTGCGATGAACTTCGCTCCCTCGATTACACCTCTGCCGTCGATCTGTCCATCTGATCAAACAGTCCATAGCTCATCGTTCCATCGCAATCGGCATTTTCCATATGTGCTTGGCCTCCGCTCCCTCCCTCGCTTCTGATTCCAATTGACCTTTGGGCCCCACCATTAAAATTTCTGCCTTACTTCATTCTAAAAGAGTTTTTCCTTTGGTAAAGTGCAAAAATTCATTTTTTTTATTTTGTTAAGTGTTTTGTCGCATCAGGAAATCGCAGGTGCCCACAATTCTTGCTCCTTTGAATTTCCCCGATTTTCGATTGCGATTGTCCCCCTGGTCCCACCTAAAGGTCTTCCCCATTTTCAACGTAAAATTATTTTCTCCTTTGCAAAAGTGCCGAAATTTTTTTTATTTGTTTTTTTCCCTTTTATCCCTTTGTCTTATCCTTTACCCCTATTCCAATCGCATCGAAATTTTTTAGGGCCTCATTCTAATAACATCTTCCCCTTTCCTCCGATCCCCAATTGTGATTACACCATTGCATCGCATATTTTTCAAATGCTCCATTATATGTTTCCATCCCCTCCTTTCCTCTGATTTTGATTTGCGATCGCATATGGACCCTACCTACTTTCCCTTTCACTCCTATTCACTCCAAAGGGGATTTTCCTTCATTTAAGACATATTTCAGTTTTATTGGTTCTAAAGGCATTTCTCGGCATATATGAGATTTTCAATAAATAAAAGCAGTAGTCAAAGGCCATAAGCTAAAAATGAAATAGAGACTTCTACATGAGTAGAAAAATAGGGATTTTCTCTTCAGATTGCCTATTTTTCATTCATCCAGCGTAACAATGAATCTGCAAAAGTTGTGAAATGTATTTTTGTTCCTCTCTTTCAGGAGCATATCGTTGGTCTCTTTCCTATGTTCGAACTTCAGTGAAACAAACTCCCTTTCTCTGTGGATCTATTTCCCACATTTCTGGTCTATTTAATGTAATTTTCAGTCATTTTTAATCAGTAAGTCTGTAAGTAATGGAATAGTGTGGAAATCAAGGAGGACGCTCTGCACTCCATTATAACAGTTCGACAGGGAATTAATAAAGATATGCAGCTCTGATTTGTGGGATCCATGTGGTATGAACTTTAGCATTTTTTCTTCCTTTTGTGTTCATATGTAAATTTTTTATGTTCACCATTCATTCATAAACATTTCTGGTTGAATGCTTTCAAGATAGATAGGTAGAATCCATTTTTAATGCTCTGCCTTGGGAAATCATTCGATTTTTTGTGTTTTCTTCTGTTTGAAAAGGATCAATCTCCTATGCCCTTTTCAGCTCCTCACCATTCTTTCCATCCCATCATTATTTAAACTTAATTGCTAAAATTTCCTACCTATCTTGCCCCATGAAATACCCTGTATCTCTGATTTAATTCCCCAGTTTCAAACTGCCCTATTTGTTCCATACAACCCTAAAAATTCATTAAAACATTTCCCATTATTATACCTAGCCTAAAATTAGTTCATAATTGTACTTTGTTGGATATTTATTCACGGAGAGAGCCCTCTCCTAACCTTGTAGGGCTGGATACAAGGCTGAGTGTGGTTTAAAGGTTACCCTGTTTTGCCTTCCTTCAGCCTGAGGTTCAAATTAGGTGCTAACACGCTGAATATTACAAGCACCCAATGGGTCTTCTTTTTTCCTGCAAATATCTTTCTATTGGGGCCTCTTCCTAGATTTGCATCCCTGATCAAACCAGGGCTTGAAGTTCCAATCTCTCAAGGTCATTCAAACAAATATATTAATAAATACATATATGAAGAAAAGGGAAAAGAAGCAACATAGTGACCATCCATACACCCTTAACAACATCCATATATGATCAACAAAAAAACACTAGACATGCTCTCCCCGAGCATTATCTTCATCAACAACATATAATGTACACTTCCTCACTGAAAGTGACACCTCATAGACTAGAAGATAGACACTTGACAAAATACTTGACCACAAAATACAGGGCTTCATAGATATCTTTCATGGATGAAACAATTAAATCACATCATAAAATATCACTAGCCTGACTCCATAAGCCCAATTATGGGCACTAAAGATTCTTTATCTCAACTGAGAACCTATTTTCACCAATGTGTGATTTCATGACAATGAACAACACAAATTACACACAAATTTACAACGTTTCACCATGAAATAAAAAACCATGACATTGAAAACAAGTCCACATATGAAAAAAATAAGGAATGTCCTCTTTAATTTTCTAGAACTCATGACCCTATTTACATTTAAGCATTTTCATACTCATGAGATACAATTTTGGAGTATCATCAGCCCATACCTGTTAAAAAGTGAAGCAGCAGCTTCACCCACAATAAGTGACAAAACGTTGAATATTACAAGCGCCCAATGGGTCTTCCTTTTTCCTACAAATACCTTTCTACTGGGGCATCTTCTTGGATCTGCATCCCTGATCAAAACAGGGCCTGAAGTTCCAATCTCTTAAGGTCATTCAAACACATATATGAAGAAAATGGAAAAGAAACAGCATAGCTACCATCCATACACCCTTAACAACATCCATATCTGATCAACAAAAAACACTAAACATGCTCTCACAGAGCATTATCTTCATCAAAAATCTATAATGTAGACCCCCTCACTGAAAGTGACACCTCATAGATCATAAAATAGACACTTGACAAAATAATTGACCACAAAGTATAGGGCTTCATAGATATCTTTCATGGATGAAACAATTAACTCACATCATAAATTATTGCTAGGACTCCATAGGCCCAATGATGGGCACTAAAGATTATTTATCTCAACTAAGGACTGATTTTCACTAATGTGTGATTTCATGACAATGAACAACACAAATTACATATAATTTTACAAGGCTTCACCATGAAATAAAAAACCATGACAATTCAAACAAGCCCACATATGACAAAAATAAGGAATGTCCTCTTTAATTTTCAAGAACTCATGACTCTCTTTACATTTAATAATTGTCATACTCATGAGATACAATTTTGGAGTATCATCAGCCCATACCTGTAAAGAATTCAATCAGTAGATTAACCCACAACAAGTGACAAAACACTGAAATTTACAAGTGCCCAATGGGTCTTCCTTTTTCCTGCAAATATCTTTCTATTGGGGCGTCTTCCTGGATATGCATCCCTGATCAAACTAGGGCTTGAAGTTCCAATCTCCAAAGGTCAGTCAAACACATATGTGAAGAAACACATATATGAAGAAAAGGGAAAAGAAAAAACATAGCGACCATCCATACACCCTTAACAACATCCATATGTGATCAACAACAAAACACTAGGCATGCTCTCCCCGAGCATTATCTTCATCAACAATCTATAATGTAGACCTCCTCACTCAATGTGACACCTCATAGACCAAAATATAGACACTTGACAAAATACTTGACCACAAAATATAGGGCTTCATAGATATCTTTCATGGATGAAACAATTAACTCACATCATAAACTATGACTAGGACTCCATAAGCCTAATGATGGGCATTAAAGATCCTTTATCTCAACCAAGGACTGATTTTCACCAATGTGTGATTTCATGACAATGAACAACACAAATTACATACAGTTTTACAAAAACCATGACATTGAAAACAAGCCCACATATGACAAAAATAAGGAATGTCCTCTTTAATTTTCTAGAACTCATGACTCTCTTTACAATTAATAATTTCATACTCATGAGATACAATTTGGAGTATCATCAACCCATATATATTACTACAACAAGACTCAAGATCCCCATATATACATCAACAAGACACCCATAAATTCTTACAACCTACTATGTAGTAGCACATTATTTTTAGTGACACAATTACCTCAGCCGCACAATAGTACTTGATATATAACACTAATGTACCAACCCATGTAAAGAGACTTCAAATTGTAGAAAATTTTATCCAAAATACTTCTCCTCTTCAAAACATCATACATTAGCGATCCAAGATTGTCAAGTATAATGCAAAAATTCTAACTGCCCAAGAGATAATCAATTATCAATTGTTTTTGAAAAGCCAATCTAGCCAGAACATAGACCAACACAATCTGTTACAAATTTAAAGCCAATGAATGAAACAAGGACAAGAAACAACATAATAATGTAATATTTTTCCATAAATTATCAAACCAATCACTAAATAGCATTGTATTGATTATATCAATATATACCAAGCAACTATAAACACTCAACCAAGATGCAACTGAAGGTATCATCATCAAGGTTTTCTTGTAAAAATATCTACCATATACGTGAAACGGGTACAGAAGACATGCAACAAATTATAGGGTTATCGAGCACAATTAATATCCAAACAAATTCCAAGTAGCAACAACAATTACCTTAAAGTATAATCACCATGTTTATAAGGCTATAGAATGATCATCTTCAAGAAAGAATTATAAGGAAAATATTAAACATCAACAATGATTTCAGTCCAAATAATAAAATCATCATAGAAACATCAATTCTATAATGGCCATAAACATTCTATAACAACCAAAGCTAGACTCAACAATATTAATAAAATATTTTACATACTCTTCCTGCAACAATAAACTATTATCAACAAGAATTCAGGGTATCACATCAATCTAACTCAATACTCTGTCTCAGATTTGCACACACCATTAGGACTTTAGTAGGTAAAAAAATTTCATTGCACAAGATTACATTTTGGATTCAATATCTTTTACAACATTATTCTAGAAATGGAGTTCTGCATGAGACATTAAGGAACTGATTTCTGCACCATGCTACAAAACCAAGGAGGCATTATGTCCTTTGATAAAAATAATTAAGAGCTTCAATTCTGCAACAACATGTTATACTAGATTAGAGAAATGCACTAATAACTTGAAAGCAATATGAAAATATGTCCACAAGCATCAATAACATCATTATTTCTTCTAAAATGTAGATCATCACATTTTACTGCACTCCAAGGGTGTTCAATCAATTTTTTTGGTCCATTTTCCTGTTAAGTTTGGCATGCATATCTAAATTTTTAATTTCAACACCAAAAATATATTCATATGATCCCAATGACCCATATAAGAACGTTATGATGCTACAACAAATGGATCTAAATTATATGTTTGATGGAGGTTTGGATGAATCTCCTTATTGTGCAGTAACGTCCACTATGGCTCTCTTCAATTCATAAAACAACTAACGATTTATTAGTCTCTTGCTCATTATAGAAGTAAAATCTACCATGAACAAGATGCTTCAGCCAGATTTCAAGATCTCATATGCACTAGTGTATACATGACTTCTTGAAATTGCATCATAACTCTGATATGAACAAATAAAGATAACATATACAATCTTGATTACGCCACAGGAGAACATACATGCTCTTCACACTATACTTCAATCCCACTTCAAGATGCATTGCAACTAACCTCAATTCAAACCATGGTAAAGACCATTTAAACTTATTTCCCATGTTTTGTCAAAAACCATCATTTATCCAAAATCATGGCATATATAAGTTGAGGCTCAATACTCTAGATCGGTCCATTGAACACCATTAAATCAATATTCAATGCGTTCACACTTTCTGTATTGACCAAAAAGACTAAATCAAATGTTATTTGAATTAGCTTATACCAAAACAAGCAATGCCTTGATGATGACCAAATTAAATAAATGATAAAAGGGATAGATCAACCACTAATGCCATAACTAATTTCCACATCGACTAATAAGATAAAATTAAGTTTAATCTTGTTTCAATAATTTCTTAAATTTGACCGGATCTTTCAAGTTTTAATCACCACCATCATAAACATATTTTAAACTAGTTGAGTGCTTTCCAACTACCATATTGGAATGAACCACAAGACACGGTTGAATTTGTGTGACAGACACGATTTCCTCAAAAAATAATGTTGATGTCTACAATGTAAAGTTATGAGACATAAAGTTTGACCCAATTGTTTTCCCACAAATCCAGTTGGAAATTAGTTAGGTCAAATGGACATGACTACAAGTCTTTGTTCTCTGAATGGTCATGACATTCAAGCAGTAGTGTTACTACCAGTGTGCTTGCAGAAAGGATTTAACTATAGGGTTTTCACCCTCTAAAAGATAAGGACAATCAGAAATTTATTTTAGCAAAGTTTGTACGTAGGTATGAATACCATATAACCAAGGTACATCATGCAATAAACTAGCAATAAGGATTAACATCACTGTGATGGATTAAGTCATGTTAGTCACCACATGTTTCGATGTTAACCTAGTTTCAAACAAAGCAATCTGCTAGAATACACCCTAGACTCTAGACGCTAAATTATTCACAACATATACCTCAGTTAACCTAGTTTCAAGCACAACATTGTTTGCTAAAATAAACCCTAGAATTGAGGCACAAAAACAATAAGAATCTATCACATTATTCTTTGCAGGTTCATTGTGACTAACCTCTAGTGTTGCAGGCCCCCCTGCTGCCCTCGTGATGCCAAATGAAAACAAAGCTCAGATCAAAACATGAATTCTCTTTCCCTCTCTCACAATGTTTGTCGAATGCATGCTCTTTCTCAGTCAAATCCTCTTGCCCTCTTTGGTTGAATGCTCTATCAAATGCTCAGATAGATCACATGAAGGCTTTTCTTAAGGCTAACGTTGATAGGTTCAAGGTTATAGTTTCAAGGCTTCTGGTTCTCCTCAACCCTTCCTCGCAGACTACTATCTATGTTCTAGTAACTAATCCAGATAACTAATTCTGTTGCATCCGGATCTCACCCAAGCAATGCCATCCATAAAGAAAGGTTGTTCACCCACCCCCAGTCTGTCAATGGAGGGGTTTGTATCTCCTTTCTCTCGGTGATCCCTCCTCCCGAATCTGGCCACTGACTACCAAGCAAGTTCACATGCTCAGATCCATGCACAAGAAATGTTTAGTCGGCCAAACCTTATTCTCCAATGGTGTTGGCCGCTCAGTACCAGGTAGTCTCACATGCTAATATCCACACACAAGAAATGTTCAATCGGCCAAACCTCTTGCTCCAATGGTGCTCAAATTCCAATGATGCCTCACACAATATCGAGTGCTCTATTTATTTTTCCAAACTTGCAAAACAAGCCCATTTTGCCTAAAAAATAAATAAAAAATACCTTAAAATATTTATATTCCATATGAAATAAAAAAAAAACTCACTAACCCTTAGTTATATATCCAATATAATGTTTTGGTTTTTTCTAAAAAAATTTACCCCAATATGAACTCACGTGATATAATATTTCTTTGTTAGTGATGCCACCACCCCCTCCCCCCGTGGGAATATCACTGACAAACATCAAGTGAGAAAGACAAATGTTACTATACATCATGCATCCAAATATGTTACCGTAATAATGAGCCACCATAATTATTTTGCTTAAACCATATACAACAATCAGAAACAAGAGAGGAGAAAGCGCACACCCCATCTAAGGCCTCTAGATGCTTTGAATAAATCTAAATGGAAACCATTAATAATAACTATGAAGTTCAATGTTGAAATGCATGCCATAATCCACGTGCCAAGACCAATATTATGAAGAATCATCCTTATCATTTCCCAACCAACAAAATCATATGCTTTAACAAGATTGATCTTCGTGAGACATGCCTCAATATTCTTGGTTTTAATTGTGTGGACACACTCTTGTGCAATGGTGACTGCATGATGGATTTTCCTTTGTTCTAAAAATCCAAATTGTTCTAAAGTAACATGTATGTAGAAATTATTAGCTTAATCATATTCATTATGATTTTAGATATCAATTTGTATACCATATTACACAAGGAAATAGGGTGACACTTTGCAAAATTAAGTGGCTTAAAAATCTTAGAAGTAAGATATATGAAGCTAGAGTTTACTGCTCTTGTAATCAGACGAAGGCGGCGAGATTATTTGGCCATAGTAAATAGATCGTCCAGCACAATATCCTAGAAATGAAAGTAGAGCTCCACAAACCACCTATCTGGTTGGACTCTTGTCCTTTGCCAAATATTTCAAAACGTCTAATAACTCTTTCTTGGTTTTCGGTATCCCCATATATTCCTTTTCTACCTCATTGAACATGACTAGAACGAGATTGATATACTCCACCTATTTATCGAAAGAAACACCTTATTTTTCTTTGAATTGCTGGCTAAAAAACATTCCACTTCATCTTGAATCTCCTTTTGAGACATTTAGAAGATGCCCTCTACATATATGATTTTCCAAATAGCATTTTTCTTCCTCCTGAGGGATGCCTGATTATGAAAGAAACAAGTATTTTTGTCTCCTTCTGCCACCCATGATTCCCTACTCTTTGTTAGGTACCTATATTACTAGTGTAGTCCCTTATTTTTGTTAGTGTAGCCCCATTATTGCTATTTTTGTACCCCTGTAGCCCCCATATTGTTATTATTGTGCCCCATACAAGCCACTATTGTTACTGTTGTGCCCTTACATTATTATTGTTAGGTTGGCTAGGATGATATTGTGACCCCATCGACACGTATATATAGAAAGGAGGTTTTTTCATTTGTATCATCCAAGAATTGTTCATTTATATAATGTAAATGAGGTTTCCCCCTTGAAATGGCTAATTTCTAAGGCGTTGATCTCTCTTTTCTTCAATTTTTGGAGTTGGTTTAATAACATTTGGAATCAAAGCTTTGGATTCTAGGGTTTCATTGCTTCAAATAGGTCATCATGGAATTTTCGCTATAATTTTTTTTCTACAACGGTTCAGAAGAGAAAAAAAAAATATGTTTGCGAAGAAATCCTGAGGAACTTCGTGTAAAAATTTCAGATCTTGGTTCACAATATTTTCAGAGATATGATCTATGGAAGTTAGGATTTTTCCAAGCTCCCGAATTTCATCTCAAAGAGGTGACCTTGGGAAAATTTTCATAAATATCTCTATGAGCATCGGATTGGAAATCTGTAAAAAGTGTCTATCGCTGCATGAACTACAGTTTTTTTTGTATCAATTTTAGAGCCCAGGGAGGAAACAGTGACACGTGTCATGCCATACAATTTTTCTCTAAAGAACCAGTCCATAATTAGGTGATTGTGGGAGATTGGGAAAAATTTGCCTTGAAGAATCCAAATCAGGTCAGAACTGTGGCATTGGAAATAAGATTTAGAGGGCTACTAAAGGACTGAAGATAAAATCTTAGGGATCCAAAATTACAGATATACATTAGTTTCAATATCGAGCTCCTCAAAATCAAGAAAAAGGTGTTTATTTTTTTTTTAAATTGCATAAGTCTCGTTTGAAAAATCAGTTTGAAGTGATTCCAAGAGCATATTGAAAAATAGATATCAGTATTGGGTTTTAAAATTCCCCCTAAAATTAATTCAACACCCATTAAGCCCCCAGAAAGCTCTACTGTGACTCATGAAGAGCAAGAAATGAAACATGATATATCAAAATTACAAGAGAAAGTGCAACAAATTTTTCTCTTGCAAAGAGCAACAAAAAATGAAATGGAAGTTTTGAAGAAAGGCATGGAAGCTTAGATTGATAGTTTGAAGAAAGGTTTTGAATCTAAGATGGATGGTTTGAAGAATGGCATGGAAGCTAAGATGGATGACATGGAAGAAAAAATGGAATACATGAAGAATGATCTAAAAGCAGACATGGAATATTTGAAGGAAGGTTTGACAAATTAGATACAAGAAATGATTCCTAATGGTGAAAATATAGTAGAGGAAACTCATGATGAGAAAAAAATAAATGTTAATATTGATTTCATAAACTCTAATGTTGGATTGAAGACACACCATATTCCAAAGATCAATATGAGGAAGTTTGATGGTGTTAGGTTCCCGTGATTTGTTAGATTGGTGAGATCAAATGCACAGGGTAACATCAGACCAGTCTTTGGAGTCCTAGGACCTAGCCTTCCTGGACTCAGAGAGGGCTCTCTCTATTTGTGCAAAGGATGTGAACTTGTTTGCTTCTAGGGTTTTGATTTAAGGCTAGTTTTTAAGTGAAGGGTTTGTTTGTTTGTTTTGTTTGGGTAAGAGGATCAACTATAATAGATAGAATGAGGAAATATCCAAGTCATTGGGCTATGGAGTCAATAAAATTCATAGAAATTTTCAATATTAAATCAGGGTGGATCACAGGGAAAATCTAGCATTGGTCAGATGGATTCTCAAGGTTTTTGTGAAGTGAAATGAACATCATTTTTGTGAACAAAGTAGGACAAAAGGCAATTAAGAATCATTTATCATGTACTTAAAAACAAGGAAAGACCTCAACACTATTTAGCATGAAGAAGAAATCAATAGATAGGGCACATCAATAACTCTTTGATTCATCTTAAGCAAATAATCATTTCAAACATAAAATCCAATGAAATATAGAAGGCGAGAAACTCATTTAACTTCTAGTGATTTCACCTTCAAGGTTAGAAAACATTCAAGATACGCCTAAACATCATTTATCATAGCTATGAAGATCTCCAAAACAATTATTCAAGCATGGACAAAGGGTATGATCAAAACATAGCCTCTTTGGCAAACCTAATCAATGGTACTTTGGAGAGAGACCTCAAGAACAGTGTTTATAGACATCAAACAAGTAGGGATAACCATAAATCATCTTTGATACCTACTGTATTAAATCATTCATGAAATAAACAAGCTTGGGTGGTCTAGAGAGAAATTGAGAATTCTCTAAAAAGGCCCAGCAGAGGAAAACATAGAGGCAGTGAAGAACAAACAGAGCTAAGGTGCCTTTGAAGACATTTCTTAGTCTAAAACCTTTGTCCTACTACAATTTAGAAGGATTAAACACAATGATACGTAAGAGAACAATAACTGAATAGAAGCACATCACCATTAACCAAGCTCAGGGATCTTGCAAGCAGCCTTCTCCATCATCAATCAAGACAAGCCATTCACAAACTCCACAACACTAATTTCCTCTCCAATCTCCAAAAAAAACTATGTATAGCTCCAAAGATTCATAAAATGCCAACCTTTTACAATGAAGCCCTCATGCTCTATTTATTTAGCAAAGGAGGGAAAAAACCCTAGATAGGGTTGGAAAATGTCAAAATCACTCATAAATGTCATTAATGCCCAAGAGACCATGCAAGGCCCAAGGCACAAAATATCCCATGAAATAAATGCCAAAATAACTCCTAGCACCTAATTTTAGAGTGATTTTCCTCAAAAAAAATTAAAATATCATTTTGCAATGAATGACTGTGTTTTGTTGACCTTCCCGATGTCGAAATTTCCCTACAATGGCCCATTAGAAAGCCTGTTGAGTCTAATTTCCAAATCTACCTTTTTTTTTTATTGATCTCCTGTAACCTGTCTAAAAATCCAAATTCCCCAAACTTCTTTGAGCACAGCGCCAAGCCTAAAAATGAGGCAGAAGGGTAGAAATGAGGTGTTTTTGACCTTTTGAGGGGTCAAAAATGCTCCAAATGCTCTGAAATTTTGTGAGCATAGTGTACTAGGCATGAGAAATCCAAAAATTTAAATTTCTCCCTCTGAGGATTTCTGAGGAAAAAGCATAGCACCAGGGGTGCTGCGCTTATAGGCCTCCAAATTCACAAAAAACCAAAAATTGTCAAAATTCTCTCAAATTTGGTGGATGTGTGCATCATGGGTTTTGAGAGACCTGTAGAGAATATTGTGCTAAAATTTCAAGGTTAGCTTGGCCTTTTTCCTCTTTTAGTGTCTGGATCTTGGTTTGGGCCTTCTTGAGTTTAGCCCTTGCAACTTGGTTTCTCCGGGCATAATGCTTGGTCATCCTCCTTTGGAGATAAAGATCCTGATTTTCCTTCTTCAACTTAGCCTCAAAGTGTATTTTGGCTCTTTCCAACCAAGGCTCCTGATCATGTGCTATCTCCATGGCCAACAACTCATCTAGAGGGAGCTATTCTGCTAGGGTTCATTCTTGTTCTCTTTGCTTTGCCAATGCCTTCTTCAACACCATGGTTCTAGGTCTCCTCCTAGATTGTCCTTCCTCATCTTCACTATATTCATAAGTGCCCATGAACTCTTCTAGTTTTACCTGTGCCCTTTGGGCTTCTTTCTGGGCCTTGATGGCTCTAGCCTCATAAATAGAAATTTGTGCTCCTAGCTGCCTTTTCTCCAAGTCAAGGGCATCATTTACACTCTTGGCCCTATTCAGATTTGCTTGGAGGTCTTCAATGAGTGCATTTTTGTTCTAGATGAGAACGTTTGAGATCCTTGCTTCATCCTCCTCATCAATGTCCACCTGAATGATTTCAAATTCCCTCTTAATCTCATGATCCTCTTCTTCTTCCTTTACCTTTTGTTTGCCTTTGTCTAGTGGCTGAGATGAGGTGGATGGCATGGTCCCTGGCCTTTTGGAGGCAAAAAAAATAAGCCTTGGCCCTCTTTGATATGTCAATGAAAGAGGTGTGATTGTGGTCTTGTTGATGTCTTCCTCATGGCTGTGCTCCTTGATGTTGTCATCAAAATCTTCATTTTGTCCTTCATTGCAGTCTCTTGCCTTTTCACTGCTGTGATCATTATTTTCATTATCACCCTCAGCACTTTCTTCACTTTCATTGTGTTCATCACTAATACTACCTTCCTCTTCATCTTCTGCACTATCATCATCCTCATTATCATTGTGGAGCTTACTGTTGTCATGACTATCATGACAGTTTTCATGACTGTCATGATTGTTTTCCTCTTTGTTGTCCTTTTCATCACTGAGGCTTGCTTCATTTGTGTCACTACTACCTTTTTCTTCATTATCTGTCTCTGTCTCTTCATTTTATATTTCTTCTTCATCGTTTTCCTCTTACTCGTCATCTGCCTCTTCTTCATCACTGCTCAATTTGTTTTCATTGTTATCTTCCTCATCTTTTTCATTGTCATCCTCTTCTTTTGTTTCCATGTTTTCTACCTCCTATTGGCTCAATTCATCATCATCCTCCTCTTCATTTTGGCTTGACTGATTGTCACCCTTACCCTCATTGTCATTGCCTTGCTCACTGCCACTTCCTTCCTGCTCTGATACATCAAGAGAAGGTGACGAAGGGAGGTTTTCTTGAGGAGAGGTTGCTTGTGTAGATGATGAGGTATGATATGTAGGAAGAGATGGAGGAGGATGAGATGAAGAGGGTAAACTAGGCTCATGATGAGGCTGTGGGCTTGTGAATATTTCATTAGCTATGAACACATCCCAAGGTATGCCTTTTTGCTCCAGCTAATGTAATACCACCATCTTGATCAAGGAGTGGTGGAACAAACTATGCATTTGCTAGGTATAACTTCTCCTTCGGACAACAAAAGACATCTTGTCTATACTCCTATACAAGTAATAGGCCAAATGAAGCATCTTGACCCTAGTGAAATGCATGAGTAATCTGACATGGTAGGAGTAGAGCCTGGAGTATCTCCCCTCACAAGTAAAGTATTTCATGAGGACCTTCATTAGGGGTGAATACCTTTCTAGTAAGTGTGAGAAAGGGAAAATAGCCTTGCAGCCCTCTTTGCACCTAGGTTTGACAAATGGCTCATAATGGCTCATGTTTAATCTTGCTTTCTTGAACCAATTTTCACCAACATCAGGTATACCTGTAGCATTAGAGATGGCATCTACTAATAGTTCAAATTCTACCCCTGCAAGATTTACTTTTTTGTTGTGTAGGTTGAGGACAAACAACCTTGTAAGCTCTGGGTGATTTTGCACTTGTTTGACCCCCTCACAAAACTTAAAACACCCCACATTCAATTTAAACTTGCTTGCAGGTTCTTCAAATCAATTTGAAGGTGTCCTTTGTGATTTTTTAGGGCAATTTGCAAGTGAAAATACCTTCTAGCCTTAAGCATAATGTTGGGCAGAAACCTGGGCCAGTCGGGTCCTGTGTGCGCAGCTCCGGGAAAATTGTGCCTGTCAAGTCGACCTCTGAGCATAGCGTTGCCCGCGTGCAGGCTTGCTAGGCTTCTATGCATAGCGCCGAGCTTGTCGGGTCGACCTCTGAGTGCAACGCCGAGCCCCTGGGTGTGTCGGGTCTATTTGGGCACAGCTCCGGGCTGTACGTGCAACACGTGTAGCTATAATCACGACGCAGTGAAAAAAATGCACTGTGGGAACCTATATTCGCACAGAGTCGGGTCCTATGAGCGCAGCGCTAGCTCCTTCGCATAGCGACGATGACCTTGCCCAGAATTTGTCCAAAACTCAGAAATTTTCTCCTTGAGTGTTTGTAGCTTTTTTCAAATGCATAATGAGTCAAGTGATAAGTGAATTGACCTTTTATAGTCTTTAGGAAAACAAATTTATCTTTTCCAAACCCACTTTGTAATGTTTTTTTTTAACCTTTTTGTCATTTCACTGATATTCTTTAATTTTCTACAGTGGGTGACTTAAAAACATAAAAAATGGTGCCTTTTCCCTCCTGGTCATTTTCTTTGTTTCTCTTTAGGCAGCTGACATGGTGGATTTTGATTTCCCTTAACCCATTGATGCTTTTAGAACTTTCTTTGCAGATGGTTGTTTGAGTCATATGAATCACTATGTTTTGGCTTGTCCATGCCTTCCAATCAATTTTTAGTCAATGAGTGCCATGAAAACCTTGAAATAACTCTTATCATCTGATCCTTTGGGACATGCTTAAAAGTTTTAACAACCTTAAGCACTTTCAGTTGTGGCAGCCTCTTTAAAACCTCTCTATCCTTTCCTTGGATATCAAACTTCTCTTTGCTTGATGGGTGATTGAGAAACCTGTTTTCATCCTTTTCATTTGGTCCTTAGGCATGCTAAGTCTATCTTTGACAAGCATCACAACTTTCACCATCTTGTATGCTAAATTTTCTTTGGCCACTTCTGATTTGTTTGTAGGTGCCATGACATAATGATTTTTCCCTTTTTGACATTCTTGGATTTTGACACTTTCAGTCACATAACAGTAACTTTATGATCATGTTGGCTTTTCATCGTGAACACTCAGCCATGTGATTTTATTCCTTTGACCATTTGAGGGCAACGGACTGCACATGAAGTTTTGACCTCCCTCATACTAATACTCTTTGCATTTTTTCCCTTTGAGGAAGGGAAACACTTTACCTTGAAAAACCCTAGAATGGCACACACAACATACCCCTTGAAATCTTCTTCTGTTGGCATAATGGAGGCCTATCATCTTCACTTCATCTCCCGTGACTATATTTCCAAAACCTTAGGCTTGTGGGCTACTTGAGAAGAATTTTAGTGTTGTCTTCTAAGTTCTCTATAGCCCTTTCAAGTTCATTCATTTCTATCCAGTTCACCTCACCTTTCTCCCTTTTTCATTTATAACTTCTAAAAAATCTTCAATTCATGCTTGTTTGTGTTGATGTGCCTCTGTCCTTGTGGTTTTATGCATTGGCTCCTTGCTTGGCACATTGTTGGTCTAATCAGTCCTAAAACCCCTAATTTTCCTTGAACATAGGTTGCTTCCTCCTTCTTTGCTGTGGATGTCCTTTAGTGAGGAGTTGGCCTCTTACCTTACCTAGTTTTCTATTGATAGCCACCTTGACACTCCTGCAGAAATGTCAAAATGGACAGCTGTCCCTTTGCAGAATTTTGTCCTTCGCAAAGCAGTCCTCCTTGAAGTTCTTCTTGATCTAACTTGGACAAAAGGTGCTGATATTTTTCACATTTTGATTCATCTTTTAGCACATGAAAAACAGTGATCTAGAACACCAAAGACAACCTTACAACCTATGAAACCCTAGTGACCTAGTGAGAGGCTCTTTGACTTGGTTTTTGACTGAAATCTTGGCTTAGGGTCTTCAAGTATGGAACAACAGAGTTTTTTGACAATTTTGATGTTTTGAAGATCCAAAATCCAATGTACTTGATTTATCTAAAGAGCCTACAGAGATAGTTTTGAGACCATCAATGCTTGAGGAATTTTATGAACATGGGAAAGGGTAGGTTGTTTGGAAATCCTAGATGGAAAGTGGAAGCGTTAAGCATAGGCAAAACAGAGTATTGATATTATGGGTGTGAAAATGGGACAGAGATGAGTGACATAAGTCCATGAGGGATATTTTAGGAGTGGTAGGCTAATCAGGGAAAGGAAGAGTAATGAGATAGTGAAAAATTTATCCTAAGGATAATGAAGGTAGTGAAATTTCTAAAACTCACAATATTCATGAATTTTGTTTTTATAAATCTAGGACAAGCATTTAGTCATATATAAAATAGAAAAATTACTGATGACTAACAGATGGTAAGGATCCCGTAACATGGATTTTGGTTACCAAATCTGTATACTTTTCTCTCCCATTTTCGCCCACCTTTCTATCTCTTTGCATCATTAATTGTTCTAAAACACATGAGGTAAACCCCTTCCCACTATCTTACATGGAATATTTGATTAATGAAGTAATAGTCATGGATGTTTTACCTTTGCAAGTATTAACTCCATTATTTTCACAGATTTGAAAAAAGTAAATGGATTACGGTTGCAAGCCACGGAGCAACTCCTAATTCTCAACGCTATCTCAACCTGCTGCAACAACGCAACATATCCCATCTTCTTCCAGCTCTATTTCAGGATTTTCTTGGTTTCCTTTTGGCAAATAGTTTTCTATTGTAACAAATGTATAATTGTAGATATTTAGTTGTTAGAGTAAAGATACAATTTTCTGAACATTTTTATAAAGAGGGCCTTAGGGCTATGAATCGGGGGTTAAGCAGAAAGGGATAGATATTGTAACAGAAGCATTTTCAATTAATTGAATGCACAGTGTTTTGTTGTTCCATTTGTGTGCTATGACTTTTCCGCAGCCCTGATCAGAGAGTTGGGCCCACTCTTCTGATTAGGTGCTACGTTATTTTCCCTTTGTTGATTTCATATTTTGGTTTGTTATTTCAACTGTTGTTCCGATATAATTTTGTAATTGTTGTAAATGCCTTTTTAATTCTGCAATCCATCTTTAATTGTTGTTATAGTAGTTTTTCTTGCTTTCATTGATTAAGCATGTGATTCAATAGCAGATTATGTTATTTCTCTTGCATATATGGTGCGCGTTAGTATTGAAATAACTAACGCACCCGGATTGATAATTAATGTGGAAAAAGGGTTGAATATTTGTTCACATCTAGACACCAACATTTTGGTGTTGTTGCTGGGGAAGGCTAACAAGGTGCAAGAACATGATCTGCAATTGATCTAAGGGTCGATCTCTTGTCTTGGGTAGGGAATTTATTGCCCTACTCCAAGTCTTGAGCATAGTGTTCTGTTGTTTTCTCGCTTTTCATATTTTTTTTTTAGAACTAATCTCTCATCTTAGGGAGGGTATTTGTTACCCTGCTCCAAGTGTTAAGCATAGTACTCTGTTTTCTTGGTTTTTCCATTGCTTTTTTTAGAACTGATCTCTCATATTGGGGAGGGAATCCATTACCCTACTCTAAGTCCTGAGCGTAGTATGTTGTTTTTCTTTTTTTTGCTTTTTCATTAGAACTGATCTCTTGTCTTGGGGAGGGAATTTGTTACCCTGCTCTAAGTCCTAAGCATAGTATTCATCTTTTATGTTTTTTTTTTTTTGGTTATTTTTCTGAAAGGGCCAACTTCTCGTCCTGGGGAGGGTATTTGATCATCCTACTTCAAGTCCTAAACTTTTATTTTCTTTTAGTTTATCTGATTTTTTCTGTTTAAACCTACTCTCTCGTCCCGGGGAGGAAACTATCCATCCTGCTCCGATTCCTGAGCACTTCCGTTATTTTAATGAATTCTTACCAATGATTGTATGAACAAATATCTGAATAAGAGGTGTAGAGGAAGACCCCAAAAGAAAGGAAGGGATCTGGGAAGGAAGACATATATCCAGGAGATCATCGCAAAGGCTGAATCTGAAGCATCTTCTCGTGTTGCTGTCAGGGTAAGGGTGCAGATGAAGTCCGAAGAGCAGTTAGTTGAGCAGCAAGTGCCATCCACGGTACCACAGGAAATCCTTTCGACAACAGAAGGAGGAATAAATAAAGTATCAGTGGAGGAAATATCCCTATTTTCAGCAGAAGGGGAAGAAATAACAAGCAGAGGGTCAGAAGAATTGAGAAATTCCAATTGGGAAGAAGAACCTCTAAAAGGATTTTCGTCACCACGAGACCAAGGGAGTGTTGTGAAGCCTCCTGTTAGTCATCAGTAATTTTTTTCTTTCTATAGATGACTAAATGTTTATCCCAGATTTCTAGAAACAAAATTCATGAATGTTGTAAGTTCTAGAAATCTCACTGCCTTCATTATCCTTAGGATAAATTTTTCATTGTTTCATTATTCTATCATGTCATGGTCAGCTTACCACTCCTAGAGGACCCCTCATGGGCTCATGCCACTCATCTTTATGTTATTTTTCCACCCATGACCTCAGTACTCTGTTTTACCTTGCCTCGACCCCTCCATTTTCCATCTCTGATCACCAACCAACCTAATTTTTCCCATGTTTACTAGATATCTTAAAGCATTGATGGTCTCAAAATCCATCTATAAGTTCTTAATATCAGTCAATTTCATCCATTTATATATCCTCAAATACACTCAATGATCAAGAAGCTCTTATTTTACACTGTCAAGATCCCAAGCCTAATCTCAGTCAAGGATCAAGTCCAAGGAATTGCCCACTAGGTCACTAGGGTTTCACAAATTGTAGGGTTATTTTGAATGCTCTTAATCAGCGTTTTTCATGTGCCAAGAAGGTGAAATCAAACAGGAAGGAAGGCAAGCAACTATTTGTCCAAGTTTGATAGAAAAACCTTCAAGAGAGACCTCCTTGATCAAAGCACAACTTCTGCAAAAGACAGCTGCCCATCTTAGACATTTCTACAGGAATCAATGAGATGGCCATCAACAGAAAAAGAGGTAAGGAGAGAGACCAACTCCTCACTAAAATGAAATTCACAGCAAAGGAGAGACAACATGCCTAAATTTCAAAGAAAAACAAGGTTTTTATGACTGATTGGAAAAACAGTGTTGCTAGGCAATGAGCCAAAGCCAAAACCACAAGGATAGAGGTACATCAGCACAACTGTGCATAATTTGAAGATTTATTGAAACTAGAAATGAAGATGAGAGACCTCTATGATGACAGTAGGCAGAAATTGAAAATGATATCACAAGGTGACTTACATGATTTGTCAAGGCAACACTGTTTCACTGCACCAAAGGGAGAAATTGTAAAGAGTATCAGTGTGAGGGAGCCTAAGCTTTCAAGTGCAGTCAAAGGTCTTCAAAATGGTCAAGATAAGGAAATCATGAGGTAAAGTGTCAAAATCGAAAATCATGCTAACCATGAAATCCCTGTTGGGTGACTAAAGGTTGTAAGAATCCAAACAAGGACAAAAGAATTAAAGGAAAATGTGTTATAGGCACCTGCAGAAATCAGAAGTGGCCAAGGGAATGGCATAACATGGTATAATTTTCTAAACTTTGTCAAAATGAACATGTTACTGTCAAAATCAGTAAGAATGGTGAAAACACATGTTTTAGGTCAAACACACCACAAGAATTCCAGAAGGGGTAAGAACAATGGTTTTAATTTATCAGAAGAGACAGTTTGAACAGTGCCCAGATTTTCAAGGATAAAAAGGGGGACCTCTTCATCCTTTCAGTACATCATCACCAAATAAAATCATTTGGGAAATTTGTAAGTCACCTGCAAAAAGAGTCAAATAATTATCAATGAAAATTATAAAAAGATCAAAAGGAAAAATTAGCAAAGGTGGGTTTTTGGTTTTAATTATTTTTTCGAAGGTATAAAAATCCATTGTTTATCACTCAAGCCCATTTTTCATTTGAAAAAAGGAGTGGAAGGTTTTCAAATAAAGAGTTCCTAAGTTTTTGGTAGACATCAGGCAGAAGGAAACCAGTGTTGTGCTCCTAGAACACAGTGCTACACGGCTGTGCGTGACTCCTGTGTAAGGTGTAATGGAGCGTTACGCACCTGTGAAAGGTCGTTGCACATTTACCGCATGCAAAACCGCCCGACCACTTTGCCTAGTGCTGCACGTTTGCGCCACCTTCTCACACTGCACAAAGGCCCGACAGGCCTGAGCCTTCGCTCGTTCAATAGCCAACCAAGGCACGTCTAGTGTAGCCCTAGCAGTGTGCAGGCCACCCAACTGACCCGGGCGCTATGCGTAGGGCCATTGGTCGACCTGATAGCTTGCACCTCTGCCCTGTGCTATGCACCTGTTCATTCAAGCTCTGCCCAGAAGGACCCGACACAGGCACTGCGCTCCTATCCTCCGCCCGGGCACTACGCACAGGGCCATTTAGGCTAACCCAAAAATGCATGCAGGGGCCCAAACACTACGCTCTTGTGCTACGCATTTAGCCAGGAAGCCTTTCAAGCCAGAGCAAGCCCTCAAATTTTCTCAAACTCCAATTCTCTGCCTGGCACCTCCTGAGGGTTTTCATAATAGGTATTTAGATGCTTGGCAATCTTTCTTATTGTTTTAAAAGATAAACTTAGAGAGAAAGTTAGAAACCCTAGAGGAAGAGAAAGCTTAGTCCCCATGCTAAAACACTATTGATTGAAGGGCACCCATCCATATACATACTGAAGGCACATTGAGGCCTAAATTTTCCTCCTTCACTCATCCTTCCCCTTCACTTGCAAATCACTGCCATTCTCATTATCATCTCAATTTCCCTCTCCATATCATTTCACAAGTAGTTCAGGGTTTTGTTTTCAAAGAAAGAGTAAAAAATAAAATGTCTATAGAAGGCAGTAGTGACAGTGGCAAGGGAGGCCAAAGGCCCAGGGGACCACAGAGAAAGGGTGGAAAACTAAACAGGTTTGAGCCTTTGAACACCAAGGAGTTGACAGCCTCCCCTACCACAGTTGCATATTTCCAAGAGGTAGGTTGTTTTGATTTCTGTGAGAAGGTACAAAGAGTCCAAAGCCACCCTAAGTTGACTAGACTTTTTATCCTCAACCTCCATGACCGTCAAGTGCATCTAGCTAGAGTGAATTTTGAGTTATCCACCAATACAATTGTTGTGGCCACTGGGATACCTTGTATGGGATAAAAATGGTTCAAACAAGTGAATTTGGACTTGAGCCATTATCATCCTTTCTTGAAACCAAGATACCAAGCTGATTGCAAAACTATTTTTCCCTTTTCCCATTTGTTGGAAAGATATACCCCTTTAATGAAAGTCATCATGAAGTATTTTACATGTGAGGGGAGGTTTTCTAGACTTTATTCCTACCATATAAGACTTCTTATGCACTTCAATAGGGCCAAGCTACTACATTTTCCCTATTACCTTTATAGAAGCATTGATAAGATGTCATACATTGTGCAAAAGAGGCCTCCTTCACAAAAAATGCAGAGTCTTTTCCATCATTCTCTTATCAAGGTGATTGTGGTGCATCAATTAGAGCAACAAGGTATCCCATGGGAATTATTCATCGCCCATGATGTTTTCATAAATCCACAGCCTCTTCCTCTACAAATTTTACCCTCATCATCTCATCCACCTTCCTTCATTCCTCCATCACCCCTCACTGACAATGATTCCTCATCCACACATGAATCCTCTCCCTAAGAGAACTTCCCTCCTTCACCTTCTCCTAAAGCATCAGAACAAGAAGAAAGTGATGAAGAGCAAGAGGAAAATGACAGCCAAGAGGAAAATGACAGTCAAGAAGAAAGGACAAATGATGAAGAAGAAGAAAGTGAAAATGAAGAAAGTGATGATGAGGAAGAAACAAAGGACAGTGAGGAAGAAGAAACAAATAATGAGGCAAAAAGTGACAGTCATGAGGAAGTAGGAAATGGCAGTCATGAGGAAGAAAATGATGATGAGGAGGAGGATGATGAAAATCAAGAGACATGGGCAGATTATGAAGAAAAAGACGGTTTAAAACAAGGAAGCAGTGATAAGGCAGATAATGCAGAGGATGATGAAAACAAAGGCAGTGAGCCAAACAGTGAAGAGAAGGAAAAAGGCAATGATCAAAAAAATGAAGAATAAGAAGAAGGCAGTGAGCCAAATAGTGAGGAAGAAACAGATGAAGAAGAGGCAGATGCAAGAAATAAATAAGAGACAAATGAAGAAGGAACAGATGATGAAAAGGAAGAATTAGAAGAAGAGGAGGAAAAATGCAATGGGAAAAACAATGAAGATGAAGAAGAGGCAGATGCAAGCAATGAAGAAGTGGCAGATACAAGCAATGAAGAGGAGGAGGATGTTGATGATCATGAAGATAAAGAAACAGATAATGAAGAGACAAAAGAACAAACAAAGACAGAGAATGAGGAAGAATAAATAGATTATGAAGACAAAGGCAGTGATGGAGACAAAAGCAACAATAAAGAAGACGATACAGAGACTGAAGATGAAGACAAAGGCAGTAGGAAAAACAATGACAGACATGAACAAAATGAAGATAATGATTGTGCAGGAAGTCAAGAAGAGGCTAATTACAGTCATGAAGGTAATGAAGACACCATGATGACTGATAGCCCTGAATATAATGACAACAGTGACACTATGAACCCAAAAAGAAGTCAAGAGATTGATGATAGTGGTGAAGTTCATGACAGTGATGTTAGCATGAAGGAAAATGAAAGTACCTCTCAAGAGGGTAGTTAAGAACAAAATGAAGAAGGCATAAATACAGAGATCATTGATGAAAGGAAAGGCAATCTTGAGATCAATCATGATAAGAGCATTCTAGTAAACAAATTTGAGTTTCTTCCTCTCACATATAAAAGAGGATCAAGGCAAGTGTTTGCTGCCTCCAAAAGGCAAGGGACCGTGCCATCTACATCAACTCAAAGGATTTAAAAGGGCAAATAAAAGATGAAAAAGGATAATAAAGGTAAGGAAGGCAGGAAAACTACTCAAAAGCCACAATTTATTGACCTTGACAGTGATAATGAGGATGAGGAGATGGCCACTAGGTTACTACTCCAAAGCAAAGATGGAAAAATTAGGGAGTGGGAGAGAGACTTTGAAATGGCACAACGTATCATTCAGTACTATAATAATGAACACAAGTATTTTAAGAAGATAAAAAGGGGCCTTTCTCTCCAGAAAAAGATGACCAAACATTATGCCATGAAAAACAAACTTGCTTGTGCCAAACTGAAGGAAGCCCTAATGGAAATTCAAGCACTAAAAGAAGAAAAAGGCCAAGCTCAGCTTGGAATCTTGGCACAACCCTCCCTACAGGTCTCCCAAAACCCATGAGGCACTCATTCACCAAATTTGGGAGAATTTTGACAAGTTTTTGTTTTTTGCTAATTTTGAGGGTAAGGGGGTAGCACACATGGTGCTACGCTTTTTCTCAGAGCATATTCAGGAGGAAAGGGTCACATTTTTGGAATCCTCATCTAAAATTTAGCATGCTCACAAATTTTCATATCAATTGGAGTTGTTTTGGTCCTCCAAAAGGGTCAAAAACACCATAATTTTCACCATTCTGCCTGCTTTTTACGACATGTGCTTTGCCTTTACCAGCCTTGTAATTTTTTCTTTTTGAACAGGTTTCAGAGGTCAAATCAGATAACCAGGGGTAGATCTAGAAATTAGACTTGAAGGGATTTCCAACGGGCCATCACAGAGCCTTTTCCGACATCGGGAAGGCTTTCAAAACACTGTTGCAAGTTGACTTAGTTTTCGTGCTCCAGTGCTACGCCCTTGGCATGGAAATTCATCCTAAAACATAGTATTGTGCCCTTAGCAGAGGTAAAGTCAAAAATATATTCTTGGAAACTTTTAGGAGGTTTGTCATACCTCAAGTGTTAATTTCTTTGCTAAAAATTCCCAAAAATATATTTTGTGCCTTGGGCCTTGCAAGGTCTCAAGGACAATAATGACATTTCAGATTAGCCAATAGACTTCTAGATACTCTATTAGGTTTTCTCCTCCTTTATTGTTAAAAATGCATTGAGGACTCATTTTTAATGTTGGAATTTGATGATTTTTGAGAGCAATACATGGTTCTTTGAGGTTGAAGAGAAATTTGGTGTTATGGAGCTTGTGAATGATTTGCTTTGATTGATGATGATGAAATCTTGCTTGCAAGATCCATGATCTTGGTCAATGGTGATGTGTCTCTAATTTTTTCATGTTTTCTTTTTTATCATTGTGTCCATCCTTCTATGTTGCAGTAGATCAGAAAAGTATAGGCTAAGAAATGTTGTTTGAGGCACCTTATTCCTTCCTGTTACTATTGTCTTTATGTTTTCGTCTGTTGGGTGTGTTTAAGGAATTCTTAGCTGCTCCTTATGCCTCCTTATGTTTTTTAATTTCATCAATGGATTAATATGCTAGTTTCCAAATATGTTTTATGGCAAGCCCTTCTTATTTGATGCTATCTAAACTCTATTTTGAAATCTCTCTTTGAAGTATTACTTGTTGGGTTAAGCTAAGGAGGTCTTGTTCTGATCTTGCCCTTTGTCCATGCCTATCAGTTTGCCTCAAAGTTTTTTATAGCTTGATTGATGATGTCTAGGAGTTCCCTCTTCATTGATTAGAGTTATTTTTCATCTTATATGTTTTCAAAATTTCAAGGTGAAATCACTAAAGTTAGATAGGATTTCTTGCTTTCTGTGTTTCACTGAATTGTTCATCTTGAATGTCTATTTGTTTAAGTATTGTCATTGAGTTAATGGTTTTCCCTATCTCATGATTATTATCTTTTTCTTATCAGTATTTGAGACCTTCTTGTTTATGGGTATATGACAAAGGATACTTCACTGCCCTTTTCCCTACCTTGATTCACCAACTTAATGTTCTTCGCACTTCACACATAACCTTAAAGATCCATTAACCACACTAGATTTTCCCTGTGATGTACTCTGACTCATTGTTGAGATATCCATGACTTTCATAGACTCCCTAGCCCAATGATTTGAAGACCTCTCACTCCACCTATTCTACTGGACCATCTTAGCCAACCAAATAAACAACAAACCCTACACTTAACAACTAGCCTAAAATCAAACCATAAAAGCAAACAAGCTCACATCCTTTGCATACAATAGAGAGAGCCCTCTCTGAGTCTAGGAAGGTTGGGTCCTGGGACTCCAAAGACTAGTCTTATGTTACCTTGTGCATTTGGTCGACGAATCTGCTAAATCGCGGGACCCTAACACCTCCTGTAGTTGAATTAAGAAATTCTTCTTTGGAAAGAGAGTTCCTGAAGGATTTTTCATCACCACGAGACCAACAAAGTGTTGTGAAAGTTGAATCACCCCAAGTACCATTCGCAAAACCAATTGAAATTCCAGGTGAGTATTGGAGGATAGGCACCTACAAGTTATTCTATTGATTTTCCAATTGGAAACATTATAGGTGATGCACTGATGAATCCCATTCCTTCAACGGCTCTGCCTAATTTTCATGGGCTTTCTTCTGAAGACCCAGATACGTTCCTCTTCAAATTTGACATTATCTGTCGAGGGTATGATTATATTCTCGATGCTCAGAAGCTAAAAATATTTCCTACTACCTTAAAAGGGATAGCCCTATGATGGTTCATGGGTTTAGGAGGAAAGACTATTTCCTCATGGGATGCAATGAAGGAAGTATTTTTGGAGAAATACCAGGATTATTGTAAATCTCGTGACATCAAGGAGGATATTTTTAAGTTTGTACAGAAAGAGGACAAGAATATGGAAGATTGCGTGGAACAATTCAAATATATATTGCAGAGATCAGGCCATATTGATCTGGATAAAAATATTATGAATATCATCCTTCTCCGGGCACTTAGGGAAGATTCCATGCAACTTTTGCATATAGTAGAAAAGGGGGACGTTTCAAAAGAAGACTTCAACACTATCTGTGAGTTGTGCATTCAATATTCACGAGGGGCTGCAAGGAGTGGACAAGGAATTTGGTCATTAAAGACTTCTGGTGGAGGGGTTACAAATGCAGAAATCGGAAACCTACTGGATAACCTAAGGACTGATATCGTAAGCACATTATCTGTCCAGATGGACACTCTACAAGAAAAGAAAAAAAAACAAATAGAGTTGGAGAAGGCTATGGCTATATTCTACCCATAGTGCAGAAAGAAGCATCCTTTGAAAGAATGCCCATTAAACACAGTGGAAGCCTGCACAATTTGTGAATAGGCTTATGTGACCAGCTCGTGCCCTTCCTTGCTAGATTGAAGGAAGTTTTTCAAGGGGAAATTGAAGAGAATGCGGTAGATCAACTGTACTTCATGGGGTCGAAAAAGCCATGGCAACCTTGACCACCAGCTATGAATCCAGGTATGCCTCAGGACCCATCTCAGTATTTCAATAATTTTAATATGGGTCCCCAGTCTGTACCTTTTTCACCTATGTGGTCTCAGTATCAATATCCCCCCCGGCAACAATGGGCTCCCCAGACCAGTTCGAAGCCTTCATTGAATCAGAACTGGCATGGACCCTCACCTACTGAGAAATTTCCCTAAACTATGCCTCAACATCAACTTCAGTTGCCCTCCAATGTACCTCTAGGCAACCCATCCCTTCGACCCCAGCTTCCTATCCAGCCTAATCTAAATCCTAATAATAAAGGGGTACAACAAACAGACACTCTTAACCTTCCATCATATAGCATTTCTACTGCAGGTCTTAATGAGATAAAATTACGATATGGGTGGGTAGTAAATTCTCCCACTTCACCTATTATCATAGAACATATTGACAGTGAAGTTGTAGAACCAGAACAGAGAATAGTTGGAGATAAGCCAGACCAAAAAATGATAAATCAAACATCTCCCCAAACCATTTTTAACCAGGGTCATCCAATTACTCCACCATATCCTAAAATATTGACCCTGAATAAACAAAACCCTCAAGCAGAGTTTGATAGCCTTTGCAAACCAATCTTGCTTTGTTTCTAGTACCCTATACATCTTCATTCAGTTTGTTCCTAAACACCCATTTAATCCCAATGACATTTTTATATTTTGGTCATGGAGCTAATTCCCAGGTGTTATTCTTCTCGATTTGATCCAATTCTTCATTCATAGCTGCTACCAAATGTTCATTGTGGTTGGCTTCCTCAAAACTACTAGGCTCAAAGGTTGCTAGAAAAGCAATGTGAGCTTGTTTTGATGAACGAAGTTGTCGACCTTCATTTATGTCACCAATGATTTGATTTGATGGATGGTTCTTTTGAATCCATTATTTTGTTCTATTTGAAGGAGCTTCTTTTTGATGTTCCGATAGTTGGAATATTAAATTTTGTTTTTTCTACTTAGATAGAAGAATAAGATGGTAGGGATACCCATAAATCTCCTTAGTAGGAATAAAATCACTCCTAATGTGAACAAGGAGCATCATAGTAGCTGTATAAAGCACCCCCATGTGTGAATAGGGGATGAAGCATGTGGATGGGGTCAAGTTTGACCAAATCAATAGTGCTGGTATGGAGGGAGTGGATAATCAATGAGAGACAACACAGTGTGAATGGGAGGAAGTCTCCATGAGAGTAGTGACTTTAATGAGTGGGACCCAAGGTGAGAAGGCTCACAATGCATATAAGGAAGGGGAAGGTAGCCATAGAAGCCATGTTGATTATTATTTTGTTTTTGGTCTGTATGACTTCTTGCACTCTTCAGCTTTTTAGCAGAGTCTTCTATGCTATTTATCACAAGGGTGTTCCCGAGCGGGAATTCCACCCTCATCCTTGAGGGACTTCAAGTGCCCACTCAGGAGAGGTTATTAAGTTTCATTTCCACATTCTGGAATTAGGCCAAGCTTAATCTTTCTTCTACAGCGTAGTTTCTTCCATGGTTGTGCTATGTTGCAGGGTAGAAGCAGTGGAGGGTTTACAGGGCCATTTTCTGAGCTTGTTTTCAGTGGAGGAAGAATTCTTTTCATTGGGAGGCCGGCAAGGGAGGTCCTTGGGAATTATATCATCATTTAGCACCAGGAAAAGCAATTACCATCTCCTAAAATGCAGTTTCCCTCATAGAATGTGTTATATTGGTGAGCATCTGCAGTGGGAGGTAGATTTCCAGTGGAGGGATCAGCCTTTCATTTGGAAAGTCTATTGGAGGAGTTATCATACATTTCTATATCAGTTTAGTCACCTCCTTCCAGTATGCAATTGCAACTACTTATTTAGCCCTAGGGTTGCATTCCGACATTTTTGTATTTTGTGTATTTCTGGAAACCCTTTCTGGGTTGTCTTAGAAAGGTGTTTGGGAGCTTAGATTTCTACTCCTGGAATTTCTTGAGCCACATATTAGGAGATCCACATTATTTCATTTTCCAGCAGTAGTGATACTCACTAAAACTGTGTTGTATTGGCTCCAGGCATTTGTATAGTTGCAATATTTCATGATTGAGGGTGTATGTTCATTGGAAGCTGGTTTGCCTTGATTGTATGAGTTGTTCCTCAAATATATTGTGCCTAATTGCTGTTGATGTTCATAATAATATGGCTATTTCTTTGTATCCTATTTGATGTATTGATATTTACTGCTATTTTCAAGTTTTATGTTTCGTATTACTGCTTTTCCTATTTTGGAATATTACAGTGGTATGAGAGCATAATCTTGGCTCAACATGTGCATTTCAGCCAATATGTCATCAGAAGAGGGAGATCCTCTCATAGAAAGAGAGAAGAGGTATCTCAATAGAAACAAGAGATATGACTATATAGAGAATAGAGAAGACAAGGACAAAACTCCCATATCAGGAGAGGAGGATGAAAAGGAGTTTCCCAAGCTTCTTCTTCAAACCATGAAAGATATTGCAAGAGAAATCAAGGAGATGAGGATGGATAGACATAAGGAATTCCCTAAATGGTTTCTACATGGGGAAGGCTCCGGCATTTCACATCACTGGCATGATCAACCAGTGAAGTAGCAGGTTTCCCAACGCTCCATTATGCCTACATTCTTAGCAGTGGGAAATGGAGGGTTTCAAGAACAAGAAACTCTTGAAGATTATTTTCTTGAGTATGAGTCTCAATCTTAGAGATTCAAAGATAATTTGAGCTTTCAGGAGTTTTTTCAAATCAAGGACAATAGGATATCCTGACAACAAAATAGAGGTGGAGGATTCATACAAAACAATGATCTTCATCGGACTATGGATAGATTCTTCTTGCCCGCTTTCGATCGGTCATCCAAATGCACAGCCAAATCTTGGGTAGAGAAGCTATATATCTACTTCCATTTGAACCAAGTACAGGAGATGGAAGCCTTCAAAATAACAGCACTGCACCTTGAGGGTGAGGTACATTATTGGTGGTTTCATGGTCTTTCTACATTGGGGCATGCCAATGTGACTGCATATTCAGATTTCATCAGGAGGTTGGTGGAGAGGTTTGATCGAAGAGACCCGAAGGCACCTTTTATTAAGCTAGATAAACTCAAACAGTCAAGTAATCCAGAAACTTACATTTCTAAATTTTTAAAACTTTCTGTTATGGTTCCTAATTTATCTGCAACTAGGAGGGTCTATATGTTTAATGATGGGCTAGCAGAGCCTCTACATGGGGTGGTTAAATCATCCAAACCAACTACCCTTCAAGATGTTTTTGAAAGGGCTAGAGATCTACAAGATGCTTTGCCAAGGGAAAAGGCACCATTTCAGCAAAAGCCCACTTTTCCATCAAAGGGAAAAGATTTGAAGGCTCCTCTTTCAAAGGAGAGGAAAGAAAATGACCTCTTGGTGATGATGTCTAAAGAGACTTGAGGAGAAGGAAGCTTTGCTTCGCATGACAAGAATCATGGGCAACTGGACATAGATGTGCAACAGGGAAGGCACATTATATAGAGGTATTCTCTGATGATGAAGAGGAATAATAAGAGGAACCAAAAGGAGGTCATAGCGTTGGGATAGAAAAGGAGGATCCACCACCACCAAGAGGTGGGAATGGAGCATTTTCTCCAGTTGGAGGAGCCCTTGCATCTTTGCGGGGAGTACCCAAGTATTTGACTTTGAGAGTTCAAGGTTCCATTCAGGATCAGAGGGTATCAGTGTTGATTGATAGTGGGGCTACCCCCAACTTTATTGATGCCCAGTTGGTGCAGAGAAGGGAAATATCTACTGATGACTTTGAGGGATTTTCAGTTTTGGTCCTAGGAGCTAGAACCATGCAGTGCATGAAGTATGTTCTGACATTATCTGTCACCATGGGGACATACACATTGACTGATCACTTATTTTTGGTTGATATCCCTGACACCAATGTGATATTGGATGAGAAGTGGTTGATTACCTTGGGGAAAGTCACCACAGATTGGGAGACCTTACAGATGGAATGGACAGATAAAAGGAGTGGCAAGCATCAGGTGATTAGGGGCATGCACACTTATCCCTCTCAGACAATTTCCACACAAAAAACAGAGCTGGATTTGCGCAATGGAAGAAAGGACCTAAAATTCCAATCAATTATGTATATGACCTTGGCCCATGACACATTACTATATATAGGCATTCCACCAGGGAGACCACCTGACCAGGAATTGATAGGGAATATCTCACAATAGGTTGCACCACTCATAGATCCTGGAGGGGTGAGGACCTTGGGAGGACTTGGTACAGTGCAGAGAGTCTTGGATAGGCTCAAGGAGGAGGGAGAAATTCTCCCAATATTAGTATTACAAACTCTCACCAAACATCTTGTGCTAAGATAAAATGTTTCAAGGATGGATGATGACATCATCATGGTACAATGAGACCACTCCATAGCTTTTGAGAACCAGAAGATACTTCCACATAGGGATGAATCTTCCACAGAGGATGGTGGCCACTCATACATACATTGGCCAAACTCAGAAGTTTTTGGATGGGTGATAGCTTCCTATGGAAGGCTAACCTCCAAAAACTTCAAACTTTACTTGAGTAGGAGCAGCTACAGGAGGGGTAGCAGAGGCAGGATAGCAGCATCCCGGCATATGACTTTGGCATGGGATATGTCAAAGGAGAGGGCAGCAACGTGATAGGTTCTTTACATTGCAGACCATCAGCTCTATCATTATTGAGTATAGATCCTTATTGGAGATCCCAACTGTTAGTGGAATACTCCAAGGATCTCTTCTCATGCAGGATACTTGATGGCCAGTTATTAGATGGGAGATATGTAGTGAGAGATGGGGTCATCTATTATCAGAGTAGGATATTCTTGACTAGAGCCTCTAAGATCAAGGAGAAGCTATTACATGCATTATATGAGGATTTTATCTCTAGCCACACTGATTTTATGAGGGCATACCAAACTATCATGGAGTAATTCACTTGGGAAGGCTTCAAAGAGGAGATGCACCATCATATCAGGAGATGCATGGGTTGTTTGGAGATGGAGGAGAGACATAACTCCTTGGAAGAGTTATCACAGCCACTTCCTTTCCCATTGGGAATGAGGGGAGACCCATCTATGAGCCACTTCACCAGCCTACTCAAGGTACATGGTAAGGATTGTGTCTTTGTGCATAATGATCCAATAACTGAGTGCTTGTATTCATTTTCCATTCCTGTACAGTTCATTGATCCAAAAGGGGGCACTCTTTTCTTTAGAATCCATGATCTAATTGGAGCCACAATCAATGATGGGGATGGCCACTCCCTAGGATATTTTAGGGGGGTGATATCTTACGTGGGGTGTACTCAGTTGGCACCACACATTATTCACCTTCTCCCAGCATGTGAGAGGATTGGGGCAGCAAGAAAGTGGTTGGGAAACCACTCATCATACCATATTTTGAGGTAGTCAAGAGTAATACTGCATTGGTTCCACTTGAGGGACTATTATCCTCCTCCGTTATTCCATACGACAACTAGTGTGTCCTTGATTTTGATCCCATATGTTGATGATTTTCTCATCATTATTGTTGGCATGATTGGAGGGATGACACATGGATTGGAGTTTCCCATTGGGAATGAGATTCCCCACATTTCTTATGCCTCATGCTTCAGGGAGAACATTGGGCAGTATATGATTGCTACATTAGACCTCTTGTTTCCTTATGAGGTGAGCCATTTGGTTAACTTGAGCACTTGGGAGGAGCATCTCATGAGCACTTTGGAGGAGCATTTCAGGGATGGATTGATTGGGAGACACTTGGGTCATGAGGAGAGCCTATCATATAAATGTGTCACAAGGAAAGGGGGAGAAGTTTTGCAACAATCACCTTTATAGTTTCTTGAGGAAAAGCAACATTTGGGAGGGGAGGACTGTAATATTCCAAATTAGCTTTCAGCTAGTTGGAATATTAAATTTTGTTTTTGCTACTTAGATAGAAGAATAAAAGGGTAGGGAGACCCATAAATCTCCTTAGTAGTAATAAAATCACTCATAATGTGAACAAGGAGCATCATAGTAGCTGGATAAAACACCCCCATGTGTGAATAGGGGATGAAGCATGTGGATGGGGTCAATTGACCAAATCAACAACGCTAGTATGGAGGGAGTGGATAATCAATGAGAGACAACGCAGTGTGAATGGGAGGAATTCTCCATCAAATTAGTGGCTTTAATGAGTGGGGCCCAAGGTGAGAAGGCTCACAATGAATGTAAGTAAGGGGAAGGCAGCCATAGAATCAATGTTTATTATTATTTTGTTTTTGGTTTGTATGACTTCGTGCACTCTTCTGCTGTTTAGCGGAGTTTGTTGTGTTGTTTAGCACAAGGGTGTTCCCAAGCGGGAATCCCACCCTCATCCTCGGGGGAATTTGAGTGCCCACTCATGAGAGGTTATTAAGTTTAATTTCCACATTCCGGCATGAGGCCAAGCTTCAGCTTTCTTCTACAGCACATTTTCTTCCAGGGTTGTGCTGTGTTGCAGGGTATAAGCAGTGGAGGGTTTATAGGGCCATTTTATGAGCTTGTTTTCAGTGGAGGAAGAATTATTTCCATTGAGAGGCCAACAAGGGAGGTCCTTGGGCATTATATCATCATTTGGCACCAGGACAAGCTATTACCATCTCCTACAACGCAGTTTCCCTCATAGACTATGTTATATTGGTGAGCATTTGCAGTGGAGGATTCAATGCATCATTTGGGGAGGTAGATTTCTAGTGAAGGGATCAAAATTTCATTTGGAAAGTCTATTGAAGGAGTTCTCATACATTTCTATATCAGTTTATCCACCTCCTTCCAGTATGCAATTGCAGCTGCTTATTCAACCCTAGGGTTGCATTCCAACCTTTTTTTATTTTGTGTATTTCCGAAAACCCTTTCTGGGTTGTCTTGGAAAGGTGATTAGGAGCTTAGATCTTTCCTCCCAGCATTTCTTTAGCCACATATTAGGAGATCCACATTATTGTATTTTACAGTAGCAGTGATACTCACTAAAATTGCGTTGTATTGGCTTCAGGCATTTGTATAGTAGCAATATTTCATGATTGAGGGTGTATGTTCATTGGAGGCTAGTGTGCCTTGATTGTATGAGTTGTTCCTCAAAGATGTTGTGCCTAATTGCTGCTTATATTCATAATAATATGGCTCTTTCATTGTCTCCTATTTGATGTATTGATATTTACTGCTATTTTTCATTTTTATGTTCCATATTATTGCTTTTCCTATTTTGGAATATTACACTTTTTCAGCCTCTGTCTCAAGTTTCAAAGATTCTAGGACCTCATCATTATTTGTTAGAACACCATCTTCGTCAAATGTAACATTTATGCTCTCTACTATTTGTTTTCATCTTAGATTATAGAATTTATAGGCATTTCTTTTGCGTGAGTAACCAACAAAGATACCTTCGTTAACACGTGATTCAAACTTACCCAAATTTTGATCTTCTCTTTTGATATAACATTTGCCTCCAAAGATTCTGAAATATTATACATTAGCCGATTTTCCTTTCCATAATTCATATGGGGTCTTGTTGCAATTATTTCTGAGAGGACTTTGGTTGATAATGAAGATTGTCGTATCAATTACTTGAAACTAGAATTTTTCATCCAATTTTGAGTCCTTCAACATTGTTCTACCCATTTCCTATACGGTTTTGTTCTTTCTTTCAGCAACTCCATTTTGCTGAGGTGTTCGTGTTGTTAAAAATTGTCTTTTTATTCCATTTTCATCACAGTATTTCTGAAATAATTTGGAAGTGAATTCTCTGCCATTATATGATCTTAGACACTTTATTTTCAAATAAGTTTCATTTTCGACCAAATCCTTGTAGATCTTAAAGAACTCAAATGCTTCAGATTTTTTCATTAGGAAACTGGCAGCTGTCATCCTGGTATAGTCATCTATCATTAACATGAAATATAATTCTCTATCTAAACCTTTTGTTCTCACGGGACCACATAGATTAGTATGTATCAATTCCAATGGATGCGATGCAAAGTGTTCTTTTGTTTTAAATTCGACTTTTGTCTGCTTTTCGTGCCGACAGACCTCACATAGTGTGTTGGAAGGTTTTGAGTTTTTCGGTATTTCTTGCACTGCTTCCTTTTTTCTTATCCTGAAAATATTTTCAAAGTTTATGTGACCCATTCATTTGTGCTATAACTAGCTTTCATCTTCTTTAGCTAGTAGACATGCTATAGTTGCTTCATCCAGAACATATATGTCGTATGGAGCTCAACATGTTGTAGCCACAATTTTACCATATATGCCTTTAATGATTTCACATTTTGTGGAGTTTAATAGCATTTTGTGTCCTTGATCACACATTTGTCTAACACTAAGAAAATTTTGATTCATGTTTTCAACCAATAGAACATATTTTCTTCCGAGAGTGACGGTACCTGATCCTATAAAATTTGAAGATCCATCATTTCCAAAGGATACAGTTCCATCCTTCTTCTCTTTCAGAGATACAAATTTATTTATATCTCCAATCATATACGTTGAGCAACAACTATCAACATACCACACATCTTTGTTGTTTTGAGCCTTAAGAGTAAGAGCACAATTATCAGTATTCTTCTTCTTCCATGTCCGTTCATTCTGTGGCTTCGAAGATTCTTCTAGAGGATTTTCAACTCTATTGTCTTTGGTTATGTGTCCAAAGTTTCGACATTTGTAAGATTCCATATTATTTATTAAATGTTCAAATCTATTGATGTTCATTGAGCCCTGGGAGGTTCATATTTGAAATATCTCCTGGAATTGTATTGGTTCCTAGGGTACGTGCGACATTCTACAGCTTTATGACCAAATTTTCCACGTGAATAAAAATATCCATGAAAAATATGTTGGTACCTAGATGGAAATATTTGTCGAGTAATTGTCTTCCAAGGCTGTTCTTACGAATCTTGTCCAATGAAGTCTAGATTCATGTCAAATCTCATAGGTTCATTGTATTTTGTTGTAGAAGGTCCTGCTTCTTCTTATTTGTAACTGAGGCCAGTTTTTTCATTGTAATATCGTTGATTGTTGATGAGTTCTTCCAATGCCCTTGAGTTGTTGGCATAGTTTTGGACAATTTTTCCCTTCTTCACTTCCTTACGCAGCAAGACTACTTTGGATTCTAATGCTTCCCTTTCTCGGTTGCTTTCTTCCAACTTCTTTTGAAGTGACCCTTCAATGCATTTGTGTTCTTCAACTTTAATTTTGAGACCTTGAACTTGTTCTTCAAGAGTATTGGAACGGATCTTCTCAGCCTTGAGCTCTTTGATAAGCCTAATTGCCTCCTTAGAAAATTCTTCTATGGTCAACCCTTATTCTTCATTGTTTGATACCTCTTGTTTATTTTTCTTGGCCATAAACAATACTCTCTCATTGGCTTCTTCTTCGCTATCACTGTCTTCATCGGATGATGAGATATCTTCTTTAAAGAGAAATTTCCTTTTGAATCCTTTCTTTTTGCCTTGCTTGTTGCATTTCTTAATCCTTTCTTTCCTTTTGAGTTGCCATCACTTCTGTTTGGACGATTTTCTGTGAAATTCCCAACCTCACCACAGCCAAAACATATCAATGGAAATTTACCTTTAATTTTCCCTTAACAATTTTTAGTTTTCTCGTAAAGTAAGCATATTCTCCATATGAAATACCTTCTTCTTCATCTTCCTTTTCTTCACACTTGCAGGTGCAGGTCTTTTCCTTTGAAGGTTGTTTGTCCTTATTGGTTTTCTTAGATGCAATGAACGCAGTTTCTAGAAGTGAATTACCCTCTTCTTCATCAAGTCTCATTTCATATGCTATGAGAACTCCATGTAATTCCTCTTTGCTGAGTTTGTCCAGATTTGAAATGTATTCTAATACTGATACCTTTGGGTTGAATCTCCCTAGTAACGTTCTAAGAATATTTCGTATAATAGTCTTCTCGTCAACAGGCTCTCCCAATCCTTCCAGGTTGTTGGTTATTTCATCAACGTGTTGGAAGTATGCAGCAATGTTTCCATCTTATTTCATTGTGAGTTGCTCAAATTTTGCTCTGTAGATTTGAAGTTTTGCTTCTTTGACATTTGAACCACCTGCATATATATTCTTAAGCTTGTCCCATACATTTTTGGTGGTTTTACAACCCAACACATTATGATAAGCAGATTCAATCAGTCCACTGATAATAATATTCTTTGCTTTTGCATCATTTACCAAATTCTTCATACCTTGTTCATCCACAGTTGGTGTAAAGCCATTTTGAACAGTGTCCCATACTTCGTAACCTTGCGCTAAGAGATAGACCTCCATTCTTCCTTTCCAGAGTGCATAATTATTTTCATTGAATAGAGGTACACCATTCTTAGTATGCTCCATAACCTCCTTCCATCTGTTAAATTGTTATTGAAGGAACCAAGCTCTGATACCAATTGTTGGAAATACTAAGGGGGGGTGAACCAGTATTCCTTTGAATTGGTATTATTATTAATCTTGCAGAGCATTAGTTAATCTTTGATTATTATTAGTGTTTGTACAATGATAGAAATAAACAAAAGGAACACAAATGCACACAGTTTTTAACGTGGAAACCCCCTCCAGGACAAAAACCACATGAATTATTTTCTAATAATTCTTTAATGTTCAACTCTTGTTGGGGCCCTTGTTTTGAAATTAAACAGCTTTTGAGTTGCGGCTAGTATGTGGTGGAACACAACCACGGTATGTAGAGAGATGTCATGGTTGCGAAGGAGTAAAGGACAGGTGTCACAGCTATTGCGGGAGTAAGCACAGATGGTGGAAGAGAGTGGCAGGGAACGAACAGTAGAACTCCCGACTAACAGAAAGAAATAGAAGACAACCAAGCGAGCAGAAAAGAGGAGTTGTCAGTCGCGCTGGCATCAGAACAAATAGGCAGCCGACCAGCGGAAAGGAACGTTGGTGCAGACGGGATCAGCCAATAGGAGCCATAGGAGAGCTCTGTCTGTGTTGTATTGTTCTCTATTCTTTTGTATCTCTGTGTTTCTCTCTGTCCAATAGGACCTCTTTGTATTATGTTCTATTCGAGCTCATGTTGATAAGCATTGTAATAGATTGTCACTAATATTTGATGCATAATATAATTAGAGGTTGCTATTTTGGATATCTTTTATGGTCTGGAATGAATGGTTTCACTAGCACTTTTAAATTTTATTTATTGCAAGTGTGAATGCATTTCTGAGAGATATCTTTCATGGAATGTTGTGCTGCGTTTGTTTAGACCTTTTCCATAGCTCTTATTTACCCATACCAATGTTGTTAGGCTACTAACGATTGATTCCCTACCTTAGTAAGGTCGCGGCACGCCTCGGGTGAGACTCTCGGCTCTTCGGAGCAGGGTGAAAATTCTAGCGTGGTGCTAGACTACAGCGGAAAATCTTGTTGGCCCTTAACCTAAACCCAAGTCTTATATGAGAGACCTATTTTCTCGCCAACAAATGGTTCTGTTGCCGAGACCCAAAATTTCATTTGTGATCTAGATCATGGTATCTTAGATCTTTGAAAGAGAAATATGAAGCTAGTGGGATAACCACCTAGATCAGTTCGTCACTCAGCAAGCTGAGCTGAGATGACAGAAGGAGAAAATGATCAAAAGTTTGGTTCTATTCTCCGACTCTACCTGTGATACCTACAAAATCCTTTGGGGAAAGTTTCCAGAAGAACTCTATAACCGGTTGCAGAGGCTTCAGACCAAGGTGGTCAAATAAGAGTCGCAGAAGGTCAATCGCAAGTGGGCGCAAGGGGATCTGGTGGCCCTTCATCGGTTAAACACCAATTTAACCCAAGCTGTAGATTTCTGGGTGGAATATACCTTGGATGGATACATATTGGATTTTGCAATGAAGTGCTACCTGTCTTTTTCGAGAGCAAAAGATACATTCATTTCCGGGTTAAGGGGGAAGATGCTAAAGGAGATCCCCTTGTGGATTAAAGCATTAATGGTAGATGAAGGACTAATGGGGTTCCAAAAAGCAGATATGGAAGCGTAAAACCTCTGGTGCCGGGGGAAGGGACTAAGGGAGAGATGTTGAGATTCAACAAGATGATGAGCTTAGTGAAAAGTGTCACCTTCACTAAGTGGGCCCACAAGCTATTTTTGGCGCAAAATCTATTTTTAGACTATGTCTATTTTTAGACATGTCGATCATATTCTATGAGTTGCAGGATGTTATTTTTGGATGGTTGGTCAAGTTGGAAAAATAGATGGACTTCTATTTTTAGACATATTGGGCAGAATCTATTTTTAGATTGCCAGTCTAAAAATAGATATGTCGAATATTATTAGCTCTTAATAATATTTGGACTATAAACATTATCTTATTCTCTTGGAGCACTTCGGTTAAGTGCACAGATGTGGCACAGGAGCTGACAGAAGGAATTACACTATTCTTGAGGGTTAAGTGAAGCTAATGCATGAGGACTTCAGTTAGAACTCATGTGACAGAGTTTGGTGGAGTTATAGAAGTAGTTGGTGGAGTTGTATTTAGTTTAACTCGGTTAGACTCAGTTGAGCTAGTTGTATCTAGTCTAACTAATTAATACACTAGTGATAGTGGTGTGAATTAATTGGTTAATTAATTCACTAAATAATAACTCATTAATCAACTGAAGAATACATCAGTTAACTAAAGTGCATGGCAGTTTCAGTGGAGACTAGTGGAGAGATAGGTGAAAGGGCAAGATAGACTATCAGTTGTGACTATAGTGATGCATTGATTGCATCCAACACTCAGTGGAGATACCAATGAGGATTGCGCAGTGAAAGCTTGGTGAATTCGAGTTCATTCAGAGCCATTCTTCAGCAGGGATTGTGCAGTAGAGGCAGGCTAGCAGGTGGCAAATATCGGTGCATGGATTTGCAAGATCAGGCCTGATTAGTGTGTAGCGATTGTATTGTACTGAGAGCTTGATATGATCATCTTTGTATGAGGATTGTTACATGATCTCTATGACATATATTATATACAGATATTTGGGAATTTCAACTTCAAGCTTTCCTGTTAAACAACTGTGTTCATATGTGTGAATTTTTATTGTTTCATGTGTGCATTGCTATCTTGATTTTATTTCCACAAATGATCAATGGTGGAATAGATTATTTATTTTGCATGAATTTAAAATAGTGTGATATTGGGAGAATATTGGACATATAACACATAATTTATATAATTTCTACATGGTATCAGAGTAGTATTGATCGGAGGAGATTGTAATTATTGAAGCAGTTGAGTTTTGTGCTGGTGGAATTCGAATTTGCTGCAGTGTTTTCTTGGTGTCGAAGTTGCGCATTCATTGAAATGTATTTCAATGGATTGTGATTGGATTATGCCCTTGATGGCAGCTCGAATTATATTGCATGGAAGGATAGGATGGAGGCGGTGCTAGATGATAATGGGTTGAAGGAGTTCATAGATACTGGTATTCCAAAGCCTAGTTCTAGCGATGCAGCTGCACTTGATGCATGGAAAAAGAAGGTAGAAAAGTGTCAAAGAATTATGTTGGAAGGTGTGAAGGATCACATAGTGTCCAGCCTTCACGGAAAATCTATTCCATTCTTAATGTGGAAATTTTTGACAGACTTGTTCCAAAGCGAAAGCGACTAGAGGAAGTTGGCGCTTAAAGACAAGCTCAAAAAAATAAAAATGGAGAAAGGCGACAGTATACCAAAATACCTCACGAAGTTTTTCCACTACAAGGATGAGCTGGGAAGTGTGGGGGTTACTGTAGATGAAGAGGACTTGGTGAGCTTGGCTCTCCTTGGGCTTCTGAAGAGTTGTCATAGCTACGAGGACTTTGTCAATGGTCGGGAGAAACTGCCAGGATGGGAGCAACTTTGGTTGGATCTTGTGCAGGAGGAGATAAGGCGGGGTACTAGGGATGGATCTTCATTGAAGAATGAAGATGAATAAAATTGCACTTTGGCTACCAAAGCAAGGAAAGCGAAGGGGAAGAAAAATCCTTCTCAATCTGGTGCAAAAGGCAAGAAGCAAGACTTGTCCAAGGTGAAGTGCTTTCACTGTCACCAACATGGAAATTACGCCACTAATTGTCCACAGAAGTAGAAAAATAAGCAGGTTGCTGGATCTACAGCTAGAGAGGCCTTAGCCTCATAGTTTGAGCTAGATTTTTCTCTGATCACATGCTGGGTTTCAAGTGTGATGGGATCAGTGTGGTTTCTTGACAGTGGTGGGTATTTCCATATGACCGGAGACAAATATTTGCTTAGTGATCTAGATGAAAAGGATCTTGGAGTGCACATCGAGATGGGCGATGATGGTAGATACAGTGCGACTGTTCTCGGGACCATTTCATTTGAGAGGGATTTTAGAAAACCTTTCATCTTGAAGGATGTCATGCATGTTACAGGATTGAAGAATAATTTGATATTTGTGGTGATTTTGGAAGACAAGGGTTATGATGTTGTTTTTAGCGATGGAAAAGCCTTCCCGCGCAGTAAAACAACTGGTCAAACCAGGAGGATAGGGATTCGAGTTAAGAATATTTATCAATTGCAGGTAGATGGCTTCGCAGCAATGGCAGGCAAAGCAAAAGGAGTGGTGAGCCGAGATGACGGCGAATTGTGGCACAGGAGATTGGGCCATCTTCACCATGGAACTTTGAAAATTTTGCAGCAGATTTCTACCAGGCTTCCCAAGGGTACACTTGCACAGTCAGATCAGTGCAAGGGATGTACTTTGGGAAAATTTGTGAAGACCACTTTTCATGAGAAGGATATTCACGCCACAACAATCCTTGAGAGAATTCACACAGACGTGTGTGGACCTTTATCGGTTGATTCGACAACAAAGCACAAGTATTATGTGATATTTTTTGATGACTTTTCTCATAAGTGTTGGATCTTATTCATGCAGAAGAAGAGCGAGACATACTCAAAGTTCTGTGAGTTCAAGGCGTTGATTGAGAAAGAGTCGAGGAAGCAGGTGAAAGCTCTAAGGAGCAATAATCATGGTGAATACATCTCTAGCGAATTCAAGGACTTCTGCAATGAAGAAGGAATTCAAAGAGAATTCATAGCGCCTCATAACCCACAACAGAATGGGGTCATGGAGAGAAATAACAGAACAATCGTGGGTGTTGCACGAGCGATGTTGCATGATCAGGGCCTTCCCATACACTTGTGGGTTGAGGCATGCAACACTGTAGTTTATGTGCAAAATCGTTGTCCTCATAGAGTACTTGGCATGAGTACACCCGAAGAAGCATTTCATGGTAAGAAGCCTGATATTTCTCATTTGAAGATTTTTGGCTCACCTGTTTACATTCATGTGATGAAGGATGCCAGGAAGAAGCTGTAGCCAACCGCAGAGGTTGGGATATTTGTGGGGTACACAGAAACACCCCACAATTATCGTGTGTATTTTCTAGACAATCGGATGACTGTCATGCGATGGGATATCAAATTTCATGAGGAGAAAGCCATGAAGTTGTCGCTTGAGAGGGAGCTACACTTGCATGCAGATGAGGAGCTAATTGTTCCTAAAGATGAGCCTTAGGATGTGGATCAGCCACAAGAGGAGGTTCATGGAGTGGAAGAAACCACTCATGCAGCGCCCAACATCAAAGGGCGGAAGCGCACTACAGAAGCTGAGCGACTGAATCTTGATGCAGCGTAGAATGTAGGAGCACCTACATCACAACGCAGATAGAGACAATCACCTGACCGATTTACTGGATACATGGCTCTGATGAGCAACTGTATCGTGACGAAGCCATCCTCTTTTGAGGAAGCTGTGGAGGATCCCGCATGGGTAGATTCCATGGTGGAAGAGTATGATTTGATTGTCAGAAACAGTGCATGGGAGATTGTCCCAAGGCCAGAAGGAAAATCAGTGGTAGGTTTGAGATGGATCTACAAAGTGAAGCAAGCTGCTGACGAGAGTGTCGAGAAGTACAAGGAACGATTTTTTGCCCGGGGCTTCTCACAGATCAAGGGGATTGACTATGAAGAAACCTTTGCACCTATCGCAAGGTATTCTTCCATACGGACCATCCTTACTCTCTCAGCGCAGATGGGTTGGCACATTCATCAGATGGATGTGAAGACTGCATTCCTCAACGGAGTCATTGAGGAGGAGGTGTACATTGAGCAACCTGAAGGATTTGAAATCTTCAGCAGCGAGTCGCATGTGTGCAGGCTCAAAAGAGCATTTTATGGGCTGAAACAAGCACCTCGTGCTTGGTACACACGAATAGATAGTTATTTCACCAGACTTGGTTTCGCCAAGAGTGAGGTAGATCTAAACCTATACCAGATTGTGGTGGAGGGTAAGTTGTTGATCATTGTGCTTTATGTAGATGATTTAATACTAATAGGTGATGAACTGTTGATACACTCATGCAAGGCAGATCTTGCAAAGGAGTTTGAGATGAAGGACTTGGGCCTCCTTCATTATTTCCTGGGATTGGAAATTTGGCAGCGGAAGGGTAGATTGTTTGTGTCTTAAGGCAAGTATTCCTGGGAGATACTGGAGAAGTTTCACATGCAAGGCTGCAAGCCTATCGACACTCCTCTTCCTGGTGGTTGGAGGAAAGAGGATGCTACATTGGTAGAGGTAGTGGATGCCACTGTTTATCGAAAATTGGTTGGTTCGCTCATGTATTTAGTCAATACATGACCGGACATATGCTATGCTGTGAATCAGCTTTCACAAGCGATGGTTAAGCCTACCAAGCTCTTTTGGAAGGCAGGCAAGCATGTCCTGAGATATCTCAGGGGCACATCTGGGTATGGATTGTGCACAGATAGCTTTCAAGAGCCGAAGCTGCATGGCTTCACGGATGTAGATTGGGTAGGGAGCCCAACAGATAGAAAGAGCACATATGGAGGGATATTCAGTATCGGTTCTATAACATTTTTTTGGTACAATAGGAAACAAAGATCTGTGGCACTCAGTTCAGCAGAGGCTGAGTACATGGCAACAATTTTGGCTGCATGCGAGGCTATGTGGATGAGGAAGATCCTGCTCCAGTTGTTCGGTTCACACTTAGATCCTACTATGATATATTGTGATAATCATAGTTGCATTAAACTCTCGGTTAATCTATTATTTCATGATAGATCTAAACATATTGACATATGGTACCATCATATCATAGATTGTGTGCAGCAGAAGGTCATGTTACTTTCTTACATTCCTACGGAGGATCAGGATGTAGATATTCTGACGAAGGCGCTCACCAAAGAGCAAATTCTAATACCATAGAGATAGGATCTAGTGCGTATAATCCCTATCTTTTTTGAGAAGTGTTGAGATTCAACAAGATGATGAGCTTAGTGAAAAGAGTTGCCTTCACTAAGTGGGCCCGCAAAGCATTTTTGACACAAAGTCTATTTTTAGACCATGTCTATTTTTAGACATGTCGATCATATTCTATGAGTTGCAGGATGCTATTTGTGGATGGTTGGTCAAGTTGGAAAAATAGATGGACTTCTATTTTTATACATATTGGGCGGAATCTATTTTTAGATTGCTAGTCTAAAAATAGATATGTCGAATATTATTAGCTCTTAATAATATTTGGATTATAAACATTGTCTTATTCTCTTGGAGCACTTCAGTTAAGTGCACAGATGTGGCACAGGAGCTGACAGAAGGAATTACGCTATTCCTGAGGGTTATGTGGAGCTATTGCATGGGACTTCAGTTAGAACTCATGTGACAGAGTTTGGTGGAGTTATAGAAGTAGTTGGTGGAGTTGTATTTAGTTTAACTCAGTTAGACTCAGTTGAGCTAGTTGTATCTATTCTAACTGATTAATACACTAGTGAGAGTGGTGCGAATTAATTAGTTAATTAATTCACTAAATAATAACTCATTAATCAACTGAAGAATACATCAGTAAACTACAGTGCATGGCAGTTTCAGTGGAGACCAGTGGAGAGATATGTGAAAGGGAAAGATAGACTATCAGTTGTGACTATAGTGATGCATTGATTGCATCCAACACTCAGTGGAGAATCCAATGAGGATTGCACAGTGCAAGCTTGGTGAATTTGAGTTCATTCAGAGCCATTCTTCAGCAGGGATTTCGCAGTAGAGGCAGGCTAGCAGGTGGCAAATATTGGTGCATGGATTTGCAAGATCAGGCCTAATTAGTGTGTAGCGATTGTATTGTACTGAGAGCTTGATATGATCATCTTTGTATGAGGATTGTTACATGATCTCTATGACATATATTATATACATATAGTTGGGGTTTTTCAGCTTCAGGCTTTCCTGTTAAACAACTGTGTTCATATGTGTGAATTTTTATTGTTTCATGTGTGCATTGCTATCTTGATTTTATTTCCGCAAATGATCAATGGTGGAAGAGATTCTATATTTTGCATGAAGTTAAAATAGTGTGAGATCAGGAGAATGTTGGACATATAGCACATAATTTATATAATTTCTACAAGATCTGCTACAAGAACAGTGAAAAAGGGGAGTAGGAGTATGGATGTCGAGACCGCTAACATGCTCAGGGAGCGACGAGCGCATCGGAGGGCGCAGATTGCAAAAAGGTGGCGAGAGAGGGTGATAAAGGAGTTGAAGAAATAGGAAAGTGGTCGAAAGGACAAAGAGGAGGCACCTCAGATGACGAAGGAAATGGAAATTCAGGTGGGTCCCCAAGATATAGGAGGGGCCGTTAAATAATTTCGGCAGGTGTATAGGAGCTCAGCCCAGATGGAGAAAGGAAAGAAGTCTAACGGAGAAGGTACAGACGTGTGCCCAGAGGAGGTGTCCGATGTGGAGATGCATGTTGCAATGGAGCAACTATTCCAAGAAATTTCAGCATCCATATCTCAAGTTATTCCTATTCCCAAAAGTTCAAGTAGCTCTAGTCCCAACCTTCCCCTGGTGCTCTATCAACCCCTAGGTGAAATTTTTGTTAAGTTGCGTGAATTAATTAAGTTGCACAGTATTCAGTCCCCAGCAGTAATACATACTAGTAGTAGGATTTCTAGTGGTACGATCTCACAACCAAGAATCAACGGCTTCATTCTAGTGATGCCTACTCAAGTGAACATGGTGGGATCACTTACCCGGTATCCAGAGTTCTCTGGGAGGGGTAACGATGATGTCGAACAAAACTGGTACCTCTGCGAGGCCATATGGAGGGCACGACAGACACCAGATGTGGGGAAGTTGATAGAATTTCAAACCACAGTTAGGGAGAGAGCCCTACGCTGGTTTATGAAGTGTTATGAAGCTCATCAGAATCTAGTGATGGCAGATGTGAAGAGGGATTTCATTAAGGATTTCAAACTGCCCCAAACAGACCAAAAAGGCCTGTCAGAAATGTGGGAAATCAAGCAGCGGGAAGGAGAGACTGCATGGGATTTGATGTAGAGATTCAAGGACGCAATTGGAAAACTCAGCTATCCAATTGATCCAAACCATCAGAGGGATTGGTTCATTAAAGCTCTACTACCTTTGACCCGAACTCCATTAACTCAACAAAGGATCGAGATGTTGCAAGATGCACTAGAGCAACCAATGAAGATAGAAGCTATGGTGGGTTACCCGCAAGAGTCACTAGAAAATTTGGCGGAAATTCCGACGGCCAATTCGTCGCTATTCCAACACATATTCGTCACAAGAGCGGACAGTTCGAGGGCGGGCAAAATGTGGTTTTCCATACCGTCGCAGTTCCGACGCAATTAAAAAGTGTCGCACTATTGACACTTTTTCCGTCGCTTCCAAACAAGCGTCACTCTTCCGACGTTTCCCAATCCGTCGCACTTCCGACCTTTGTAAACTGTCGCACTTTCGACGAAATGTGGTTTGACGTTTTGAACGTCGCTCTTCTGACGTTTGTAAACTGTCACAATTACGACGAAATGTGGTCCGACGTTTTGAACATCGCTCTTCCGACGTTTGTAAATTGTCGCAATTCCGACGCAATGTGGTCCGACGTTTTGGACGTCGCTTTTCCGACAGTTGTAAACTGTCACAATTCCGACGAAATGTGGTCCGACATTTTGGACGTCGCTCTTCTGACGTTTGTAAACTGTCGCAATTGTGACGAAATGTGCTCCGACGTTTTGAACGTCGCTCGTCCGACAGTTTTATATTGTCGCTCTTCCGATGTTTTTAATCTGTCGCAATTCTGACGCTTACAAGGCGTCGGTATAGCGACGGCGGGTTCAATTTAAAAAAAAAAAATGAAACTTTAAAAGAGGAAAAACATTGTTTTGAATATATTATATGAAGTAAAACAGTCCATGAAGTCATTAAATTTTCACATCTGAATATTGGAACCCAAATATCCATCCAGAAAAGTGGAATTCCCACCCCAGACAATGATAGAAAAATACCTCATGTCACATAGAGGGACATGATATAAAACCCAGTAACGGTCCACATGGAGAGTATCGACAATCTGAGAAAGCATCCAAATATGCCCGAGGCATCTATAAGAAAGTGAAATAGCAGTATGTAGAATAGTAAAGCAACAGATAGAGTACCGGCGTCCATTGTTCCAAATACAAATTAAAGTACCCAAAACCCTGCAACAGAGAAAAACGTTAATCATGTGAGGAGTGTGATATGTCCAAAATATAAAAAGACCATGAGACCATATCAATAAACCAGCAACATAGACCAGCATCGCTAGTTTTGAAGGCAGAGTGATAAACATTAATCATTTTTTTCACAAGAGAAAAAACGTTGTTTTGAATATATTATATGAAGTAAAACAGTCCATGAAGTCATTACATTTTCACATTTGAAGATTGGAACCCAAATATCCATCCAGAAAAGTGGAAGTCCCACCCCAGACAGTGATAGAAAAATACCCCATGTCACATATAGGGACTTGATATAAAACCAGTAATGGTCCACATGGAGATTATCGACAATCTGAGAAAGCATCCAAATATGCCCGAGGCATCTATAAGAAAGTGAAATAGCAGTATGTAGAATAGTAAAACAACAGATAGAGTACCGACGTCCATTTTTCCAAATACAAATTAAAGTACCCAAAATCCTTGAACAAAGAAAAATGCTAATCATGTGAGGAGTGTGATATGTCCAAAATATAAAAAGACCATCAGACCATATCAATAAACCAGCAACATAGACCAGCATCGCTAGTTTTGAAGGCAGAGTGATAAAAATTAATCATTTTTTTTTCACAAGAGAAAAAACGTTGTTTTGAATATATTATATGAAGTAAAACAGTCCATGAAGTCATTACATTTTTCACATCTGAAGATTGGAACCCAAATATCCATCCAGAAAAGTGGAAGTCCCACCCCAGACAATGATAGAAAAATACCCCATGTCACATATAGGGACTTGATATAAAACCCAGTAACGGTCCACATGGAGATTATCGACAATCTGAGAAAGAATCCAAATATGCCCGAGGCATCTATAAGAAAGTGAAATAGCAGTATGTAGAATAGTAAAGCAACAGATAGAGTACCGACGTCCATTGTTCCAAATACAAATTAAAGTACCCAAAATCCTTGAGCAGAGAAAAACGCTAATCATGTGAGGAGTGTGATATGTCCCAAATATAAAAATACCATGAGACCATATCAATAAACCAGCAACATAGACCAGCATCGCTAGTTTTGAAGGCAGAGTGATAAACATTAATCATTTTTTTTTCACAAGAGAAAAAATATTGTTTTGAATATATTATATGAAGTAAAACAGTCCATGAAGTCATTACATTTTCACATCTGAAGATTGGAACCCAAATATCCATCCAGAAAGGTGGAAGTCCCACCCCAGACAGTGATAGAAAAATACCCCATGTCACATACAGGGACTTGATATAAAACCCAGTAACGGTCCACATGGAGATTATCGACAATCTGAGAAAGCATCCAAATATGCCCGAGGCATCCATAAGAAAGTGAAATAGTAGTATGTAGAATAGTAAAGCAATAGATAGAGTACCGACGTCCATTGTTCCAAATACAAATTAAAGTACCCAAAATCCTTGAACAGAGAAAAACGCTAATCATGTGAGGAGTGTGATAACCATCTGCAGAAACCCAGGCTCGATTGTATGATCAGGCTCGCTTGATTCCAAAATTGGTAACCATCTGTTGCATCAGAGATGTAAGGTTCAGGCTCGCTTGTTTCCATTAGTAGCCCGCTACAGCATCCACCTTTTTCATAGAAAAAAAGTTCCTGTAGATATACAGAGAAAGAGTATAATACGTAGACCATATAAACATGGCTCTGTATTTCAAAAAATAGGTTTAAAATAGAAACAGGGCAACATTTTTTTTCTAAGTAAAGTTAATCTATTAATAGTGGGAATAAAATTACACCGAAGTCAAAATCATTGCCCAGACTCATGGCAAATTTGTCATCAAAAAATCAAAAAATTAAGAAGACTGCCCTCATATGGGGAAACCAGTCTTGAACATTTAATTTACAGAATTCAAAAATATTACAAAGGTCCAGCACAGTAAAATAATCTAAAAGCAGCCCAATTAAGTGGGCCGCGAAGCAAGAAAAACAAATTAACCAAAATACTCCTCCGGCTCCTCGACGATTTGGCACCATCCTTCGGAAGGTCCACGATCGCTAGGTGCTACCTCCACATTCATGCCACAGCTCCCCTCCTGAAGGCCCGAATGCTGGCCGGATTTTTCCGAGGTCAGACCCACCGGACGGGTGCATTCTTCCTCCATTTGGGCCTCCTCGCAAAAAACCACAGTGACTAAAGTTGTAATTCGTGGGTGATTGAGAGAGAAATTAAAGGAAAATTGTGCAGTGCGCATCGTGGGAGAAGGTGAACTAGCGGTGAGGAAACGAGGAGCAGGGGAATCCATACGGTGGCCAGATCCTACAACCTGACCCTGCCCACTCCTATTATTTGGATAGCGACCTGCGTAATAATCACTGGACTGGCCGGAAGACAACTCGGTTGAGGGGTTGGAGGGAGCGCGCAGGAGTTCACCTCTAGTGCTCCCCCTGCGACAATGCATCCTTTGATGCATGCGAGGCATGGGTGCAGTCTCCCTAGCAGTGGGCACAAGAGGAGATGGAGAAGTAGAATTCCAAGAAACAGAGGAAGACAAACAAGGACCAGACCGAGAGAAATGCAGATATGTAGCAAGGTCTACGCAGCAGTTCAGCTGGCCACTTCTCCTTCTCGTCACAGTGAGCAGGCAGTGTAACCCAGCAACCGGCTCATCTGAAAAACCATAGCGAAATGCCATTTTATCGACCCGACTGCAATGCAATCGAAGGACGCCTATCATAATTAATCTCTGATCATTAATGAGAGTCGAAGGCCGGATCATATTGGAGCATGCGGAATCGCTAACAGGAGTGGAGGTCCGATCTTGAACAGTGTTAAAACTTAATGCGATTAGATGTGAAAACCTTGGAACTTAATTGAACAGCGTTAAAACTTAATGCGATTGATATGAAATCACCACATCCATGTCCCATCACTTTAAATGCCATCGAATGCACCCGCAGCCGGGAGCAGGGAAAGTTCTGATTGAGGACACGTGGTAGAAATTGATTGGAGTGGATCTTTGTTTGGGCTGCTCGCGCAGTGGAAATCCAGACCCAAAAAATATTAGGGCAAATTTGATAAGAAATTTACGTCACAACTCTCCCTCCATACGCCAGCCCAACTTCAGACCCGAAAAATATTAGGGTGGAATTGATTTGGTTTTCACGTCACAAAATTGGCCGACGTCAGCAGGCTATTTTGGAACGCGAATTTGGTTTGAATTATGGTTTATCGCCGTTTGAAGTCCGGCGGGCTCGACTTAAGAACAATTTTGTTTGATCCAATCTTATAAAATTTGTGTTGGTTTTCTTTGATAATACACATATTTATAATAAATCATGGGAATACCACACTAGTAAACATGTGGAAAAGTTATATAAGTTATTGAGAACAATCATTTTTATGTAAAAATATCCAAATGTGCTTTTGGGAAATAAGAATTCAAGTATTTGGTTCATATTGTTTTAAAGGAAGGAGTGAAGTTGGAGCCTCAAAAGATGCAAGCTATTACAAAATGACCTATTCCTAAGAAAATCAAGGTTCTTAGAAGATTTTTTAGACTTACATGATTAGTATGATGATAATTATGATAATTTCACAAAACAATCACTAGCTATTTTGAGGGATGAGATATTAGAACTTCAGCTTGATGAGGATTTTTTAAGAGCTTTATTTCTTCTTTTGAAATCAAGAAAATATTCTTCCAAACTGAAAATATGTGTTCTTGAGATAATTTTTGAAAATTATGAAAATGAAATTAAACTTTTTCATTCTCAAATTCAGTCATACAATTTCCAAAATCCTAAAGAATTCTTTGAAAATCTTCCTTCTCCTAAGCAAGAGGAAATTGTACTATCTTTTGACTTGCATATTGAGGATGATTATTCTTTCAAACACAAGACGAAAGAAATAGTTTCAAGGCTTAATATTCAGAATGCAACTGAGCAACCAGTCATTGAAGGCCTAGAAGTAAATAACATACATCATACTTTTATTGATCCTATATCAGATTATATGGAGAATATTTTTAGCCCAAATCTGAAAACATGTTTTCTCTATAAGGATCAAATACATCAAAAGTGGCCTTTACACATCATATCATTTATTATAAAGGCACATGATCATAATATACTTCCAATTTTGATCACAAGCAATCAAGTTATCCATTTATTGTTACAGCTACTTGATTGGCTTCATTGGCATTTTTGTATTACCTGAATAAATAAGATTTTTAGTAGATTGAGTAGGTAGATGAGTGCCAATAAGCTCAGAATTTTGAGCATTTTTTTTTTCGTTTTCAATTTTCAGCTATTTTTTCATTAAGTTGGTTTGAAAACTTTTGTGTGTTGTTTTAGTTTCAAATCAGATTTCAGTTTGCAGAAGACAGAAGACATTTACAGGTTCACCAAGGTCAATGGATGAGGACAACTAACCTGTTGTTCTTGATTTTTCACCAGAAAAAGCCATCCCCAAGTGGAGCCAGTGTTAGACTCCTATACCAATAAGTGTCATATTTCATGATTGACTTGATGGGCTATGTAATATGTTCATACCTTTTCTTGTTGCAAAGGTTTTCCATATTATCAAAAAATCAAAAAAAATTTAAAAATGGAAAGAGGGTATACCCTAAAAGAAAAATCAAAGGGTAAAAAGAATAAAAATGGCCAAAAAAGTAAAAGTAAATGAACCCCACCAAAAGAAAGGCCAAGGAAAGTGTGCAAGTCTAAATGCCACTACTTTTTGCTCTTATGTAATAAATAAAATTGTGTGCAACTTGTATCCTATGCCACAATTTATGAATAGTCAAACAATTTAAGCTTGCCTATTTCATCTTTCAATTTCATGTTTTAGAGATAGAGAATAAAATCTGACAAAACTGTTTAATCTTGGCAGATAAGTAGATAGGTAGAGTAAATAAAAGGAGCTCAATAGCTTAATCTGAGCCCTTGGATGTAATAAGGTCAGACTTAGATAGATTTCTACATGTAAAAGAAAAGAAAGTGTGATAAGGGTTTGCCAGTCTAAGTGCACCCTAATAATGAAGAAAAAATGGTAGAGTAAAGTAGGTAGGGTAGGTAGATGATATTGCAGAATTGCATGTGATGGACAATGACTCTAAATGTGTTAATATTTACTTTCATCACAAATTGCAAAGGCGGACACTATACTGGAAGAAATTCAAAGCAATGAAAAGTCAAAGTTATTAACTTCCCTTCTCATCTTCCCCTAAAGATTTCACTAATTTCCCCTAAGTACTAAGGTATTTGAAAATTGGAGGGGCTCAAGGCATTTCCTTGACTTTTGGAAAAGCCTAAGTACTTGAAGTCATTCTTCATAACATTCACTCATTTCTAAATAGTGAATAATTGGCCCAATAATTGGAAAAGCCTAAGTACTTGAAGTCATTCTTCATAACATTCACTCATTTCTAAACATCTTTTCCTAAGTAAAATCCCATTTTACTTAGGAAAATTATGCATTATTTCATAAAAAACCCTCAAAATCACATTTTATTCCAAGTCTAAGTGATGAAGTGATTATAATGCAATTTGCTTTTAAATCTTCACTTTCTTAGTTATATTAATGTATTTTGAGTTTACATTGTCCCCTTGTCATATTAACATTGATTTTATGTATTAAATCCTTACAAAAATAACCTTCTCCTATTATATATAACTCCTTTTTATATAATATCCCCAAAAACCCATAAATAAATTTTATCCAAAGTTATTTATTCCCACATGTTTAAATAAAAAACCCACTTTATGCCCCCTTTGGCTAAATATATCGTAATATTAAATTCTGCCCCCTATGGTAATTAGATTAATCTGATTTAATTATCATATAATAAAAGTATATTGAAAAAATAATTAAAACATGTTTTATTACATGTTTTAATACAAAAATAATTCTTCCCTTGTGTATTTTAATCCCCCGACTCCCTTTCCCAAGGTTAAAACTATAAACCCTTTGTAAAATCCCCAATACCTCCCTTAACCGCTAACCTTGGTTAAATCATTTCCCGATCACTTTCCTGCATTTTTATAAAAAAATTGATTAATCCTCATGATTAATTAACTCCGCCGATCAGATTCCCTCGATGAGATTAATTAACGTTTAATTGCGTCGGGCCCTCCATATTAAATCCTCGTCACTTCCACGTCCCCATCGCCGTTCGATCAACCCATCTGAGATCAACGGTTATTAATGATATCGCTAGCCATCTACGTCCGAACAATAACGTGCGATGGCCCGGCAGTTTTCAAATAGTGCCATGCCACGCGTCAATCATTCTATGGAATCACTCGCCCTCCACCCAAAACCACTTTTCCCCAAAAGTGGTGTGATGGAAACCACTTACCGCTTGCCTCCCGTGACTCATCCTCCGTACTTGCTGATGTCATCCATTAAATAAATAAGAAAAACCCCGTCACCCTTTGGACTTTGTGAATAAAACAATTTTTCCCGCGTCATTTTCATTATTCTGTGAACGACCAAAGTCTCATGAAGAGAATTTCAAAAACAAACTGTCAAGCGCCATCAACTGTATTTTGCTGAAGACAATTGCATACCAGTAATCCAGAGTTCGTAGGCCATAGCCTGTACCTATTTAATCACTGTTCATCTCCCAAAAAATAGGTATTTACCCCAATTCCCATTAAAACTCTGTGAAATCCTAGCTTTTGTTTTAAATTTTGCACAAAAGACAGAAACAGAGTTCAATTTGGTCTTGTTCAATCCCCAGAATTGTAAATTTCATTCCCAAAACTTGTAATTGTGTTTGTTCTTCACAAAAACCCGAAATTAATTTCTGAATCCACAAGAACCAGAAATGGAGGTTCCAGTGGCTCTGAACGTCGCACCTTTGAATGCCCCTCACAGAGATTTACACTATCTGCCCCTAGCAGATAGAGATTTTCAAATTAAAGACCTCGTTCTTAGTGATAATCCTCTTCAAACCTTTTTCCACTGCAGAGATAACTTTATAAACGGTTCTGATATTATTGGATTATGGGAATCCAATCTCCCCATGTATCTTCTCCCCTTAGTCCATATTTTTCCTGAGTTAATTCATTACTGCCATGCAAACTATGACCCCAATCAAAGAGCAGTTTTGTCCCTGAGTCAGAACATCCTTTTCCCAATCACTACTCAGTCGATAAATGAAATGCTGCAATTTCAACCTAGTCAAGCCCTCACTCCCCTATCCATGGGATAATTACTTGAAAAGTCTACCAATTTATCCCATAAAGAGTTAAATTGCATTTGTAAAACCTTCATGTTACCAAAGCATCAGCCCAAAGGCCCTCCCCCCTATGGTTATACTTTTTTCACTAATGTGGGCAGGATTATTTTGAATATGATATCATTTATCATGGGTTTCAATACTAGTGAATATGTTGATCAATTAACCCTATTATTGTTGTCTATATTTACCCCTGGATAGTCCCCTGCTGTCAAGTATGATTTTGCATCCTACATTGCTGATAAAATCCATGATCAGTTCATGAGATTTGAGAATGAAAAAATGTTCAAATATTCTTCTGTTATATATCATCTCATGATTTATTACCAATCAGAAAGTTTCCCTTTCCATGTTCAGAAACTTGATGCCAAAGGAAATCCTAGGTCTATGATATTTTGGTCTGCCATCACCCATAATTCCTCTGATTCTCCTTACTCCTATAATGAGTTTATTGACCTATTTGTACACCCTTCAACCACTTTGTTAACAGGAGTTTCTCCTCCTAGAGTCAATAATGAAATCAAGAAAATTCTACAGCTCTCAAAACAATATAGGGTAGGTGACTAGTACTTGTATCAAAATCACACTGAGATCAGAATATATGGATGTGAATTGTGCCCATTCAAGTTGCCCAAATATGTCCCCATGAGACTCTTTGCACTAGAGTATTTCAGGCAGATGATTAACTCATATATAGTTCATTTCTGCAATGCAAAGAAAAAGGCTCAACTCAGGATCAAAAGTCAATTAGGTCCCTTTGTTTGTAACTCTAGAGATGCTGGAAAGGAAGCAGAAAGAATCTTAGAAGAATATCTCAGATTACAAAAAAAATTTTACTGGGTGCCTTATGACCCAAATAGCTTTATCTATGATAGAAGAATGAAAAATAAACTATCACCATACATTCATCACAAAATTCCATAAATTGAACAATATGCCAATATGGATGAATGGATGGAAGGAACATTGGTAGAACAGGATAGTGAGCAGGTCAATGTTGAAAATGTAATGAAAGACCTTGAGAAAATACTTGACCTAGAATCTTTTGGACAGGTGCAGATACCAGGTATTGGTCCTTCTTTTGCAGGGACTTCTCAGCAAAATTTACAGGATATTAGTGCATTGGCCACAGTAAAATCTAAAGGAAAAGAAAAGGAGCCTGACATACAAGTATTTGAAAAATTCACAATGACAGAGCAACCTGAGACTTCTAAAGAACAGGTTCAAGTACAAATTCCTTCTATTCATATCAATGAGCCAGAAATTTCAATTTTACAAACTCCTATCACTATAGAAAAAGGCAAGAAGAGAGATGTTGAAGTTGCTACCCCTGTTGGTGGATCTTCATAACAGCCTCATGCTAAAAGACAAAAATTAAATCCTCTTCCAGAAGTTGATTTTGTTCAGGAAATTCCTGATAGCCAGAGAGAAGGTTTGGATATTCAACAAACAGGTACAGTCAGTGGGGCATCCACTACTTTACAGAGAAAAGAGCTGCAAAAGCAACAGAGTGTTGAAATATCTTCTTTCAAACCACCAGTTAAAGATGCAGGAGATATAAAGAAAACCTTTATCAATATAAAAGCCAGGAATGATCCACTAAGACTCCAGGTTTACAATCAGTATTTGAAGATGTCTCCTAAGAATCAAGAAAGATTGATGTCAGCTTATGACATTCAGCAAGGCAAAATGATAATGAGTCACCTCAAACCAAAAGTGCAGCAGCCTCAAACAGCTGCAGATTATATTAGAACAAATTTTGAATTCTTAGCAAAGGATATTCATCCTTTAGATCAGATTGAGTTACATAAGCAAACTGGTGAAATGATCTATTCTACTATGACCGATAAATCAATGGCAACTCAGAAGTTGCAGGATTCTTTGGAGAACACTAATGCACAATTGCAGCTTGAAAAAGCCTCTTCTCAGGCCAAAGACAACAGGATAAATACATTGGAGGAAATAATCATTGGATTGGGTCACAATCCTAAAGATTTCAAAGGTATAGATTCCCTCATTAAGAAAAAATATGATGATATTGCAGCTTTGAGAAAGCAGTTGAAATTTCCAGCTTCAAGACATCCACAAACTGAAGAGATGATAAAGAAAAATTCTGAAGAAGAAATGATGGACTTGATTTTGAAACTAAATGAGCAACTAAATGAAACAGAAAAAGAGCTTGAACAGGCATTAAAGAACAAGCAGTCTACTATTCCAGCATCAACAACAGAGGCAATTACAGGTACAGGTACATCCACAACAGGTCAGCCAACAGAGCTATCACAGGTAAATACTTCCAATTTAAGTTCTGAAGAATTAATAAAGTCAATGAATGAATTGAAACTTCAAGTAATAGAACTCCAGCACACAAAGTTACAGCTTACTAATTTAGAACAAAGATATGATCTCTCAAAAATGAATGTTGTTGATAAAACAAGAGAGATCAAAAGATTAGAAAAATTGGTTAAAGAATTGAAAAAGGATCTCACATTCGAGAAACCTTTAAAGGAAATAAATGAAATTCTTTAGGACAACATTATCCAATCAATAAAGGATGTTTGGTCTTCAATTCAGATTATGTATGAACAGAATGATTTAGTCAAATTGGCTATAGAAGAAGTTCAAAGTACAAGAGAAGAATTGGGAAATAGGCCTGAGGAAGCCAATCAACTCATACAGTTTCTAAACACTCAAACCAGACACCAACTTGCAGAACTTGGTATTTAGGATAGGACCGAAACAATTTTGGAAATAAAAAGAGTTTTTACTAAGAGAACCCTTATGCAGAATCTAGAACGAAGGTGCTCAGATATGCAAGAATAAATCATTGCCTTCAGAGAAAGATTTGATATTTTGTTGAAAAAAGGATTGCTCAGTCCTATAGTTTCAGAGGATAAACTAATGGACCTTGAAAGCTATGTTGAAAAATTGGACAATTATGTTGACAATCAGGCCAATTCTGCAACCAGTACATTAGAAGCAGCATTGCCAACAGGAAAAAATCTTCATGACAGATTGGAAAATTTATTTTATCTTGAGCATGAAGTAAAGCATTTGTTTCCAATTCAACCTACCTTTTTCAGATATACTGAGGCTAATGAAACATTGAGAAAACTTCAACGAACCAGAATACTAGAAGATAAATGGTGGGAAGAACTGTTGGAAATTTTGTAAAATTTATCCTTATATGAAATTTTGCCTATTTACTACAGTATACCATGATAAAAAGGATAAATAGAGGTCAAAGTGTATCAGTGAAAACAAAGAGTATCAGTAAAGCAAGGCAATCAGAATAGAATTACTGAGGATGACAGCAACGGGCCAAAACATAGGGCCTGCCTCCAGCACATTCTCAAAAGAAGGAAACAGCACAACATCAGTTACTTTTTATCTTATCTACGAGACCATTTGTCTCTATTTTTATTGTAACTTATTCATGAGTCACCCTAGATTATATCTCAATTTTTTATGAGATATTTTTGATAATTTTTTGTATAAATACTCCCTTAATTTCTCTTGTTTTACTATTTTAAGAATTTTGATTATTTAGTAAAGAATACTTGAATGCTATTTATTGATAATCACTCAATTTCCCTCTTTGAATGTGTTGAAAGATTCTTAATTGCCTTTCATCCATTTTAATTCCATCTCATTCTCTTTAAAGATCTAAAATTGTTCTCTGTTTGATTATCTTGCCCTGTAAAACCATCTTTTGTTTAGAAACTTAATCCAGTGAAGCCATATTTTTGACTCCATAGCCCAATGGCCTAAATTACTTCAATCTTTCCCTCAGTTATCGAATTCCACCACCTAAATTCAATCAAAACCCTTGAACTTTATAACTAGCCTAATATCTTTCAAAACAAAGATAAATTTTAAAGAGAGAGCCCTCTCTGGGTACAGATTGGCTAGACTCTGTACCTAAAATATTGGTTTGTGGTTACCTCGGACCCCTTTCCTCTTCTCTACAACTTCAAGGAAAATCTGAGTGATAACATAGTTAGTGTTAGACTCCTATACCAATAGGTGTCATATTTAATGATTGACTTGATGGGCTATGTAATATGTTCATACCTTTTCTTGTTGCAAAGGTTTTCCATATTACCAGTATTGATGGATCACCCCACACCATCCCACCCACTAGAAACGGTGAAAAAGGAAACCCGAGAAAACTTCTGAAATATCTCAAGATGACTATATGGGTGGTTCTTATGAATCAACCAACCATTCAGAACATGCTCATCAATCCAAACCACGAGTATTATGTGACAATATTCAAGCAGGCACTGAATCAAATTTCTGAAGCTATGTTAGAGAAACCCTAAACTCTCACTGAAAATAGGTGAAATGTGGCACCACTCAGAGATTGACATGTGCCAATTGGTACAAGTGGTAGACAATTGGCATGCTCAAAAAAAGAGGTGATGCAGGAATGACATGAGGGAGAAAATATCAGAAAAGCCCCAAATTTGGAGAACTAAAGCTCATCACCAACCTGAGATTGACAACTTTACATGATGTAACCTATGAAATCGTAAATGGAGAAATCATAGTAACAATAAAGTAACCTATGTAACAATAAATTCAGATTCATCCTGGGAATGGTAATGGGAGAAATCATTATGAACAACAGGAAACATGCAGAGTTGCTTACAATCAAATAGATGAAAAAACACATACAAAAAACCTAGATAATAATCATGAACAAGCTTAATATTGAATTATGAACTGTAAAGGAACTTACAAAATGTGACATTAAGAACCTGGTCAAGCGCACAAGCAAAAATATCCTGGACATGACCTTGGTTGACAAGTTGTATTGCTCATCATGCAAGAGGATTTGTACCTGCACTACCAAGTCAATCAAAATCCATCATTATCTATACAATAAATACAAGTAATTGATGTAGTATTTTTTAATCTAAGATGCATTCTTATGATAATGTTAGAACATATGTTGAAAATGTCAAAACATACCTGAATAAGCTCCTCTTCGTTTCAAGAACAATTTATTGGAGTCACATGAACTTGGAACAAGCCTCCCACGATCTGAAAGAGTAGCAACTAAGTCAACAGTGACTTTTTTTTTGCTACGCTGGATCAAGGGAGGTTTGCTCCAAGATTAAATCGCTCCAATAAATTATTCTCTACTAAACAGGGCCAACCACGTGAAGGTGGAAGCTCTTATGGCCTCCCCCCCCCCCCCCCCCTCACATCACTCTCACTTCCCCAATACCCAATCTATATTTCATTTTTTACTTTCATGAGCATAAAAAAAAATATTCAATAACTAATAAAAAAACAATTCAACAAAAAGTATGCAAGGAAACATTGCAATTAATGCTTGACAAAAAAATAGTATGATAAATGAGTTTTTTATATAACGCAAAAAAACATTCCAAGTATGGTAACGTTTGTCTTATAATAATACAATATTTTACATTGTCAATTTTTCTTTTTCTTCTTCCTATTTTTAAAGCTCCTAATTACATCATCGATATCATCGTGCTCTGCTCCTGTTTCGTGCCTTTCAACCCGCACTGCTGACCTAGTTGCGTATTCACGATGTCTGGGCTCATCCAGTGACGGGGCATCGCCTACAAAAGCAGATAATATTAAATTTTAATTGTCAGTTTTTAAATATCATTGAACTAGTTCGGTAATATTAATAAAAAAAATTGCAATGAGATTATTTACCTGGTGCACCAGTTGTCGCTGTTGACCTAGTTGCGTAGTCACGATGTCTGGTCTCATCCAGTGACGGGGCATCGCCTACAAAAACAAATAATATTAAATTTTAATTGTCAGTTTTTAAATATCATTGAACTAATTCGGTAATATTAATAAAAAAAATTGCAATGAGATTATTTACCTGGTGCACCAGTTGTCGCCGCTGACCTAGTTGCGTAGTCACGATGTCTGGTCTCATCCAGTGATGGGGCATCGCCTACAAAAAGAGATAATATTAAATTTTAATTGTCAGTTTTTAAATATCATTGAACTAGTTCGGTAATATTAATAAAAAAAATTGCAATGAGATTATTTACCTGGTGCACCAGTTGTCACCGTTGGGACTGTTGCCTTGTCTTCCTCTCTGGTGGTAAGATCCTCAAGGGAAACATTATCTGTCATTTAAACAAAAAACGTTATAAGGACAACCATCAAGGTATAATTAGAAAAAATTATAAGTGGAAATTAATTACCGTCACGGCCCTCACTGATAGTAACATTGTCGGCCTGGTCCCTACTACAATGATCAGGTTGCACGTGAGGATCATCTACATTTGGCTCTAAAACTGGGTTATTTGCATCGTCGGTAGTGTTGCTCCCCTGATTTAAACAAAGTTGTTAGACATTAAATTTATGGATAAAAACAAACATATTGAAAGGTTAATGTTTTACCTTATCAGGCATTCTGGATCTTGGGACCTGCCCCAAGCTTATGCGACGTTCAACTACGGCTTGATAGCCGAAATGGAAAGCGATATTTTTATCTTCCTCTGTAGTTTCTGTTCCGAAGTCATCACCCTACATTACATATGATTGTGTATTTTTAATCATATTTTATAGGATTACAAAAACATTGGAAGGCGATACAATTAATTATAAGATGTTTAGCTACTTAATTACAATTCTTGCGGCCAATTTCAAGTAGCCGCCCTGGCCTAGCTTGTGATGGCCCTTTTTTTCAATCCTAGCTTTGGTTGCCTTTGAGGTGTCAAGCAACCTAGCATCAAAAGATTGAAGTCAGATATGACGTAGCACACTTTTATTTTAGACATAGATAAAATTAAAGCTATTGAATTAAAGTTGTAATTTACCTTGCGGGTCCAGTTGGCATTTTTCCTTCTTTCTTTGCCCTTTTCTCTTTTCTGTCATGGATGAGTGCTCTCCACTCACTCTCTGAAACTGCGAGAGGAAGCTCATATCTAGGGTTAAATTGCAATTGCGTCCTATAGGTGTCCCTGGTATATTTCAAATATTTGTCGGCTACCTGAGCCACCGCTTTTCTGTCAAATGTGCCGACCCCAAAAAGGGCTTCTAGATAATCTAGAAGTTCTTTTTCAGGTTGGAATTCTGGGAATTCCACCCTGTACGTATGGTTGGGCCAAAAATTACCAACGCATGGCTCTCCAGAATCCTGTAGAACTCATTGTTTCCTACACAGAATAAAACCAAAAGAAAAAGAAGATATTATCATTAATTTAAAAATAAAAACCATGATAAATATGTTTTAGATAAAGTACATGAAATAGTTAAAATATTAAAATTTACCTGGGAGTTGTACATGCTTTATAGGGACACCCTCATCGTTCACCAACAACGTGCCATTAATGGTCCCTGTGGAGCTGACACGTGTAGCTCCAGGAAACGCAATAATGTAGTTGGCCATATCGGCCTCATCATTGCCAACACGTTCAGCGGTTGGCTGGGTATCTGCTTGGGCAGGGTGTGTTTCTTGGCTGGCACCTAAAGGAGTAGAAGGTGTACGAGAGGGTTGTTGGGAAATTTCTTGCCCTTGTGTCCCACTACCACCAACACTGGGTTCAGCAAATGCTAAAAAACGCTACATACAAAAGAACTTTTTGTTAGTTTAGTCAATGTAAAAATTAAAAATCAAACTATCACAATTCATCTCATGCAGAACAAAAAAAATATCCTTTTGACTTTTTATTATTACCTAATATCTTTCTAGCTGGCTCATAAGATGTTTTATCCTCTCTTCTGTTTCAGGTGTTTGAGGCGCGTCTATCAAAGTATTAAATTCTGACCTTGCATCTCGTGCCTTTTTTCGCAACAAGAACACTGGAAATAGGGATGATGAAAGCTCTTCCTCGAAGAGGGAATCATCAGGCGTACCATGGCTAGGTGTCTGCATATTTGAACAAATTAAATATTATTTCAACTATGTAAATAACTAAAATACCTAAAGATAGAGCAATGTTGGCACTTTACATGTTCTTCCGCTGGCCTCTTTCTGCGATCATTCCGTCTCGGGGTTGTTTGTGCACTACTCTGATCAGTCTGCCACATTTCAATAAAATTATAAATGTAAAAACTTGAAAACAATATCTAACTTGAAAACACAAAATGAAAACTGAAATAATTTCTAATAAGACACCGGAAGACAGAGTTAGAGTTTCAAATATGCCTTGCATTGAGTTCAGTCCTGGAAACATGTCATTGCACATTAAGGCACCCAAACAAGAGACGAGTTGGTAATGAAGACCTTATTGAATATATTGTTGGAGAAAATTCTAGTGAACTTGTTGTGAAGACCTTGAGGATATTTTTGGAGCAACATTGTTGAAGCTGATGGTATAGCATTGTTGGAAACGATCTTGAAGGGCCTTGAAGTGAAGCTTTTGGAGCAACTATTGAAAAATCCTTAGAGCATTTAAGTAAGGCACTTTCTATCTTCCATCACCTTTTTCCTTTCAATATCCTTTAAATTATTTTGTTGATATTTAATGTTTGAAATCACGTTATAATTCCTTGATTATATGTGTTTGGGGACTTTCCCTTTGAAATTACCCAAAAATACCCTGGCAATTTTATCTTCGGGATGCATGTCTGACCCTATTGTTCAATATTTTGATTGATAGTAGTAAACATAGAGAGTTATGGGGCTCTTGACTTGGTTTGGTTGGGCCATTAGATCCCTAACATCTACTAGGGAGAACCCCCCTTGAGTTGGAGGAGAGATAGCCCGAAGTGAAAAGAGGTTGGTGAGGTGACAATGGGGCTATTGAATTACACATGGTATCACACTTTAGCTTTAGGACTTTATCTTGAGAAGTGCGAGATTTTGCTATATCAATTCTCAAATTTTTTACAACATTATTTTTAAGAACTAATAAGAAGTGATGCTGAGGGGTTTTTGGGTATAAGAAACAATACCATTTAAAAACTAGGATTCTCAGTCCTTGGCATTCCTTCACCTGGGCCTAGGGGCACACTGGAATAATTTCACACTAAACCATGAAAACTTAAAAGTAACTTAACAGATCCATAAAGTAATAATAATCATAATTCCTAATTTCCTATTGTACGATATGATGCAAATTATTCAAACATGAAGCAATGAAGACATGCAATGTCTGAATTTCAAGATTGATGAACCAATACGAGAAGTTAGAAACTACAACTTTGATTCAATACTCTGTGTCCTAACTCCAGGAAGGAATCTAGTTTGTAGTACAGAACATGCATCGTGTATTATCAATTCTTAATTGACAACAGCTAAAGGTCATCTACCTCATCAATTCCTTCCCATTTTGTGTTATTATGTTATATTCCTTGTAAAAGTGTCAAATTTCTCTCAAAGTAAGCAACCACTAAATAAAATAAAAAATAGTTGAGATATGATTGAGAAATGGTCATTTATTTCTTGAAAGGATCTTCACAATTTCTTTGGTTGTTTTTCATCTCAAGAAACAAGAAATGACCTAAGAAACTATCGTGATGTAATATAATAAACAACATGGTGCAATGGCCATTTTCAAAGCCAAATGATGTCCATTGAGGACATGGACTTTATTTGGTTCCTGTTTCATAGGAGTTTCGGGTAGAAATGGAACTTTGTTGTACCATTTCCAGTAGTAAAAAGGGAAAACCTTATTTTTCCATGGGAAATAATTTACCTTTCCTTTTTCAAGATAATCTAAATAAAAAAAAATATGAACTATATTGCACACATTCTTGGATAATGTGAAAGTGGAAAAGGAATACCCTACACAAGTGATGCACACATGTACATTTGAACACTAATAGATTTTTGTAGTTGAAATGCAATGCTTGTTTTCATTTAAATGTAGGGTTTTAAAGCAGGGAGAAATAATGGCTGCCAAATTAATAAGCGTTTCTTTGGGAAAAATTTAAATCTTGTATTAGGTGATGAAGATAATAGAGGGTATTGAATCTTGATTCTTGACATCTAGAGAGAACCCTACAGCCTAACACAATCCAATGGAATTGACCAAAAAAACCCAAATAGAGTCAACCCTACTGTAGGAGGAAGGGCCTGCAGTAAGAACTTACCATTTTGCAAGAGCTGAGGGCGAATGTGGGCGGGTATTGTTATACGGGCGGGGTGAATACGGGGGTGAATGTTGTTCTTCAAGAGCTCAAGGTGAATTCTGAGGGCGAATGCTGTTCTGCAAGAGCTCGGGGCGAATGCTGTTCTGCAAGAACTCAGGGCGAATGCTGTTCTGCAAGAGCTAAGGGTGAATGCTGAGGGCGAATTTTGTTCTGCAAGAGCGGAGGGCGAATGCGCGCCTGATATCAGACGTTAATGTAGCACACATGTACATTATAACACTAATATATTTTTGTAGTTGAAATGCAATGCTTTTTTTCATTTAAATGTAGGGTTTTTAAAGAAGGGAGAAATAATGGCTGCCAAATTAATAAGCGTTTCTTTGGGAAAAATTTAGATCTTGTATTGGGTGATGAAGATAATAGAGGGTATTGAATCTTGATTCTTGACATCTAGAGAGAACCCTACAGCCTAACACAATCCAATGGAATTGACCAAAAAAACCCAAATAGAGTCAACCCTACTATAGGAGGAAGGGCCTGCAGTAAGAATTTACCATTTTGCAAGAGCTAAGGGCGAATGCTGAGGGCGAATGCTAAGGGAAAATGTTTTTCTACAAGATCTAAGGGCGAATGTTGTTCTGCAAGAGCGGAGGGCGAATGTGCGCATGATATCAGACGTTAATGTAGCTATTGCGACGGATACGAAACAATAAAATCATTTTTATGTAGCGCGCATATAAGTTTCGTATTTTTATGTTGCGCACATATAAGTGTCGTTATACCGATGGCGTAAAAAGCGTCGCTATTGCGACGGGTGCCTCTAAACGTCGCAATTGCGACACTTAGACATTGTGGCGCACTTGCGACGTTTGGAGGCAGTCGTCGCAATAGCAACGCTTTGAGCCATAGTGTCGCAATTGCGACGTCTTCCTCCAAACGTCGCAATTGCGACACTTTTCTAAGTGTCGGTATTGCGACACTTTTCTATAAACGTCGGTATAGCGACGGTTTCGGGCGGGATGGAAAAAATTTGGGGAAATTTTCGACATTTGGTCAAAAGCGTCGGAACCAAGTCCACCAAATGTAGTAGTGAGTTTAAGGGGGGAGCAGCAGTACATGACCCCTCTATAATGGATCTGCAGCATCAAATAGAAATTTTGACATAAAAAATCAGAGAAATTCAACCAATGCGACTGGCGAGACTGAATGTATGGTGCACACATTGTCTCATGGAAGGACATGTGGTAACTGAATTTCCATGGTTGTGGGGGAAGAACGTGGGGACATCAGCTGCAGGAGCACAGGCGGCTCCACCATTAGGAGGAATTGCACAAATAAACACCCAGGGACTATATCCACCACAACAGCAATACACAGGGTTCCCTGCACAACAAAGTCCAACCACCAATGAGTATTGTGAAATATGTAATAATATGGGCCATCAACCTCGCCTGTGTCTGATCTTAAAAAAATGTTCCAACATTCTGAATAATATATACTGTGAGTTATGTGCCTCAACAACACATGGCACAGAGTAGTGTCGAGCTCTGGATGCACTGGCGGAACAACTGGACCGGCCTTCATACAGTGAACGAAGCTCCCCGAGGAAGAGGAGGAGGCAAGAGAGGGGGCCGAGCAGGAGGTAGAGGTCCAATAAGATGCTACAACTACAACCAAGAAGGACATGTAGCTAGATAATGTCCACTCCCTAGAAGACCCTGGTGTTCCCAGTGCCGGGTTAACACACACGCAACAGAATATTGTCCTGAGCTCATCAAAAGATGGGAGGAAAGAGCTAGACAGAGGGGGACAAATCTAGTAAATGCAGAACCCAGGTTGAGGGGAACTCAGACAATGCAAACATGGCCAGAGTAACATGAGGAGGAAAAATAACAGGGGAATATGCACATACTATGGACACGATAAAATTTATCAGGCCAACATCCCCAAAACTCCTGATCAAACCAGAACAACAGAAACAATTTTTTCAGGAAGCAGCAGAAACATTTTCCCAACTCGGGGGAAACAAAGGTATTTATTTACAGCAAACTCAGGAAGACAATGAAACCCGAGGTAATTCAGAAGCTTTGATCCAGGAGTGGTTCCATCTATTCCTAAAAATTGTTAACAACGTGACAATGCTAGAACAGCTAAAGCAGAACTTGGAAGGGGTGCTGAAGAAGAGCATGTTGGGGTTCCCATGTTTTGGCCAGATTGGTAAGACCAAAAGATGAGACAACATCATAACCACTTTCAGACCTCAGGATCTAGCCCTCCTGGGTCCAGAGAGGGATCTCTCTAATAAAAAAAAGAATGATGTATCTTTGAAAGCTCAAAATGAGATGTTAGGCTATGTATGAAGCACAAAGGGGTGGGGTTTAAATTATTTGGTTGGTTGGTTGCTGGGTTGGTCATGAGATCATAGACTAAGAAATTAATGGGAGGAAAGGAACAAAACAGTAGGATGTTTCAGCAAAGAGGATAGGTCAAGAAAGTGCCATCCATTGGGCTATGGAGTCATGAAAGGGAATAACTTGCAACAACTAGCCAGGCTTTCAGAGGGCAAGTCATCTACACTAAAGAATATTTTTAGATATATGATGGAATGGAACATTAAGGACTGAAAGTGAAAGAAGGAAAGCAACCCAATTTTTGTCTATAGATCATGTCAGAGGTCATTTAACTCCAGACTTGCTTGGACATACTCATAGGAAAATTTCAAAGGAGGGACAAAGGGGTAGCTTATAGATCGGACCAGAGGTCATTTAACTCCAGGTCAGCTTTAGCATGCTCCAAGGGGAAAAATAAAGATAAGTTTGACATAGCTAGGGTCTATAGATCAGAGAAGGACTTTGAACCTTCAATGCTTTGACACCAGCAAGAGATCTTAGAAAGGCCAGCTGGTCGTACAAGGATCCTAGTGGACAGGGCTAACTCTAATCCCCAGTGTTCCCAAATCTTCTATCTTAAACCCAACAAGAACAACTAAAGACAGATTCCATTAATTCATACATCAGCTAGCAGGAAATGACATCCACTACATTGGTTAAATTAACTAAAATCAACCCTTAGATAACACATTTAGCAGAAAAAATTGAAGGCGAGGAGAGTAGAGACATAGGGTACCTAACAAGGGTAAATCCTATGCCATATTTCTGATGCAAGCCAGCAAAAACTGAAACAGTATGAAAATATAATAAACAGTGTTAGAAAAACATCACCAATAGTAATATACCAGGATCCTGTGAAATGTGCTTGATTAATTGATGCAAAACCAGTCACATACACTGAGCTCAATGGCTTTTACAATCCAAACTTCTCCTCCCAGCCTACTACAATACAAACTACTCTGCTACTTTCTCCCAAAAATGTTATAACAGTCAAAACTGAATCCCTCTAACTACAACGGCAACAACCAAACAACAACAACAACCAACAACCACCTTTACAATATGTTCTCAAGGATTCTTATAGGAGAAAGGAATAACAAGAGTAGATGTAAACTTAAATGCAGCATTAAATTCTGAAGCAGCAGGAGGGTCGAGACTCCATTCAGTTTAAATTCTGTTCATTTATCTCTGGTACTCGTTGGATGATGGAGTGGTCTTCGTCAGGTTTCCATTTACTCCAGGTATGTCTCTAGTGTACTAAAAAAAATGCAGAATGATGATGCTAGGGTCTGCCATATTGTATAATTAATGCACTGGTAGCATAGGACTGTTGTTAGGGCTGAAAAATCTCCCTAGAACATGGTATAGAATGCAGACGGTATGGGTGCATCTTCCTTTTATGGAAGAACGTTATGTTGATACGGAAACCCTGATAGTATGGTTTTCTGTGCATTGGACCTTCTGAGCGATCCACGAGGTCTTTAATTCTGGTACCTTGCCTTTGAATAATTGGATTAAGGCTTATAATTTGTAATTACAAGCCTTAAACGCTCTATTTTTCCACTGATACTCTTTGCCGCTTTCTCATTTGCCTCTGACTGTGAAATATGTGCTTTAATGGCGCTGGGGAATATTTTGCATAGTTTAAAACCATGTTCCTTTAATGCAAGCCTGTTATGGCTCCTTCCCAGGCTTTCTTCGTGATTTCGGCCTCTGAAAAATGGTCCTTTCTGCTTTTTTTGCCACTGTAATAAAGACTATGTAATCACGGTGGCTTTCACCCTCTGATAACCCTGCAAAACACGAAAACCTATTAAGAAAACATGCACGAGGAGGGTGGCGCGGATGACTGTGGAAATGGCAGCATGGCCCGGACGTGGAGGAAAACCATGGAACAGCAGGAAATGCACGGGACGACGTCGAGACAGACAGTTTAATGTAAAACATTAAACTTTGACCTTTAAATGAATATATATACAGGGACAGGCGAAAGATGTGATGAAACACGTGGAATGGTGACGTGGCGGGAGTGGTCAATGGCGAGACATGCAATCGAATTTGGACCATCCGATCTCATGAGGAGATCGACGGCTGGAGACATGCCGAGGGCGATTGAATCTGGACCGTCCAATCTCAGGAGGAGATCGATGGCTGAAAATGCATCGGAGCAAGATGGATGGTGGGCCAGGGGTACGGATTCCTTGGGTTATCTTCCACGCATCTTCGGGGTGCGATGACCGTTGGATGGAGGGCTTCAGATCGGACGGTTGATATGCATATCGCGTCGGGTCAAATGCCGAACGATAACATGCGATGGGTGGGCGGTTTTGAAACAGTGCCACTGCCACGCGTCGTGCGATGAGTGGAATCGCTGGCCAAATGAAAAATACCGCCCACCTCTCAAAGGCGGTGCGATGGAAACTGGCGGATTTTGAACAGTGATCGTGGTGCGTTTGCGGGGACCACCGGGCGGGTAAAAATCTGACCATCGATCTGGTGGGTAAATAAATGGTGGAGATGCGATGAACAGGCAGTGAAAGGGTTGAGAGACGGACATTGTGGGGATCGCGACGACCGTTCGATCTGTATAGATCGACGGCTCAAAACGCGCTCGATATGGATTTTGCGATAAGCGCCTTCCACCTTGGTGCCTGGGTCACATGGTGGAATGGTTAGGGGACTGGACGAAAGGTGCTAAACCCATAGACATGAAGAATATGATTATTTGGCCCGGTTTTAGTGCATTTTCAGGCCAATAAAGGGTAACGATAGAGGAAAGAAGGGGAAATTAAACCACACCAGGGATGTGTGTATGGTTTAGAGGGGGTTTTTTGGAAAGTTTAGAAGGATTAGGGGAGGGATTTGGGGTAGAAAGGAGGCTTTGAAAAAAGGAAAAAGGGATGAAATGGAGAATTCTGCAGGGGTACAAGGGGCAAATTAAAGCCTTTTGGAGCACAATTTTTGTAATCAGAGAGGCTTAATAATGGGAAACAACAGACGGGATTTATCAAAGGAAAAAGGCACAAGGAGACTTCAAGGATGATGTGTTTTTAGAGGAAATGCATTCCTTGAAGACTCAAAAACATTTTAGCCCCCTATTTGCTTGTCAAAAAATTCATAGGGGGCTAACAGTGGCTCCACATGGGGATGGCTTCTTCTTGAAGGAGTCAAGAATTCAGAAAATAAATCTTTGGTGTAGGCCAGATGCTTGGTACTTGACTGATTCTTTTCTTCTCTTGGATCAACTGCCACAAACTGTGAAGACATCAAATCAGCAAAAAAACTCTCAAACAATCTACCTACCCATCCTACAATCCTAGAATTTTTTCTTCTAGGGTGCATTTGAACTAGCAGACCCTTTACATCATTTTATTTTTTACAAGCAAGAAAATAAACCTATTCTATTTCTACCCTTATTACTCCATGATACTAGATTAAATTTTTGGTCTCATATGTTTCTCTACCTACTCTAATATCTGTTGGGATTAAACTGTCCAGCAGATTTCTTCTCTACATTCTATAACAGAAATTGAAAAACAGCCAAGTCAGGATTAGACTGTTTGACTGGCTGGACTTTGCAAAAATTAAACAACTAACTACATGCTCACACACTGAGATTTATTGAGCTTTTCCTACCTACCCTACTCTAACTAGAATATTTACAAGTCTAGCTTACAAACATTGTCTTCCAATGCAACCAGTCCATCAAGTGATCCCATAACTGGTCTTTCTTGCTCAACTCCTTGAGCAGGATGGATAGGCAGGGTATCTCCCACTCTTTTTGTTCCATAATAGCAGCTTTTAAAAAATTTCTTTCTGTTTGCCACATGCTGCTCAAAAAGACCCTTGATCCTTCTTCAAATGTGTGCAGGAAATGTACATAAGGATCATGAAATGATACCTGGTTATGAATATCTAGCAAGCAGGCTTCAACCAGGATTTCCTCTTCTTCCACTGGATCAAGAATAAGACTCTCTTAAGAAAGAGAATCTCCCTCATCTTCTTCATTTTCTGAACTAGAGGACTCATCATATATGGCAATGTTGTCCTCTTGGAGCTCTGATATATTCTGATCTGGGGTGCTGAGCTCTGTGAAGAGATCCATGTATTCTTGAGCAGGGGTATGTTCCTTTGCTTTCTCTTTTTCAAGAGAAAACCCCTTAATTTCAATCTGCTCAGAAATTTCTTCTTTGCTTACCTCCTCATCTTCTGAAAAAGAAAGCTGCTGGTTTCCAGTCTCACTAATGATCTGTGGTAAAGCAGAATAAAGATTCAAAGAATCTTCATCTACTATTATACTATCGTAGCTCTCCCCCATCAGTGTCATAAATAGCCTGCATTGGTTCGTTACTCTCTAGAAGTAAAGGGAACTGATTTTCCTCCCATAAATCTACTAATGATGACCCTGCAAGATTATCTTTTGTTTGGAGAACATCATCATCAGATAGATCAAAAATAGGAAAATCATGAATATAAGTAATGCTACCAACCAGACATACTAGATTATCAGCAGATTTTTCTTCACTCTGATTTACATGTGAGCTTTCCAATTCTGTACAACAAAGCTCATCAGATGAATGGACAATAATGTATGATCTATAAAAAAAATCAGAGGTTGGTTGTCCATTGATGATCTGATCTATTTCTTCTTCTGTCAAAGGGGAAGATGGTCTTGTGTTCCTTTGTGCAGAAGTGCAACAGCTCTCTGTTTCCTTTGAAGACTAGATTTGAGGCAGAATGTCATCTGAAGCCTCAACTGCAAGGGATGGTAGATCAGCATCTGAGTTTTCAAGAATATCTTGAGGAATGTCTACGGTCTCTTGACTTTTTCTTTCCTTAGCTGATTCATCCATGTTCTTGTGATAGCTAGGATGCATATGAAATTCTTGAATGGTTGTTAACAGATCTTCAGGATGCATATTAACCAAATCCTCATCAATATCTAACAGGTACTGTATGATATTCTGAGATTAATCACAACAATCCCATGATAAGGATGGAGAGTTTCCTTTATAATTCTTGTAAAATACTTGGTGCATGTCCCTTAAAGAAAACAAACTTTGAGGTTCTAACCATTCATACCAGACCCTAGCTTTTCCTTCTAATGTTGCCATGAACATTTTCATTAGGCAGTCTTCATGCCATTCAACTTTAAATTTCCACACATGTATATGAAACTTGATGAGATGTAGCAAGGGGTCATCAGCGTTTTCACCCTGAAAGGTAGGCAGGTTTTTTAACCAGTCCACTTCATGCATTTTGTGTGGGAATCCAGGGATATGCTCCCTACTCATTGGGGAATATCTTCTCTGTATGCGTGGAAGCATGTTTGTAAATAAGAAAGAGGTCATTGTATCTTCTCGACCAGTTCAAAGTCTTCTACCAGTGGAGTCATTTGGTCTTCTAGGAGTTATGGAGTGTGGAGTCGCCAGGTGGATGTATATGAATGTTTGAAGCAGGATGTTGTCCACCATCAGAAATTGAATGCCAATCTAACCAGAGATCTTGGGTCTTTTGAGTGCTTAAAAGTGTGTAAGATAAATTCACTCAATCCCCAATGGAGTCGCCATTATGTTGGGGTTCCCATGTTTTGGCCAGATTGGCAAGACCAAAAGATGAGACAACATCAGAACCACTTTCAGACCTCAGGATCTAGCCCTCCTGGGTCCAGAGAGGGATCTCTCTAATAAATTAAAGAATGATGTATCTTTGAAAGCTCAAAATGAGATGTTAGGCTAGGTATGAAACACAAAAGGGGGGGGGGGGGGTTAATGATTTGGTTGGTTGGTTGGTTGCTGGGTTGGTCATGAGATCATAGACTGAGAAAGTAATGGGAGGAAAGGAACAAAATAGTAGGATGTTTCAGCAAAGAGGATAGGTCAAGAAAGTGCCATCCATTGGGCTATGGAGTCATGAAAGGGAATTACTTGCAACAACTAGCCAGGCTTTCAGAGGGCAAGTCATCTACACTAAAGGATCTTTTTAAATTGATGGTGGAATGAACGACTCAGGAAAGAAGGTGAAAGAAGGAAAGCACCCCAATTTTTTATCTATGAGTCAGGTGGAAGGTCATTGCTCAGGACTGCTTGGACATCCTCAAGGCGACTTTCAATGGAGGGACAAATGAAGCGACTTATGGGTGGACCGGTCATTTAACTCCGTTTATGCTGGCATGCTCCCCGAGGGAAAACGAGGATAAGTTTAAAAAACGAGAGGCGGTCTATGGAGTCAGAGAAGGACTTTGAACCTTCCAATGGCACAGCACCAGCGAAGCATCCAAGTATCAAACCCGAATTCACACATCATTGCTTGAGGAAATAACATGCACTGCATGGTTAAACACATGAATTTACTCTTGTTCACTATCGGCGGAAAACATTAAAGGCGGGGAGAGCGAGAAACATAGGGTACCTAACAAGGAGTAAATCCTAGCTGCTAGATTTTTAGCACGGAAGACCAATGAACATCATGAAAATGTAATAAAACAATATGATAAGAGAGAAACATCACCGCGTAATAGACATGATCTACAGCCAAGTACTTGATTAATTGATGTCACAAAAACACGATCTCACATACACGGAAACTCGATGGTGAATACAATCCAAACTTCTCCTCCAGCCTACTAGGATCTGAACTACCACATTATCTTTCCCAAAAGCTGTTTCTAACAGTAAAATGAATCCCTCTAACAGGCGTGACTTTAACAATAGGAACACAAAATTTTACAATATGTTCTTGGGGATTCTTATAGCTCGGTGGAGGAGAGAGGTAGATGGAAAACTAAATGCAACATTAGAAGCACGAGAGGAAGAGGAAGAGGGCGGGGGCCTCGTTGCGACTCGGTGCATCTCTGGTACTCTTTAGATGATGGGTGGTCTTCGTCGGGCTTCATTTACTCAATGTATGTCTCTTATGTACTTGCTACAACACTGCGGTGAGCGAACAAAATACGGAATGATGATGCTTTGGGGTGCGCCGCCTGCATGGCTAATGCCGCGTGCCCTTCAGGACTGACTTGTTGGGGCTACAGGGCTCGCAAGGACACGAAATAGCATGCGGTGATGTGGGCACTGTGCGCACATGGAAGAACGTTCGCGTGTCAAACCTGCTAATAACTGGTTTTCCATGCATTGGACCTTCGAAAGCGATCCCCGCAGGGTCTTCGATTACGGTACCTTTGCCTTCTAAATCAGCAAAATAAGGCTTAAAATTTTCAATGGCGGGGCCTAAACACTTTCTGGTGCCTGTAATACTCTTGGGCGCCATCGGTGCCTCATCCCGCTGAAATTCAACGCTTTAATGGCTCTGTGGATAAACATGATTTAAACCTATTCATTTAATAAAGGTCATCATCTGGCTTTCCCAAGACCTTTCTCCATAATTTTTCAATCTTCTACACATGATCTTCCTACTTTCTCATCCTTGTGACGGTATGAATCATGGCAATTTTTATACATGTACAAAGACGTAAGCACGTTAAGAAAACAATGCATGGGGAGGGGTGGATGCACTCGGGGCCGATGGTGGCGTGCGGACTAGTGCGGTGGTGGAGCCAGTGCGGATGGAGGTGGAAAATGTAGTGGTAGGCTTGCGGTGGTGGCGCGGCATGATGGAAACCGATTGGGAATAAACGCAAATGATGACAAATGGACTAATTATAGAACGGATGGCGAGAGAACACGTGGTGGCTTGGAGGGCCAATTAGCGCAATACCAAGAAAATGGGAAAAGCGATGAAAATGGGTGAGTGTCGATCTTTGGCGCGGGGTGATCGGATACCGAATGGCGTCGGGTCTCGGAGAGATCGACGGTGGCGCATGTGAGAGCGGCAGGATGGCGGGCCGAAGTCTTGTTTTCTGGTTAACTCCGACTTCGTGGTGCGGCCACCGCCGGATGGCCGCCCCGAATCGGACGGTGTATAGCGATATCGCGCGGTCTGTGTCGAACTTTAATGCACGATGGAGGGGCGGTTTGTGAACGTTGCGGCCACGCATCATGTGATGGTATAGTAGCTTCGAAATGAAAAATGCCGCCGACCCTCGGAAGGCGGTGAGATGAATCTGGCGGGTTTGCACTTTTGATGTTTTGACGCGAGGACCTGCACGGCGGACGAATATGGACGGGTTGATTTGTGGGTTGACAGGCAGTTGTGATGCGATTAGTCGGTCGAAAAGGGTGGGGACAGCCAAGTGATAGGTTGTGAAAATGTTGTCGGATCTGTCGACGATGGATCTTGCCCTCGATATACATTTGGGCAAAAACGCCTTTCAAGTTGATGTCGGAGTTCTAGCGCCTAGGTCATGGAAAGCAGTTTTTAGGGGGCGAAGGTATTTGTGCAAGTGGGGGGGAAATGGAGTTTTTTGGTAGTTTTAGTGCATTTACAGAGCCAATGAAGAGGGTAATGATAAGGAAAGGAAATTAAACCAAGCGGGGATGTGTGTGGAGGATTGAGGGGGGATTTTAGGATGATTTAGAAGGACTAAGGGAGGATTTTTGGGTGAAAGAAAAGGAGGCTTTGAAAAAAGGAAAAAGGGATGAAATGAGTACAGAGCGGTACAAAAGGGAATAGAAGGGCTTTGAACATTTGTCGAATAGGAGAGGCTTTATAATGAGAATCAGTGAAGTTTCATCGAGAAAAACTGAAAGAGGCTTGAGGATGATGTTTTTGGAGAAATGCATTCCTTGAGAAGCTCGAAGCATTTAGCCTGTTTTCTTGTCAAAATTTATAGGGGGGACGCTAACAGCGTAGTAAATATTCGGTTGGTTGCGCTCTTCCGGTATAGCTTCATAGCACAATGGTAATTTGAAGAATGTATATCAGAATGATGACAACTATGAGGTGTACTAGTCTGATGGACCATGATCTCCCATGCTTGATTTCTATAAACATAAAAATTTTCACTTGATGACCCTCATCATATCTGAAAAGGAGTTTTCTTTGGTCTTATTGACATCATCCAGAAGATGCATTATCAATGCGCTTTTGTGTTATGGAGTGGAGGATATGTGACATGATGGGGTTCACTACAGGTGCAGCAATCATGCCAAAACTTGAAGATACACATACCAAATTTGCTAAGCCTGGAACAACACCATAACAAACATTTTGTCTCACTATAGCATATGTAATCTTCTTATGATGAAGATAGATTTGGACCTGTAAATCATATAATAGTATTTGGTTGCCAGTCCTCAAAAGTGCGAAATCCAAAGCCATTCACCCATTTTCTATGAAAGCATGTGCATGAGTCGAGGAAGTTGTAGCCATGTATGATACAATCCTATACACGGTTAGCTAATAGCTTATTTTTCCAGTGGTCCCACAAATCAAAAAATGTACTAAGAAAGTTAAAAAACCAAATTATTTAGGCGTAATTTATCTTTTAAGCTTGTTCTCCCACGAATCAACTAATAAATTATAACACTTGTTGAAATAAAGTGCATTTTTTTCATTTTCGGTTAAACAATTATGCCACATTGAATCATCGCACATAGTTAAAGGAATAGAATCACCCTAAATCAAGAGAAATATTTATCACTTCAAAGATATATAAGATACAAATCTAAACATGGTAAAATTATTCTTTCATTCAAAATATTCATGTGGAAGAAACAAATATGATTATTCTTCATTAAAAAATAAAATGTTGCATTACTTGTAGTTTGTGCTCTTACATATAACGAACTTGTTAACGGAAAATGGTTCAATCCATTTCTATCATTAAAGAATATAGTTCTTGGCCCATATTATGTCTCATGGAAACAAATGGCTTTTCCCTATGTCGATCGCTATGTATAATATTAATAACATCATATTGTTTTAAAACAACACATCTAAGTGATGTTAATAAAAAATGGAAATTAATGTGAGAAAATCTTAACACATTTTCATGTATCATCAGAAGATGAAGGTCCGATTTTGTCATTGCCAAATTGATCTATTAGTAATAAACACCTTTGAAATCCCAATACACACTCACATAAAGCATAATCAATAGCTTAAAATTTTGGATGCAGACAAATATATTTGCAATCAATCAACCTTGAAGCAATACGTTGAGATACATCGTCTTCCATCTCATCGGCACCTTGTCTCACCGAGGTGATACAATTAAATGTAACACAAATTTCACTAGTTGATTGTGGGATAACTTGCCTTAAGTTGAGATTCACATGGTTAGAGAAAAATTTAAGTTAGCTAAATGGTGATAATTTAGCTCCAAATCTAAATAATTATCATACAATAGATTCCCATACATTTTTTAGGCCAAAGAAATTTTTTCACTAATTTAAATTTAAATCTAAAAATGGCATGTGAAATGCAAGTTGAAAGGTGAAAAATAATGTATTAAGTATTCACACTTAAAAAATGGTTGGATCTTTGGGATGCAGTTGATGTGCTCCGATTATGATTGCTGTATGGGATGCAAGGACTTAATGTGCTCGCCTCCTAATGAATGCATGCCTTGATGTCATTATCTTCTCAATTATGTTTTTCTTAAATAGTTTCAAGTTTCAACATTAATAAAAAAAAAGTCTCGATGTGGAACCTCGTCTTAAAGAACAAAATTTTGAATAAATTAAATTGATTGGAAATAACATCAACGTGATGATGACAACAAGGAAGTAAAATCAAAATGGATACAACATTCAAAAAAATATGTGGATAAGTAGTAAGGAGGAAGGAACACAAAACATCATCTCAAAAAAACATTTAAGAGTGACAATATCATGTATTTATCTCAGTGTTATAATGGGAATCAATCTGGTGTTTACATGTGGGTAAAGAATTCACTTGGGAAATTGAACATACTGACATCTCTTCCATAGTATTATGGCTCCGCCATATATAAATTCACTATAAAAAGTTATGAGGTGATACGAATCATGAAAATCATCATTTCCCCAATTTATTTGTCATCTTTTAACTCTTGTACGGAATCTAACCAGCAAATGAAGATAGAAGGACACAGCCAACAAATCTATATTAGAATGTTTTATTATTTTATTTCAAAACACTTCAATTCTCATAAAAATAAAGTGGATTAGGACTACAAAGCTTTCAAAAAGTAACATAACACATAAGATCAATGTCACTATTATTGATCATTTCTCTTTTTACTAATTCATTCTAGATTTACACATGGAATGCTAAATGTTCAAATCATATCTTAGAAAAATACACATTTAAACATTAAAGCCTGACATATACAAACTTAAAAAATATGAAAATACTAACAACATTGGCGTAAGAACGCTAAAACAATATGAGAAGAACAACATTCACATGGGAAATATTAAAACAATATGAAATTGGTCAATCTATCAGTTTGGTTTTACTTTGTTCAGATCTGAAATTAATATAGTTCACCCCATTGATTTAGCAACAAGCACTCGGTCAATAGCATAAGCCAACGGTCCCTTTCGCAATTAGCAACACCAAAATCCATTGGTTCCACCGCTGCATCCAGCTTTATAAATGAAACATTGATAGGGTTCGTGGTTAACTTAACGCAGTTTATTCAGTTGGTGGAGTTGAACCAACAACATCAAAAATGGCTTTCAGGTGAGATTGACTACCAAACTTTAGTTCATAACCAGTAGATCGAGATCGAGACCTAGAAGAATTTTCTATTGAGCCCTTAGTAAATGATCCAGGTGCAGAGGTTGTTCAATATACGACAGAGAACTCCCTTATGATCTAGAACTCTCTTTCCAAGGCAACGGAGATATACCAAGCATGTATATAATTGAAACCTAATATGCGAGAAAGAAGCATTAGACAGGCCTGCCACCTGGAATAAAATAATAATTGTCTCTATTTTTATAATAAATATATTCACGAATCACAAACCCGCTTCCTATTTTACAGAGACACAAACCAATTTTCGGTAAATTACACTACATAAATTCCAATGAAATTAAAATAAAGCACGAAAAAATCTAATAATTCAATTAATACCAGCTGATTAAATCCATCAAGTACATGAAGGATGAGAAATTTACTAAAATTAAGACGTTGTGGTGATTTAATCCTATCTTGTAGCTATTGTTTCAAAGCTTCAATAAGCGCATCCAAGCACAAAGCAAGCCAATCTCATTACGTCAGTTCCATGATGCGATCTCCAATTAGCCACACATTAAAGTATCTATGAATGGATAAATCGATACGGAAATTGTCACAAATTGCTATACAACTTATAGTCATATCCAAACAGGTAAATGAACAAGGAGAGAGGGGTCAGGTTTAGTAGGAAGCATGCATAACTAACGTTGAATTAAATGAGGGCGTAAGGTACATGGTAGAAATATTCTGTAGTTGTGAAGCCAGATTTGGTTCGAATTTTGCTAAAGCACTAATAGGTGATATGCTAAGAGCCATGTAGTCTCTCCTTGACAATCATAATTGTATCAGATTCTCTGATAATCTAGTAATCCATTGACCATTCCAAAAACCTGGTGAAATAGGTACCTTGACTTTGGGATGGGGTTCGAGAAGGAAGAATTGGCTCCTAGAGTATATTTAAATATACCAATCGGTTGTGGATATCTTGACTAAACCCTAAGGGAACCTTGAGATTTTAGGGAGAGATTGGGTTTGGTGTAGAACACTTTCATCTAGAACAAATATTGGTGCACCTGGCGCTTGTCAATATTATTCACAATACCCGAGAGCTGAGACTTAGTCAACATGTGGCTTGAGTGTAGTGCACTCATCATAATCCATTCATCCCTATTGAAATTTGACGGTCTGTGAAAGTAAGAAACGTTAGTGCGATTATTTAGGGATGAGTAGAGGGCACATACATGTGTCCATCTCTAGTTCAATCTTTGATTCAGTCCTATTGGAGTTCAATTTTAAGTTGTTGGAGATTCTAGGTTAGTGGAGTTTCCTGATTTGGGGTGAACAAGCGCTTGCGTGGTACTATAATGGGAAGTGCACGAGATCCCAAGGATACCATTCACCATTTTATCTTCAATTGAGAGTTCGATTAAAGCCATGCATTGAGAATCTATCATATCCGGCTAAGGAACACTAACGCATGGAAACAATTTCCATGCATGAGCACGATGCTCTAGGGTTTTGATGTTATGGTTTTGATGTTATGCCTAGGGCACATCATCGTTAATATATATGTTATATATTCCTATCCTTCCTATAAAATAGATGTAGGGTACATAGATTTATATTTGTTGGCAAGTTTTACTTTTTGAGCTATTACTTGATATATTTTCTTCTTTCCATATTTAGTAGAAAATAGATGTGGTCGAGTTGAGATATAGTATTTTTGTTTCAAAGTTTCTAAAGTATACTTGTAGATTAAGTTACTTATATTTCTATTTGATTGAAGCTTTTAGGTTTACCTAACTTGTATTTGGGTTAATTTTTCAATCACTTACCATGGAGCTTTGAAAATTGACAAAGGAGAACAAAGGACACTGGTTTGGGCCCTGGAATTAAATAATCACACATGGTTAATGCTACATTCTTGACATTTCTATATTCTATACGAGATTTATGATTCTGGAACGAGTATCTCCCCTATAGGTTTGGTGGTCAACCTAGAACAACAGGAAAACCAAGGTAATGATTTTACTTAAAGTAAATAGATGATGAGTGTGACCTAGAGCGTGATCACTTCGCTATTTTTAACCAAGAAGCTCAATTCTAGCCTCTGGTTTAAAAATTAGATCCTACAGGATTTAGATAACACAAGCGAAGAAACTTCGAGATGTGTGCCATTATCATCTAAATACTCTATTCAATAGATCCAACATCGTATTGTTGAAATAAATGAATCAACATCTTAACAAACAAGAATATTTTGCATTAATATCAAATAGAAAGGACATTACAACCATAAGTGCAGTTGATTTTGTAGAAAATCTCAAGTTGTTAAAATCATCCTTTGCCCATCGCGATATGCACCTCGGTCATCCTATGTATGGATAACTACTTACTCCAACAACATAAGGGAATAATCAATATTATCAAAGAAACTAGCCATTACCTCTAGCATATGAGGAGGTTATTATAGGAGAGGGGGGTAAGTTGGAGTTCTCATTGGAGTAGAATTTAAGGCCCTAAAAGTGCCATGGAATTCTCATGTATTTTCCATGTCATAATATATAAACCAATCAAAATCCTTTGGAACAAAGGCGTTGACAAAATATTTTTGGAAAGAGAAAAGCACTTTAAAACGTATTTTTGGAAACCCTTCTTATGATTTTGATAATTTCATTTATGCAACCTCATTTGAATCAGAATTAAATTCCGGATGTGGACCTTCCATCTCCATAATTTTGAAGTTCACGTTGATAAAATCATATACATTAAAAAGCGTGTTGACTTGCTTTTTAATGTAATATGATGCCATCAAACCTATAAAGTTTTAATGATGCATGATTATTTTTATTCTATCTATATCTTCTGCATACTTGCCTTCTCGTTTCCATCTATTTTCTATTCTCATAAAGTAACACGAGATCCATTAAAACAGCGGTGTCTTCAATACGCTCTTTTGTTGATTGGCAAGTTACGACTCCAGCTCACGATGAACAGGTGGTATATTCTTGTCATGACTCCATTTCCCTTTCTTGGGTGATATTGTTCGGAAACAGTGTTGAAATATCCTTGATTTCTCGTTAGACGTTCGTCATTCGATTGCGATCTCTGGACGTCTTGATGGGCAATAACCAGTTCTGCAATAAATGCGCAGTTATTTTTCTCTTTCGACCGTTGTTGTCATCATTTTCTGTTCTGTTTATTCATAAAATAAAACAGCAATTACAGCTTTGCAATCAAACATAAAGAGTAATAAAGTTGTTTATGGTCGATTTCGCCGTCTTTCAGTTTAGCATGCCCGGCGATAAATCTTGTGCGCGGTTTCGTTCTTGCAAAGCATATCGATAAACCGGGGATGTCATCCTTTACCGCTAAGCGACCTTTCGTCTGATAATACCAGTCTGGCATTTTCTGTTTTCTGGTTTTGTCGAAACCACATGGGAATAATCTTTAACGAAAGCATCTGTTCAACTCGAGTGCATTGCCTGGGTTGGAGGTATCTTCTGCATTTGCTGTGAACTCATACATCCTATTTTTGAATGTAACATACATCAGATATAAAATATCGTTGATTATTAAGACTTATATAAGTTCGACTTGTGAAAATTTTATTTGGTTACATGAGATGGATCATGTACATAATTTTTCAATAGCATGAGCTTGATGTAATTTTAATGTTGAGTTGTAAAAACTTCGTGATAGCTACTGGAGATCTAATTGTGGATACTTTTACCCACCTCAAAGGTCCCACAATATCTAGGAGATAACAGCATAGTTTCAGAGTCTAAGTGTGCTATTCTTGGTCTTGAATTTAGAAAATTCTTGATCTCTTACTTACTGACTTCATTATGATTTCTTTTCAAATCTACATAGCTTTTATGAAGATCTTGGGTTGTTTCAAAAATTAACCTGCGTGACCACTTTCAGTTTCCTTTAACATATTTGGTCCCAATACTAATCTGTCTTCATGATGATCTGTGAGGTACCTACCATATTCTTCCATACATGAATTCGAAAGGTCTCATTTAATGGAGGTTTGATATCCATTGTTATAATCAAATTTTACTAAGTACGGAGATAATCCTCTCATTTGTTTGTTTGTCTTCCAACATATGTCATAGCATATCCTCCAATATTTGATTGGTCTCTTTGTTTGACCATTAGTTTGTGGTTGATAGGATGCACTAAATTTTAACTTTGTTCCCATGTTTTTCAAGCAACCCTTTCCAAAATTTTGGATGTGACATTTGCAATTCCTATAAAAGTCACAATTTTTTAGGTATCCCTTGAAGTTTGAAAATTTTCCTCGTGAATATTTGCAATGTTTATAGCCTTGAAAGTAGATTTGGATGGGGGATAAAGTGTGTTTCTTTACTAAGTTTTCAACTGACATAATGGAGTCATGTTGTTTCATTGTCTTTGTTAGTCCGGTGATGAAATCATAGTCTCCCATTTCCATTCTAAGAATGGGCCAGAAGTTTAACAGCAATAGAATGTTGATGAGATTCTTAACTTGTTAGCACTCAAGACATCTAGATACATATTATCGTGCCACAACTTTCATATTTTTCTAGTAAAAAGCATTTCTTAGCAACACAATAATCGACTTTATAACCAAGATGACCAACTATTGGCTTTTAGAGTACGCTCATCTAATACAAAAAATCAAATTTATATCATTAGGTATATAAATTTTTCCTTTAAAACAACAATAAATCTTGTTTTTCTATTGAAGAACACTTCTCATCCAATTTTTTAGTTTTTTCACTTTTTCCAATTTGTTGACCAACTTTATTTTGATGTGTACGAATTGTTAAATTATCTCAAAGCATCAAATATTTTGTTTTTTTCCCTTTTAATATGTGTAATCTCAAAATAAAAATTAATTAATAAATGCTAACCATCTTGCTTTTCTATAATTTATATTATGTTGATCAAATTTATATTTTGAGCCTAACATTATTTGTCCTTAACTGAAAATTTCTCCCTGTAAAGTCATGTCCACATTTTTGAATTCATGAATGATAGTTTGCTAGTTCTAGATAGGCAGTATCATAATTAATTGATTGATTGATAACAAATGACATAGAAATCCTGCATCAAAACTCCCCCTAGACCTTCATTACATGCATTTTGCAAGCTTTTTACTTGGGATCAGCTTGTTTGGAGTGGAGTTGTGGTCAAAGTTTTTTAACTTGTCAAGTTGTCTTAACACTTTCCATTCCATTCAAACTTAATCCCCTTTCTTAAGCAGAAGTAATTGGACATCAAGTTTAAAATCCCATCATCTATATGGTAGCATGTGATGCCCATAAAGGATCTGACTTATTCTATATTTTTGGGGGATGTACTAAATTATTGCCTTTATATTTGTTGGATCAACTATTAAAAATTCCTTCTTTTGATCTTGCAGCTATCTGAGATAATGATTTTTTTCTAGTAAAATGAACACTTTTAAATTTAGCATATATTTCATTATATGCAAAGTTTTAAAGGTACATGCAAATGTTAGTACATGATATTCTTTTACTCTTCAAGTATACCATAATATACTTCTATAAATACAATAATTTTTATCAAGAATGGTCTACATACACACATTGTTCTTAAGGCACATAAATGTAGTTGGTGCATTAGTAAGCCCAAATGGGAGGTAATACAAATTTGTAATGTCATAATGTGTGTGAAATGTTGTTTTATGAATGTCGTCATCCTTAATTTTGATATGATGATATGTGATCCACTGATCAATTTAGAAAAAAAGGAAGCTCCTTTGACTTGATCAAACAAGTCATCTATCACAGGAACTCGATATTTAATTTTTGGTAATATTATTAAGTTGTTTATAGTTCATGCACAATATCAATGTACCATCCTTTTTGTCACAAACAAAACTAGTGCTCCCCAAGGAGACACACTTGGCCTTATGTTTGTCCAGATTTCACATGCAATTTAATTTTCCAACTCCCATTAATTCATGAATACTCATCCTATATGGAGCTTTTCATCCTTTGTAGGCTCGGGTATAAGTTCAATTGTAAAATAAATATCCCTCCCGGAAGTGTAGTATCTCTTGTGAAAAACATCTTTATATTGTTCCAATATAGGATATTCTTCTAATGATGGTTGTGTTTATCATCGAAATATATTTCTTAGACGATGAACATATGACATCCCCTTTTCTAAAATATTTCTTCATTTTTTATTACAAAAGTTGTCCAACATATTTCTAGAATTCCCTTAAACCATGTGACTTCCTCTTTATCATTAATAAAATTAAGGACTTTATCGAAATTTTAATATCACTCTGTGATTCTAGCTTGATCCATACATATTAGAAAGGGGATATCATAATATCCCAAAGGTAGAATGTTGATTGAGTGTGGTATGTTGGTGTCTATAAAGTGTAGGATTCATAATTTGGAATTGACTTGTAGTCTTGTAAATATGTACATACTTTTCTTTTTGCAAGTTGTTTTCCCAAATTTGGCAAAAAATAAAAAAATAAAAATAATATAGAAAATCAAAAAGAGGTAAAAGTCCTAAAAAGAAAGATCAAGGGACTTGAAAAAATAATATGCCCGAAAAAAAAGAAATAAAACATGAAAGTGAGCAAGTCAAATGCCACTACTTTTCTTGATGATTATGGAAAATTATCGATAAAATTCCATAATCCATGATGAGTTAATTGCTTAATCTTGACTTTTCATGTTTCAAATTTTTAATGTTGTAGAATAGTGAATAAAAATTATTCGAGAGGTTTAATCCTAACTAATTAGTAGACGGAAGAGAATAAAGAGGTGCTCATCGGTTTAATCTGAGCCCTTAGATGATATAAAGGTAGATTTAGATAGTTTTTTACTGCTTTCGAGAAGAATAAAATGTTAAAGAGGTTGCTGACTCAAATGCGCCTTTAAAATGGAAGAAAAAAAAATGTTAGTTAAAAGTTTGGTAGGTAGAAAAGTGGGAGAATCATGTAAATACTTTTCACCGGAAAAAATCACTAATTTCGCCTCCCCTATATTTGTGCATTAGACTTTCGATCGAAAGGAGCTTGAAACCTCGACTTCTATTGGGATAGGACAGAACTCCAATGACTATTGATTAAGTTTTTAATTCTATATTAATCCCCAATTATCATTGTTTGCCACTTCATTCACCCATCACAACTCAAAGATACATAATATCATTTGATTAACTGCCTCCATTTCATAAAGCATACAAACCCTCGAAAAACATCACATCCTGGTTAAAGTGGTGAAATCATCAAATGATAAACTTGACAAGGTTTTCCTTTTATGGTCATATAAGTATGTATTTCTTGGTGTTTTCATTTCCTTTTCTGTTAAATTCTAATTTATCTATTAATTCCGTAAAAAGTCCTTGTCCTATTGTTATAAATCACTTTTATTTTATTATCCCTAAAAACCCACTACCTCTGACTTTTGTGCCAAAGTAATTACCCCACATGTGAAAATAAATCCCAAAGATAACTTCCTTTGGAATAAAACTATATATTCAAATATCTCGCTCACTGGTTTTAGACCATTCAAAAGTCTAATAACTATATAATAAAACTAAAAATATGAAACACCACATTTGTTATATCAATGTATTTAAAATGTATGAAAACATTACCACATTACCCTATTACATTCTATTGTAAATATATCACGCCTTCAAAAAAATACATTTTCCCCTGCGAAGCTTAACCAATTGTGCCACCTTTATTCATATCTAAACCCAAAGGTTTACACTTATTAACCCACCTTCACTTTCATTTACCATATATATAAACTCCTTTATATATAATTTTCCCAATAAAACCTTTTTTAGTATACATGGGTATCATTATTGAACCATACCCCCACATCCATATAACCTTTCCATTATAAAAATTTGGTTATAAATTTGTCTAATACAAAGGTTTATATACTATATCTCGAATCATATAAGTAGGGCCCCCACTCATCTTTCTTGCAACTCTTTAAAATATCTTGACCATTCGCATCATCGAAACAAAAATCCAAAGTGTGCGTTCAATTTTGACGCTACGAAATTGATCGATGAAATTTTGTTTAAAATCCCGCTGATAAAAGTTATGTTATGCTGAAGCCGCTCGGTACAACGTGTCATATTCGATACGATCGAGTTCATTTTAGAAAACCACTTACCATGCCAATGCGATGTGAAACCCACTAGTGGTTTCGCATTCAAAAACAAATCTTCCTCTGCGCCTTTGAATGGACCTACAATAAATGCTACATATAATGGTTTATCTTGAAAAGGTTAAACTATTGAATAAATCATTGTTATTTATATGCATTCGGACACAATACAAAAACCACATGACTAACATGAGAAGTTCATTGTTCGGTGGTATTTATCAGGTGAAACCTGTTTTCATAAAAACCACCATTTGAAGACTATTTGAAGTCAATTTTCTTGAATCGGCAGTAAGGGAATCACCCAAAAACCGAGAAATCCTTAGTTTAGGCTATCAACATACTGTCGAATCGGGAAATTTTCGAGTCTACTTTGCAATTTCATAATTTCTTATTTATCCAAGTGAGCCAATTAAAGATACCAAGGTAAAAGTGCCATCAATTACGTACCGGAGCCTTGGAAAAGAAGGAAAACCCTCGCAAATTTTTCAAAATTTTGTTTTAAAAATATCATTTTCTAAACCAATTTCGTTGAGAGACTCTGAAGACAAATTACACCGGTTCAAAAGGTTTTGAAACCAGCAGAAACCTTAAAAACGCACCCCCAGTCAGTCATTGAGAAAACATGCATTTTCTATCTTAAGTTATTTTGTGTGCCCTAAATTTCAAAATTGAGCATTGAATTTCCCAATGACTATCATCCTTGCCATCAAATTGCTCAATTGCACCCTCTTTTGAAAAAATCCACTACAACATTGTATAATATTTCTATGAATTCATTCAAAATAGCAAAAGAAATTCACACCTAAGGTTGGAGGATCAGCTCTTTGTTGTTAAGCCTAGAGGGTCAAAACCTCCTAAAGCAGTCTGAGAAAAAATTCCATGGTCTACTCACTATCTTTGCTAAGTCCACTATCAACTTTGTAAATCCTCTTCAACCTCTAGTGTCAGAGTGAAGAAATTATCCCTCTAGTTGACTTGGATTATAAAATTGTGAGTCTCTACGGTAGGGAATTTAATCTATTAGAAGTACATAATTGGTTTTCATGAGAAGTTTTTGGGCAAGGAAGAAATGCCTATATGGAATACAAACTTGCCTAAATATATGTCCAGGTGACACATCCTTGTCGAGGACTTAATAAGACCTGACGATATTGTCCCATATCAAAGTTCCATTGTAAATAGTGACGGAAAACCTCTTTTCCTATTCACTGGCGAGTCAATTAATGAAATGTTGCAATTACAACTTGACCCTAGGGCAGTCCCATTACCCATTGAAGCCACTGACTCAGTGTATTTTGGGGTGGTATTTCCCTAAAAAAATTCATGATCTTTCGAACTTCATGCCCAACCATGTAGATATCCCAAATTTGAATCCTCCCATATTCCACTTCCCCCACCTACATTCCCGAGGTTTAGACATGTTATTTCAATGTTATCCCTTCATCTTAGGATAATTTACGTGTTTTACTTACGAGTCTATCCTTGGATTTTTTATCCCTCATCCCCTGGTGAGCCTCACACTATGGTCTTTGATTTTACCAAATTTATTGTTGATTCCATATAACCCGATTGACAAAGCCTTCTGCTTGAAGGGGTGTTTAGATATTCCTCCTATTTATTCCATTTGTTCTTATTTTCACAAAACGGATCATTTTCTATAGCACTACGAGAAGATGAATGTAGAGGGCCAACCTCTGTCGATTGTGTTAGGGTCTTTGTAATTTGATTTGGCGGATACAAACTACAAAGCCAAAATGTACCACTTTGAGATTGAGGATCTGGCCCTCTGAATCCGGAGAGGGATCTACTCCATAAGTGTGTTTAAAGATGTGATCTTTGAGCTTGGAATGTGATATTAGGCTAGCTATGAAGAGCATGGGTTTGTTTAGTTTTGGTTAGGCAAGGACATGTGAAGGTGAAGGGAAATTTAGATGAAGGGTGAAAGTGTATGCGAGTGAAGAGATGATTCGGTGAAAGATAGGCAAGAAAGCGACTCAATCCATTGGGCTATGGAAGTCATAAGAGAGTTTAATTGGACGACGAGGTTCAAGAGTGATCCATGGAGCAAGTCATCTACGTCGAAGGATCTATTTAAAGTTGATTTTATGGAATGAAACAAACGGGGAATGAAGAACAAAACAAATGAAAAACTAGAGCGACTGAGATCAAGTAAGTGCTGAAATTATCTTGCTTTGGCATACACTTAAGGAAAGACATTAGAGTAATATGATGTCGAGGTAAGTGCTTTGAAACTAGCCTGCATTAATGTACTTTCAATAGAAAACATTAAAAAATGCTCGAATAGCTTAAGATCGGGTAAGGACTTTGAACCTATCTTGCTTTTAGCATATTCCATGAGAAAACACGGATGATAAACATAAAGAGCCAATCTAATATTAGGTAAGTACTTTGATACTAACTTCTTCAATGTACTTCGTAGCTTTCAAAGGGAAGAAAACATAGAAAATAAAGCTTATCGGTGAGAGTAGGGTCACGGTTAAGAATAATCCTAGCTCTGTATTTGTTGTTCTTTTATGGGAAAGTGGAAAGAATGAAAACACGAAAGAAAAATAACAATTGACTATGAGAAACACATCACCATTGAAATATATCGAGGATCCCATAAATCGACAACATTTGATGTTCAAATATTTACAATCTTGAGTACGAGGTGGGTCTCTACAACCAAACTTCTCATTTCCCACCGACTTATGTATCTTGATTGCAACGGGCTTCAACAAACTATTAACATGCAATCGGATATCCAAAGACCAACCATTACAATGTGAGGTCCTCCCGAAATTATAAGAAAATATGGAAGTGGGGGAGAATTTCTAAGGGGTCGAGTATCATTAATTCCATAATCAAGTACAATTCTAGCCTTTGAAAACCATGCAGGCATAGGCGGAATGGTCCCAACTTGTAACCTCTACTGCTCATTTTTACGCTTTTGAGGCTTAATGGTCAAAGATTGACTTAATTTTATTTTTATCTTTTAAAATAACTTTCTTTAATGATTAGAAATAATTTCTTTTGATTTGTATTAATTGTTCGGTACATCTTTTGCAAAATATCTCTTGTCTGGCTATTAACTAGACTTCTTTTGATTTCCCTTGAAAGTCTAGGGTGTCTTTTGGTAGTGGAGAAGGTTGGCTTTTGGTGCTAGAGAAATTGGCATAATTGGCGATGGAAGCTTTCTTGGACTATGATGTCGTTGTACCTAAAACACTTTTTTTGTTTCACTTTTGGTCTGTGTTTTTGAGCCTAATTAGGCGGTCTAAATGTGGTCTTCCAAAATGTATTTTATGTCCTTTAGTCCTTGGATTCATGTCACCAATCTTCAATAACACACTTTTAATCCTTCAATTTATAGAGCAGCATATATACCACAGGTTTGATGCCGAGGAGGGTTTAGATCGGGGTTTTAACAGTCCTTTTTTGATAAAATGCCTTAAAAACATTGTCGAGGCATCTTTTACCTGCAATATTTGTCCTGGGCCCGTATTACGTGTTTCAAAATACCATGCATCGCGTAGCAGCCAGTGCATTTTACGACCTTTGATACCTCGAACACAATAAACACATTAAAAAATCCCTTGGGGAGTGGGAGAAGGTGTTGTGGAGGACCGAGGATGGTGGTGTGATGAAGGGAATCATGGTGCGGTGAAAGACGACGGAGAAATCATGAGAGAGGTGGAAATTGCGAAAAATGGCGAAAAACGAGGTCTGACGAAGTTTTGTGGTGAGGATGATTGCAGGCATTCGGATCACACAACCGACGTCGATGGTCAAGGATCATTGATGAACTCGTTTGGTGGAGGGGACCGAAGGAATGATGAGAATGGGAGGTGAGATTGTATTATGGCCGTCGGATGAAAAAAGGATGGTGGGGGAGCAATGGATGAGATTGGTGAGAAGCAAAGTGACATAGTGCATAATAAGTCCGGACGGAAATCCAAATCGGAAAAGATCCTACGGTCTAGATTAAACGATAAAACACAAAACATAAGAGGGTGGTAAGACAAAAAACCACTTTAGTATTCGCGCGGTCGAAGCAGTGGTTCCTTAAAATTCATGCAATTCCATTCGGCATGCGCCAGTGGCGATAAGCGCATATCGCGCAGCTTTCGAATGCTAACATTCGGACAGTCTACGTGATATGCCTCTCGTGATCGGATGTGGGATAGAAATATCTCACGCGGTGAAGATAAGGCATGATGGGGGAAAGGTGCGAGAGCGGTATGATCGAGGTTTAATAAATTTGTTCGGATACTGCTCGGATGAGCAGTTGGGATTTCATGGATTAGCGGTGTTATATGTTGGGCCACGGAGCTCGTTGTGAGCCCATCGGATCATCAAATGGGCTGACTCGGATGCGAAGGCGGGGCATAGTGTTTTCAAAAAGGGGAAAGGTTATATGGTGGCGGAAACGAATCGTAAGTAAGATGCGGTAGCTGCAGATCTCCCTTGGGGCAGAAATAAGGTAAAACTCAGGCAACATCAAACCGAAGCAGCCCTGCTTGGCTTCAGCCTACGAGACATCGAGAAGAGGGCTCTCTCGGGTCTATCTAGGCAAAAGGTCTTCAAAGGAAATTTGAGATGACCTATAATAGATGCGATTTTAGGCTAGGTAAACAAATGGAAGGATTTGATTTAAATTTTTTTGGGTTTTTTTGTTGGAAAAATAGGAGTAACAATTTTGGAGGGCTTGGGGGATGAGGCCGGATCATCGCGGTCGGGTGGGGCGAGGTGGCGTTAGTCTTGATGCTTTTGATTATGTGTATGGATGAATCAAAATGATAAGGAGTGAAGAGGGCAAGGGAGAACAGGATCATCTCAAAAGCTGGAGAGAAAACATATAAAAGTAAAACAAATTTAAAAGAGAGCTGGAACAGCAGATAATTGATTACCACCTCATTGCTCATTCATTTTAAGTTTCAAAAGGAAAATAAGGGAATGACGTCAACAATTAAAGTACAAATAATGAAAAAACTACCATCAAAAGCTGAAAGCCACAAGATCCCAATGGTCTTGCAAAACCTAAGATAACTTTCCTTGGCGGCGTCAAATATGTTACAATAGTGTGCCAAACGTTTCCCAAGAGTCCAACCCTGAAAGTGTCTCAGAAAATACAATAAATAGACAATTCAAACCCCTTCCCATGCCTCTAGGGGTCGAGCTCATGCTTCTAGGAGAAGTTTGAAACAATTCTAAACAAGGAGCTAAAATCTAGGCAGCCAAACAACTTGCCTCTAAAAGGAAGGAAACTGATTCATTCACTCAATTTTCACTTTTTAGTGAATGAATCATCTAGAACAAGTAAATACATGCCAAAATTACATCATGTTTACCAAATTAAATCAAGCTAAATCAAAAATTACATCATGAGGTGAAACTAGTCAAAACTGGTCGAGTTTCTGAGCTGGAAGGTGAAAAATAGGCTGAATTCCTCTATGCGCCGCGCTCCAAAGCTCTATGCGCCGCGCTACTTTGGACCTGCTTTTGGAGCCCTTCCAGAAGTCCAAATTTAGATCATGATAGCTCGTTGGAAAGCCCTGGATGTATGCTATCCAACCCAAGTGGAATTTTTCAATTTGGAGCTCATGTGCCCCTCCAAAAATTCAATCTCCCAAAAGCACTTCCTGCTGGTACAAAAGGTGGCAGAAAGGTGATTTTCATGGTGTTTTTGGCCCTTAAGTCCACCCAGAACTTGATGAAATGCTTCGGCCATTTCTGAGCATGCATAAATTACCATGAAAAATCGAAAAATGTAAATTTTTTCTCCAAAAGATCTCCCAAACGTAAGCGCACGTCAGGTGGTGCGACGCGTCGGGCGAAAAAACCTGTTTTGTGACCAAAATTTTCAAAATGACAAAAAATTCTCCAAATTTGCTGAAATTTGGAGAGAATATTCCCCATCATGCCTCATGCTCAGCCAATGAAGCCTCGGCCAAGATCCGGAGTGGATCAGGCCGCTTTCACCGTTTCAGTGCTTTGCTCAACCTTGCCTTTAGGATCTTCATCTTTGCTCTGCAAACGTGCGTGCGGGCCCAATAGTGATTTTTCATATGACGGAGCATGTCTTTGTCCCTGTTGGCCTTTTCCAACAACTTCTCGAGATGAATGTTAACATGTGTGAGGCAGGTCTCTCGTTCAACCGGTGTCATGTCACCTGGTCTCTTCCGGGCCAATGCACGGTCCTCCCGGATTCGCCGCAACTCTACAAGTGTATGCTGATCCTCTAGTTGCTTGTTCCGATGCTCCAGGTAGTTTATCACCCACTTTTCTCTCTACAATTTCTCTGTCAAAGTGCCAATCTCAGCTTTCTGCTCCTGGATGACCTCCCTCAGCTTCGAGCTAGGAGAGCTCGCATCAACATCGATGGGTATAAAATCAATGTCTCGGCCATCCTGAAGGGCCCTCATCGTGCATAGGCCTCTTGCCTCTATCCTGAACCTGTACCTGTGCTGATGTTGAAGGAGAGACCCCTTCCACACCAGGTGGAGATAGTACTCGCGCTGTTGATGAAGTCAACGAGACCCCTTCCACCCCGGGTGGAGATAGTACTCGTCGTGTCGCTGCAAATAAGGCTATGTGGCCTCGCTAATATGTCACATACACTGGAGCACTGATATGCTCAGTCTCAGGAATATCAAACTGGTGTGAAGGTTGTCCCTCATCATGAACTACCTCGGGAGGTGGCTGTGGCGCTGCAAAGAAGTCACGGGAGATGAACTCATCCCATGTGATGCCTTGCTGTCCGAGCTGATGTACCACCATGATTTTGATCAGCGCGTAATGATATATGTTGTTATGCTGCTGTGCTGGGGTCTTCTTCTGTACAAGAAACTTCATCCGCTCTATGTTACGGTACATGAATTATGGAATTCTCATCAACCGCACTCTCGTGAAGTGCATCAACAGCTGGATGTGATATGCATACAAGCGTGAAAAGCGCCCTTCACATTTGAAATAACGAATGATGAGTTTCATCAATGGTGCATACTCATCCTTCAGAAATCGGAATGGAAATACCCTGCTCAGCTGCCTCGTATATCCAGGTTTGATATATGGCTCATAATAGGCTCTATCCAACTGCTGCCGCTTATTCCACTCTTCCCCGATGTTTGGTATCCCAGTCGCCTCTGAAATGGTCTCTGGTGACAAAGTAAAATCCACCCCAGCAAGGTTTACATGACGGTTATGAAAATGCAAGACAAATAGGCGAGCTAACTCATGATGATGCTGAGTTTGGGAAATCATCTCACAATAATGGAAACATGACTGATGCTGAAAACAATCCATTGCAAGCGGGCAAGCCTGCAATTGGGTCAAAGAGGTGGGTTCCTCCCTGACATGCCTGCCACTTTTGTGAGACCTCCTTGGCACATTAACCTCTGTAGATGAATCACTGTCTTGCTCATACCCCTGTTCATATGGAGAATCTGTCTCTGACATGATGCTGAAATGTGTTTGTCAACTGTATGCTTGGTTGGTTAGAAAATGAGCAAGTTGGTGTATTTGTTTCAATGCCCAAACGTGTCACACATATATATCGAGATGCTATAATAAATACCTAGTGGGAAAAGGACTATCAAGTGAGTTTGAACATGAAGGCAGCCACTGCTTGACTGTATGGGGATTTTACAAGTGAATAGGAATGAGTGTAGTGATGGGGGGGGTAGTTATTAGGAACAAGAGTGAAAATGAAATGGCAACATATATATGAGTCAAATGAAATCAAGGACAAAGAAATAGTCCTTGCAGTGTCTGACAATTAGGCTTTGTCAATGGGGGATGTAGGAATAGGTAATAGGGTTTGGGAACTCAAAACATGAGAACAAAGGGTAAAGGGATATGGGGACAATGAATATGGGACTGTGGGGCTATAACAACAATGATAATAGCAGTGAGACAATGATATGATAATAACAGTGACAAAAACTCCAATAACAATGAAATGAGATTGTTTTGACAAGTTGTAGCTTTGACACCCAAATTCAAATTACAATTATCTCTTCCTCAAACCCTATGGAGCAAATTTTGGAATGGATGTAGGGTTAAATATTTCACCATTAAACACTTGTTTTCTCCACTTCTAAACCACCATAGCATATCCCAAAAAAAATTTGGCAGGCGTTAACACACTTACTTGGAGCTTGGAAGATTATTTGAAATTGAAAAATCACCAAACGTTGATGAGTTTGAGCTGGAGGGCTCAACGCGCCGCGCGCACTCCCAGTGCGCCGCACTCACACAAAAATACACTGCAAACTTTCACCCATTGCACTGCGCGCATTCTATGCGCCGCGCCTCCTTTGTATGCGTCGCGCACAATGATAACACACAGTCCCGACCCTTGCAAACTGAAATTTGTTCTCCCACCTCCCAATTCGACTTTGCAATGAGAATTTGTGAATGTAATTTGACAAAAATGATTTACATAGCCTTGGAACATATCTTGCAAGAGTTGGTTTTAATTTTTACTTCCTCCACAACTCACTTTGTAATGTTTTTCATTTGGCACTTTATCATTTCATTAAACTTCTGTCTTTTGGCTTTTCACTGATTTTCTGAGTTTGGACTGATGAAATTAGTTGATTTTTGCAGGGATGTTGGCGTTTGGACTTCGGAAAAGATCAGAGGCTGCATTGAAATTTTTATGGCGGGAAAAAATACATGATTATTACAAAAAATGAATTCGACAATTTCTTATTCAAAACAGAGTTTTGAACAAGAAATGTCCTCAAATGTGTTTGATGATGACAATTTGAACTAAGAACCTCTTCAAAAACCATCCTCATGGCCTACGGGCATTTATTAAACATATCAAAAGACTGAACCCTAGACTCTAAAACTAAAAAACTCTTGTTGACGAAAATAATCATTTATGACCATAAATGACATGAACTAAACTTCGATGAATTTTGCGGAGTTTTAATTAGCCCAGCAGGTACAAGCGTGAGGGAATACAAGAAGACCAAACACTTTCGTCAGTCAATGGCATGCCCCTAGCGAAAAGCAACGAAGTGAAGTGAGCGAGACACCTAAAAATGATATGCAAAAAGTGAAATGATCTCTGACGGAGGGTTGTAAGGACCGACTCTAACATTGGCTCCAATCGGGATGGTAGCTCCAAGGAGATGCCAAGAACGGCAGATCTCTGGAAGAGCTAGACAGTGCCTTCATACATTGGGCAATGGAGTCATTATTTCAACAGATAACACAAAACCTTTGACACATTTATTGACCGAAAACTTGACTGAAACCGATTCAACTTTAAAACTGAAATAACTGATAAAACTAACTTGACAAACTTCAAACCAACTAACCTCCTTCTTCAGAATTATAGCCTTCGCTTCGGGCCCCAGACTGAAGAAAAGAGATTAGTACACACTTGCGATGAAACAGAAGTAGAACGATATATACAATGACAATGAAATCAACAGAAAATACTCAGAAATGGTATCGCTTGAGCAGCCGACCATTGATCGGCCCTCCAGGACAATCATCGCCGTTCATTTCCTTGAGAAGAAAGGCGTTCTGACCACGATACGCTGCAATCTTAAAAGGGCCTTTCAAAATATTTTCAAATTTTCCGTGCTTACCCTTATCTTCATTTCGAGCATCCCACTTCAAGACCACCTCATCCAGCTAAAACTTATCTGCTTTCACCTTCCTGTCATAAATCTTTTTGATGCACTCTTGCAACTTGAATGTATTTTGAAAGACTTCCTCCCTTGTTTGTTGTAAGTGAATCATTTGGTTTATCCTTCTTTGCATGGGATCTTCCTCACTACTGGCCTCCTGAAGCAATTTGACTACCGGGACAGCAAGAGAAGTGGGAAACACTGTGTCTAATCCATACACCAACTCAAAGGGGGGACATACCGATGGATTTTTTCTGACTTACCCTATTAGCCCAAAGCGCATTTACTAATTTCTTGTGCCAGCCTTTCTTATTGATTTCCAGCAATTTCTTAATGATATTTACCAAAGACTTATTGGAAGACTCCGCCAAGCCATTTCCTTGCGGATGGTAGGTAGTCGAATGTCCCAAGCTGATGTTATACTTATTGCAAAATTCAACCATCCTTTTTGACTTGAAGGTCGTTGCATTATCTGTGATTATCTTACTAGGACAACCAAAACGTGAAAGAATGTTATTCTCAAGAAAAGAAATAATTACCACATCCATAGCTTGTCTGGTGGGAATTGCCTCGATCCACTTCGTGAAGTAATCCATTGCTGTCAATATCCATCTATGTTGTCCTGAAGATTCCGGATGGATTTCTCCAATGAAATCCAATCCCCACTGCTGAAATGGTGCACTAACTTCAATTGGTTTAAGAGGCAAAGGCTGTAATTTCTGCTTCCCTTCGAAAATTTGACATTCGTGACAATTCTTAACAGCCTTATATACATCAGAAAATAAAGTAGGCCAATAGTATCCCGCTCTCAGAATCTTATTAGCTGTGGTTTTCCAAAATAGATGGCCCCCGCAGTCTCCTCTATGAAAGTCCTCCAAAAATCTTTTGGCTTCTTCCTCTACCAAACAATTCAATAACATTCCACCAGGGTCTTTCCAATATAATGCAGAATTCAAAATACAAAACTTTGCAGCCCTCAACTTCAAGGTTCTACTCTTATTTCTAGGCATCCCGGGTGGTGGAGACAAATTCTGAAGTACATATAAAATGTCAGCATACCAAGGGGAAGAAACAAAGATATTAGATACCTGAAATGATGTGCTTTCCTCATCCTCATCAGACATAGCAGCGATCAAATTTATGTCTAAAGCATGCAGATTTGTTTCAGCCATGAGCTTGGCTAATCCCTGTCCTTTGATAAGCTTGGTCGGTTTAATCTCCACATCATATTCTAACAATGTGGCGATCCACTTACCTCGTCTTCCTTCCAGATCTGCTTGTACCAAAACATCTTTGACCGCTGTGTTAGGAACGTAAGCTATAATGTGGGAATGCAGTATATACACACGAAAATATTTCAATGCCTTCACAAGAGCTAAAGCCTGCTTCTCAATGATGTTGTATTTTAAGGCTCCATCCCTTATAATTTGACTGAAAAAAGCAATGGGCTTCTCAAATCCATCTCTTTTCTGCATTAAAACAGCTGCCAAAGTGTGCTCAGAAGCAAACGAAAACAAAATGAAGTCCTGTGTGTAATCTGGGCTGATTAAAATGGGAGCTAAAGAAAGAGCTAACTTTACCAAATTGAATGATTTCACCGCCTCTTCCATCCACTTCACTTGGCTGTCATTTTTCAGCATGTTTATGATCTCTCTAAGATGCTCAGCAAGATTTGGAATGAAACGACGCAGAAAATTCATCTTACCATTAAATGACTGTATTTATTTCTTGTTCCGGGGTTGTTCAATTTGCTAGATTGCTTCAACACGTGTAGGGTCAACACGAATTCCGTCTCTCGATATGATGTGGCCAAGAAGTTTTCCTTCATCCATGGCAAACAAGCTCTTTTTCGGATTCAACGAAATGCCATGTTTTCTGCACTTCTGAAAAACAACTTTCAAGTGATACAAATGTTCTTCATCAGAATTTGAAAACACCGTCAAATCATCAAGGTAAACAACCAAAAATACATCTTTCTCATTGGCGAAAGCCATGTCCATTGCACGCTGAAAGGTGGCACCTGCATTATTCAAAACAAACGACATCTTGGCATAATGAAACGTTCCCCATGGAGTGGTGAATGCGGTTTTGTCACAATCGTCCTCATGAACTAAAATTTGATTATATCTTGAATAACCGTCGAGTAGTGACATCCTTGATGCTCCAACTACTCGCTGCAGTATATGGTCCATTTTTGGCAGTGGATAATTGTCCTTCAATGACACCTTATTCAAATTTCTGAAATCAATACACAAACGGATCTCACCTTTCTTTTTCCGAACGGGCACCAAATTGGAAATCCAATCAGAAAATCTGATGGGAACAATGATTCCTGATTTGTACAACCTATTTACCTCCTTCTCAATTGACGACAACAACTTCGGATTAATTCTCCTCAACTTCTGACGGAAAGGCTTCTGATTTGGTTTAATAGGGATAGTATGCTGAATGATATTAGTGTCATACGTCTTTAAATCTGAGTAATCCCAAGCGAAAGCATCAGCAAATGAAGACAACAAACTCACATATTCAGCTCTTACCTCCAGTGACAATGACTTGGATAACTTTACCATCTTCGGGTTTTCAGCTGTCCCAATATTTACTTCTTCAACACCTTTTTCAGTCGGCCTCAATGTCGGTTTGCGGGCTACGTCATCTTGATCAAAGAGTTCCTCTAAAGGAATCAATCCTTTAGGGATGATGTTATCCTTAAGCTGCATCACTTCCATCTGATTTATTTGCATATCATCATTACCATCATCAGGTTCTGTATCTATGGAGGTATCTTTAAAATTACCCTTGTTTTGCAGGAAATCATTAATCTCCTCATCGTCCTGAAAAACTTTCCAACATCTCTGATTATCTGGAACGGTAGGGCGGTGCTTCACATAGATCTCGAACTTATTGCTGGAATTCATTTGGATTCTTAAATTGCTTGCTGCTTTAGCAAGTCCATCAGCAACACCATTTTGGATGCGAGGCACACACGTCAAGGTATAGTCTGAAAATAACTTCAAGATGTCTAAAACTGCATTACGGTAAGCCCTCATGCGAGGATGCTTGGCTTGAAACTCACCCTTTACCTGTTTTATCACCAATTCAGAATCACCATAGACTGCAATTATTTTCACATTCAGCTTTCTTAGAATCTTTAGGCCAGAAATCAGAGCCTCATACTTAGCCTCATTGTTAGAACAATCAAATGCTAGTTTGTAGGAACATACTCGCACATTGCTCGGCACCTTATTCGGAGCGGAAAATGGACTGTGTACCCAAATACCAATTCCAGCACCATCACTACCCACTGCGCCATCAAAGTCCATGGTCCAAAGACCATCTTCATCATCCTCTAAGTGCTGAAATTGTGCCAGCTCTGTTTTTTCTGTTTGTTGTCCATCGTCTTTAGCTGATTGCTCAACAATAGCTTGCTTTTCTTGTCTTTCTTTCTGCAGAAATTTTCTGAAATTCTCGGTAATCTCTGGTATATCTTCTGCTGGAACTAACTGACTATCTATATCATTAAAACTATCAGCAAACAAAACAAAAGACTCTAAGTCTGTATGTACATAATTTACGGGATGATTGATTGGTTTCTCCTTGCTTGTTATCATGTATTTCATCTTCTGTTCTCGATATAACTTTCTCATTTGACCAAAGACAGGAATTGTTGCATAGGAGAAATCTAACTGTAGTGTACCTTTCAACTTTGCTCCCCAAGATCTAGAAAGGAGCATCCCAAATCGGGGAGGAATGTCTGCCACAACCACGTCCATCAAGACATTCTTCGCAGGAATCTGATCTAAGCTTACAACCAAATCTTTGATGAGCCCGATACATCTCACTCGGCTGGAATCAAATGAGTACAAATCATGGTACTTTCGTGTAATGTCTAAACCCAACTTTTCCATGATTTCTTTTGGCATAAGATTGTGCGAAGCACCGGAATCGAACATGGCATTATGCAATACAAATTCATGCAACCTCAAACTGATATAAAAGGGAGGAACATCATTGTCAAGGGACTCACCATCTAAAGCAGGCCCAAATATCAATTCAGGCTGATCATCTTCAATATTCACCGTGTCAAACATTGGATCAAAATTCAGAATTTTAGAGACTTGACCTCTATAACTGTTGTTCTTCATAATTTCTGTCAAAGGAATAGATACCTTCAATTTAGAAATTTCATTCTCCAAACTAAAATCTGAAACCTTTTCAACCTCTTTGACTGGAACTTCTTTCCTTTCAGCCTTATCCTTCATTATGCTTGGCTGATTTGACTTTTCTGCTGATGATGATTTGTTAGCTGCAGGATCAATTGTCTCTTTTCCTTTCTTCTGTGCTACAGGTGAATCTATCTTCGGTGCTGAAGCCTCTTTTCTCTTCTGAATTGGGTTTATGGGCACATCTCTGTTTCTTAATGAGTATTGCTTCTGCTGAGCAGACAAAGCATTCATATACCCTCTTTGGTATTCATTTGATTCTTCCTCAAGAGCTGCATCATTTGCTAAAATAAAATCCTCATCTTTCTGTGCAACTGAACTTTCTGCATACTCTTCATCTTCAGTGATATAAATGGGTAGATCATCAGGAGTAAAGAAGTGGTTTTTCTCTCCTACTACGTCATCGTCATCGTCTGAATCTTGACCCACAAAGTTTTGCTGAAGAGGTGTTTTTACTTGCTACTGGGTTGTCGGCTCTTGTGCTCTCTGTTCACGCTGTTTAATTCTGAATTGTGGCTGCTGCTGGCCACGGTAGTTGGGATTTCAAATCTGCGGTTCAGGCTTATCAAGCGTCATTCTTTTGAACATTTTTTCCATTTCGCGAAGCAAGTGCTGATCTGATGTAGATGTGGAAGCTTCTTCCTTTATGGTCACTCTCTTCTCTGCTTTCAACCTGGCTCTCTTATCATTCAAATTCGCCTCAACACTAACAACAATCTTCTGCATATCTTCCAAGGTAGGCGGATCTCTGTCTCGTAATGAATAAGCCATCTCCGGATCGAAACCATCTGGGAATTTAAGGAGAGCTGACTTTCTAGATGGTCTTAAGTCATCTGGAATTGCATTATAAACTGCATTGAATCTGACAATATAGTCTTGAACGGACTCACCAGGATTGCGCTTGATGCTGTTATACTCAGCATTGATCTGAAGTGGATCTTTTTTAATTTCCCAACGATCTAGAAATTGTTGGTGAAGTTCTGCCATTGTAGTAATGCTTCTTGCTGGAAAAGCTCTAAACCATTTTCTTACCTCCCCTCCGAAATTTTGCACAAAAAGTATCATGGTTACATTCTCTTCATCGATCTCATGAAGATCGAAAAAGTCTGCCATCTTATCTACATGCTGTTGTGCCGGAAGACTCTGCGGAGTGCCATCAAATATTGGAATCTTGCTCTGATAATATGTAGGCATATCATTCAACTGCTGCGGTAACACGAGAGGAGAAAATCGAGCAACCATGGCTCTCGGCTGATTTATAATTTGTCTTGGAGAAACAGGTGGAATGGGAGCAGTAGATGAACGAGGTGTATACGGTGGAGATGGAGGAGGAACTACCGTTGATTGCTGATCAGAGATCTCAGGCTGTACGGGAATGGTAGGGATAAAGGGAGGTTCAGTGGGAATATGTGAACCAGATGCAATTTCAGATGGCCCAAGAGTTTCGGATGCAGATTCAATGAATTCAGGGATTTTGGTTGCCACAATGGAGTTTTGAAGATTCAGAATATAATTATCAATAGATATATTTGCTTGTTCAACTTCTAGATACTTGATAAACTCAGGATTGATGACGGTAGAATCAGTAGCGCTTTCAGACTTGGTTTCAAACAATGATAACTCGAACTGATCGTCAAACTCAATATCTTCAATGTATTAAAAAACAGTGGGGTATGAGTGAGATTTTACCAAAGGAATGATGGGAGCTTCTCGACTGAAAATTCTCGGGATTAAGTTGGGGTTTTCATATACTGGAGGCGGATTTGGATCAGGATTTGATCTAGTATGCCTTTTTGAAGCCAGTGTGTTGATCTACTCAAAAATCCAAAGGGACACAACCGATTATTTTCAGCCTATCGACTTCTAGACTCAATCATCCAAAAGTCCAGGTTGATAATATGTACTGGGTTGATTCGCAAATCAAGTGTCGCATTCACAAGCTAAACCGGAGATCGACTGAAGCATTGTTTATCTACTTCTGCTAATGCATTGAAAAAGCGTTTCGAAAGCTACCTGGCGTGACTTCAGACTCCGTCTATAACTCATGAAATGAACACACCAACAAGCAAACCATTGAAATTGTTTTCCCCAGTATGGTCGCCACTATGTTAGCGCTTGAATCTACCTTAGGCTGAAATAAGGTAAAACTCAAGGCAACATCAAACCAAGCTTAGCCTCGTAGCTAGCCCTACGAGGACAGGAGAGGGCTCTCTCCGGGTCTATCTCGGCAAAAGGTCTTCAAAGGGGCTGAGATGACCTATAATAGATACTGATTTTAGGCTAGGTAAACAAATGGAAGGGTTTGATTTAATTTTTTTGGGTTTTTTGTTGGAAAAATGGGAATGGCAATTTTGGGCTTGGGGATGAGGCCAGATCTTCGCAGAATTTGAATTGGGGAAAGGTAGGCAGTATTCTTGATGCTTTGGATTATGTGTATGGATGGATCAGAATGATAAGGAGCTGAAGAGGGCAAGGGAGAACAAGGATCCTCTCCAAGCTGGAGAAAACATATAAAACTAAACAAATTTAAAGGCAGAGCACTGGAATCAATGAATTCTACCTCATTTACTCATTCATTTAGTTTCAGAAGAAAAAGAAGGGAATGGCATACATTAAAAATTAAAGAACTTACAAATAACTGAGAGAAAACACCATCAAAAAATGAAAGCCACAAGAATCCCAACAGGTGCTGCAAAACCTCTGATCTTTCCTTAGCCAAAAATGCAGAAAATATGTACAATAGTGTGCCAAACCTTTCCCAAGAGTCCAACCCTAAAAGTGTCTTAGAAAAAACAATAAATAGACAAGTCTAACCCCTCCCCATGCCTCTAGGGGTCGAGCTCATGCTTCTAGGAGCAGTTTGAACCAATTCTAAACAAAGAGCTAAAATCTAGGCAGCCAAACAACTTGCCTCTATAAGCTAGGAAACTGATCCATTCACTTGATTTTCACTTTTTTGTGAATGAATCATCTAGAACAACTAAATACATGCCAAAATTAAATCATGGTTACCATATTACATCAAGAGGTGAAACTAGTCAAAACTGGCCGAATTCCTGAGCTGGAAGGTGAAAAATAGGCTGAATTCCTCTATGCGTCGCGCTCCAAATCTCTATGTGCCCCGCTACTTTGGACCTATTTTTTGAGCACTTCCTGAAATCTGAATCAAGCTCATGATAGCTCGTTGGAAATCCCTAGATGTCTTCTATCCAACCCAAGTGGAATTTTTCAATTTGGACCTCATTTTCCCCTCCAAAAATTCAATCTCCCAAAAGTACTTCCTGCTGGTGCAAAAGGTGGCAGAAAGGTGATTTTCATGGTGTTTTTGGCCCTTAAGCCAATCCAAAATTTGATGAAATGCTTCAGAAATTCTTGACCATGCATAAATTACCATGAAAAATCCAAAAATATCAATTTTTCCTCCAGAAGGTGTCCCAATCATAAGCGCACGTCGGGAGGCGCGACGTGTCGGGCGGAAAAACCTGTTTTGCAACCAAAATTTTCAAAATGACAAAATCTTCTCCAAATTTGCTGAAATTTGGAGTGCAGGTCTCCCATCATGTTTCATGCTCAGCCAAGGAAGCATCGGCCAATATTTGGAGTGGATCTGGCCTCTTTCGACGTTTCAGTGCTCTTTTCAGCCTTGCTTTCAGGATCTTCATTTTTTCTCTGCAAACGTGTGTGCGGGCCCAATAGTGATTATTCATATGCCTGAGCATGTCTTTTTCCCTATTGGCCTTTGCCAAGAGCTTCTCCAGATGAATTTTTACATGCGTAAGGAAAGTGTCTCGCTCAAATGGTGTCATGTCACCTGGTCTCTTCCGGGCCAATTGTCGATCTTCACGGATTTGCCGCAACTCTACAAGTGTGTGCTGATCCTCCAGCTGTTTATTAAGCTGGTCCAAGTAATCTATCACCCACTGAGCTCTCTACAATTTCTCATTCAGCGTGTCAATCTCGGCCTTTTTCTCCTGGATGATCTCTTTCAGTTTCGAGCTAGGAGAGCTCGCATCAACATCGATGAGTATAAAATCAGTGTCTCAGCCTCCTAAAGGGCCCTCATCGTGCATAGGTCTCTTGCCTCTGTCCTGAACCTGTACCTATGTTGATGTCGAAGGCGAGACCCCTTCCACACCATGTGGAGATAGTACTCGCGCTGCTGATGAAGTCAACGAGACCCCTTCCACCTCGGGTGGAGATAGTACTCGTCGTGTCGCTGCAAATAAGGCTCTGTGGCCTCACTGATATGTCACATACACTGGAGCACTGATGTGCTCCATCTCAGGAATATCAAACTGGTGTGAAGGCTCTCCCTCATCATGAACTACCTCGGGAGGCGGCTGTGGCGCTGCAAAGAAGTCACGGGAGATGAACTCCTCCCAAGCAATGCCCTGCTGTGTAAGATGATGTACCACCATGATTTTGATCAGCGCGTAATGATATATGTTGTTATGCTGTTGTGATGGGGTCTTCTTTTGTACAAGAAACGTCATCCACTCTATGTTACAGTACATGAAGTATGGAATGTTCATCAACCGCACTCTTGTGAAGTGTATCAACAGCCGGATGTGATATGCATACAAGCGTGAAAAGCTCCCTTCATAACTGAAATAACGAATGATGAGTTTCATCAGTGGTGCATACTCATCCTTCAGAAATCGGAAAGGAAATACCCTACTCAGCTGCCTCATATATCCAGGTCTGATATATGGCTCATAATAGGCTCTCTCCAACTGTTGCCGCTTATTCCACTCTTCCCCGATGTTTGGTATCCCAGTCGCCTCTGAAATGGTCTCTGGTGACAAAGTAAAATCCACCCCAGCAAGGTTTACATGACCATTATGCAAATGTAAGACAAATAGGTGAGCTAACTCATGATGATGCTGAGTTTGGGAAATCATCTCACAATAATGGAAACATGACTGACGTTGAAAACAATCCAGTGCAAGCGAGCAAGCCTGCAATTGGGTCAAAGAAGTGGGCTCCTCCCTGACATGCCTGCCACTTTTGTGAGATCTCCTTGGCGCATTAAGTTCTGCTGTAGAGTCACTGTATTGCTCGTACCCCTGTTCATATGGAGAATCTGTCTCTGACATGATGCTGAAATGTGTTTGTCAACTGTATGCTTGGCTGGTTAGAAAATGAGAAAATTGGTGTATTTGTTTCAATGCCCAAACGTGTCGCACATATACATCAAGATGCTATAATAAAAACCACAGTGGGAAAAGGACTATCAAGTGAGTTTGAACCTGAAGACAACCACTGCTTGACTTGTATGGGGATTTTACAAATGAATAGGAATGAGTGTAGTGATGGGGGGGGGGGGTAGTTATTAGGAACAAGAGTGAAAATGAAATGGCAACATATATATGAGTCAAATGAAATCAAGGACAAAGAAATATTCCTTGCAGTGTCTGACAATTAGGCTCTGTCAATGGAGGGATGTGGGAATAAGTAATAGGGTTTGGGAACTCAAAACATGGGAACAAAATGGTATTAGGGATATGGGATAGTGAATATGGGACTGTGGGACTGTGCTATAACAACAATGATAATAGCAGTGAGACAATGATATGATAATAACAATGACAAAAACTCCAATAACAATGAAATGAGATTGTTTTGACAAGTTGCAGCTTTGACACCCAAATTCAAATTACAATCATCTCTTCCTCTAACCCTATGGAGCGGATTTTGGAGTGGATATAGGGTTAAAACCTTTCACCATTCAAACATTTGTTTTCTTCACCTTTAAACCACCGTAGCATATCCAAAAAAAATTTGGCAGCCGTTAACACACTTACTTGGAGCTTGGAAGATTATTTGAAATTGAAAAATCACCAAACGTTGATGAGTTTGAGCTGGAGGGCTCAACGCGCCGCGCGCACTCCCAGTGCGCCATGCTCACACAAAAATACACTGCAAACTTTCACCCAGTGCGCTGCGCGCATTCTATGCGCCATGCCTCCTTTGTATGCGTCGCGCACAATGATAACACACAGTCCCGACCCTTGCAAACTGAAATTTGTTCTCCCACCTCCCAATTCGACTTTGCAATGAGAACTTGTGAATGTAATTTGACAAAAATGATTTACATAGCCTTGGAACATATCTTGCAAGAGTTGGTTTTAATTTTTACTTCCTCCACAACCCACTTTGTAATGTTTTTCATTTGGCACTTTATCATTTCATTGAACTTCTGTCTTTTGGCTCTTTACACTGACTTTCTGAGTTTTTACTGATGAAATGAATTGATTTTTTTGCAGGGATGTTGGCATTTGGACTTCGGAAAAGACCAGAGGCTGCATTGAAATTTTTTATGGTGGAAAAAATACATGATTGTTACAAAAAATTAATTCGACAATTTCTTATTCAAAACAGAGTTTTGAACAAGAAATGTCCTCAAATGTGTTTGATGATGAAAATTTGAACTAAGAACCTCTTCGAAAACCATCCTCATGGTCTACAGGCATTTATTAAATATATCAAAAGACTGAACCCTAGACTCTAAAACTAAAAGACTCTTGTTGACCAAAATAATCATTTATGACCATGAATGACGTGAACTGAACTTTGATGAATTTTGAGGAGTTTTAATTAGCCCAGCATGTACAAGCATGAGGGAATACAAGAAGACCAAACCCTTTCGTCAGTCAATGGCATGCCCCTAGAAAAATGCAACGCAGTGAAGTGAGAGAGACACCTAAAAATGACATGCAAAAAGCGAAATGATCTCTGACGGAGGGCTGTAAGGACCGACTCTAACAAGATCTATAGATTCAACGGTTGAGATTGAAAGGTATGGCAGAGGAATAAAAACCCATCGCGTCGTAAAGTTTAAAAAACAAAGTAAAAGGCACTATGAATAGGTTCCTTTGGCTCTTTAAGCACCTACTCCCACTCTGTAGGTTCTATGAATGAGGGGCTAAACAGGATAAGCCCTTGGGGGCTTAATTCTTCAAAATGAGCGGAAAAGCGCTTTTATGCTTTTTTAAAGGGTTTTCATCCTTTTCAAAGGATTTTTGGTCTTCTGAGCACTTGGTTGTGGGATAGGGGTCACATGAGGAAAGGAGACCAAGCTGTATAAGCCCTCAGGGGCTAGACTCTGTTATAGTGTAAAATAGAGGGTTTTTAGGCCAATTTTAGTGCTTTTGAGGCCAAATGAGGGATTCCGGTAAGGGGGAAAAGGGATTTTTAAACCTGACAGAGGGTAACATGAGGTTCAAAAAGGGAATTTGACAATTTAGAGGGCTAGTGGAGGGATTTTTGGAGGAAATTGGCAAGGGGAAAAAGGGGTGAAAATGGGAATTTGGAGGGGATAAAATAGGGCAAATGGAGGCCTTTTTGAGCAGTTTCTTCATAGCAGAATAGCAGGTTTTCAAATGGAAACAACAGTGAGGACTTATTCAAAGGGAAAAAGACATGAAGGCTTCAAGAGTGATATATTTTCAAAGAAAATGTTCCTCTTGAAGACTCAGAAACATTTAGCCACCTGTTTGCTATGCCAAAAATTTATAGGTGGCTAACAAGTTGTTTTCTGGACATCTTTGTTAAGAAAGGAAGGAAATGAATATAATTATACAGACTTCACTGATTTATTTATCAGACCAGCAATGAATTTACTTCATAAGTCAGAACTACCCAGAATAAATGAAGATATGAAAATAATAATACAACTGTCAAAACAATTTAAAATGGGAGATTGGTACTTATATGAGAAGCACATTGAACTAAGAATCTTTGGAACCAATTTGCTTCCCTATAAGTTACCTAAGTTTTTAACTCTAAGAATATTTTCTCTGGAATATTTAAGACAAGTGTTGAATGTTGATGCCATCAATTTCATGGCATCCAAAAAGAAGACTTAGTTTAAAATAAAAAATTAGATTGGTCCATTTATAGTGAATAACAGGGATGCTGAGAAAGAGATACAAAGCAAGTTGTCAGAATTGAAATTCCAAGTGAGTTTTCCTTGGAATTATGACCCCCAAGGTCTATTGAGCAGTATCAGAGTTAAGTGCAAATTACCTCCATTTATACATGAGCCAAAACCTGATATTGAAAAGTATGCTATTCAGGAAGAATGGAAAGACAATACATTGGTTGATTTGACTGCAAATACATAGCCAATAGAAAAATTAGGTACCACACTTGTTGTGGTAACTCCTAACGAGCCACAAACTTCAAACAAAAAAGCTAGAGAGGAGGGTGCCTATACAGTAGAAACTACCACAGATACAAAATTTAAACTCATCTACAATAAAAGACTAAGATTTGGTTCCATTGGCAAAGAAAAACTCATTGAAGTGGAAGATGAACTAGAGGTGAGTAATGATGAGGCAACTACAATAATAAATGAGACATTGACAAAATTGAAAGAGAACAAGCAGCCTCCAAAGGAAAAGAGACCTAAGTGATTGAAAAACAGGTGAATATGGAAACTTCTTCTTCTCAAACAACAAAAGATAAGGATTTGGATATTAAGGGCTGATATAAACGAATCAAATAAAGGAATGAGGAGATTAAAAGTGATATTTATTCTCAATTCCTCAAGCAGAAGCCAGGAAATCAGGATAGATTGCTTTCAGCATTTGATTATTCTTCAAATAAAATGATAATTTCCTATATACAACCTACTACTTCAAATCCTAAAACAGTGGCTGACTACAAAAAGAAGGAATTTGAAGTATATATTGAAAAGGTACATGAGTTGGATCAGATAGAATTCCACAGGCATAGCTCAAAAATGCTATATTCCACTGTGGTGACAAAAGCTATGAGTGTAACCAATCTGCAAAATACTATCATCAACTTGCAAGATCAGATGAAGCTTGATAAAGGCTCCTTATATGAGAAAGATCTTAGAATCAAAGCATTGGAATATTTGGTTCTACAAATAGGAGTGGACCCATCTAATGTACAATCTGCTGAAGTATTATTAAAAAAGAAAAATGATGGCATTGCTGCTTTGAGGAAACAGTTAAAACTTCCTCAGAGTGAGCACCCATAGATAAAAGAAATACTTCAGGAACATAAAAATAAAGAAGACACGATACAGTTGATTATAAAGTTTACTGCTCAAATCAAGGACATGGAAAGCCAATTGGATTTACTGATGAAAGAAAAGGAAACTCTGAAGGAAACAAAAGATTCCACCATTCCGACAGTTATTCCTATTATTACAGTTGTTGTTCCTTCTACATTGGGAAAGAAGTTAGCACCCAAAGAGCCACTGGAAACTGCAGTGTCATACAATCAGTTACTACTTCCCAAGAAGAATCCTCAACATCACAGATGCAACATACAAATGATGCACGGCAAATTGTCAAAGCAATGGAAGAAATGACATTGAAAACCAATGAAATCAAAAGTTTGAAGAAACAAATTCAGATTATGGAGGCATCCAATAAAACAACATTAATTAATGCTAATAATTATGAACAAAAAGCCAAAAGGCTTGAAGAACAAGTCAAGAATCTTCAGAGGGATTTGATTTTTACCACATAGATTTATTACATAAGAAATCATCTATGGACCAACATCATTAAGGCCATACATCTTCAACAGCCATCGATTCAGATAATATATGAACAAAGGGACCTCCTTCTTGCAGCTCAAAATGAAATACAAAAGACTACAGAAGAATTACCAGACAAACCAACACAGGCACAGAGGCTAATTACCTTCTTAAACAGTAAGAATAGGAATGAGCTAGAGGAATTGAAGATATAGGACAGAACAAAAGCTATATTGCAGATAAAAAAGGTATTGACAAAGAAAAATTTGATGAATAACTTGAAATAAAAATGTGATGCTATGAATTTTTCCATCACCAAGTTTTTAGCTAAGTATACCATGTTAAGACAAGCTGGTATCCCAGACATACATGTTTTCAATGAAAAGTTAATGGACCAGAAAGAATATGATAAGAAGATCAGAGATCATTCCAAAGAACAGGCGAAAAAGCATTTGCCATAGGGATCTCCTATAGGGAAGGTTGTTCTTCAATACCTTGAAGATTTATTCTTCCTTCAGAATGAAATCAAACACTTATTTATGATTATGCAAAATTTTTCCAAGTACATTGAAGCATATGAAAATTATATAAAGTTGAAAAGTATGAAGATTCCAGATGTTGAACAATGGCAGACCTTCACAGATTTATTATAACATCAAAGAGGCAAACAGTGAAAGACAATGCAAATGAAGAAATCAGTTTGAGAAGAAAACAAATAACACAGTACTTGATTTTGAATTTTTACTACTAAGAAATATCTTTTTACAGTAGTTGAATGTCAAAGTATTAGTTTAAAAGAGTACCAGGGTGAAAGGCCAAAGTCAAAGTATATCAGAAATAAAAAGGACATCTAGCTGATTTATCTGCTGTAATTTCCTTTTTACAGCAATGAAATGGTAAATATACAGCATGAAAGAGTACCAGAGATAAAGTGCAGGGTCAAAGAGTATAGGTGGAAAGAGTATCCATGAAGTCATCTTTCAAAAGATATTTTCAAAGTGCCAGAAATCATGGACATCTACTCAAACAAATAGTTTTTGTTAGATAAGATATCACTATTTTTTCTAGATAAGAGGACAACTTGCTAAGTTGTTAAGCAGTTGTCACTCTTAATGTGTAAAGATATTTTTATTTCCTAGAGTTATTCCTATATTTCTCTAGGATATTTTTAATAAACATTTTGTATAAATACTTCTGTTTATGAAGTGTTTAGGGTGGAATAAAATTGCTAAGAACATTATAGACATTTTGCTGGTACGTTGGAGGATCACATGTGTTGATTTCAAAGCAGAAATCTAGACAATTGCCAATTGGAATTCATAATTCAGGATTCATGCGATAATTTGAAGAGTAAAGTGCATCTATCTTGTCATTGTTTACTTTCCGAGTTTCATTCATTTCATATATGTTGTTCAATCTTCATGATTAAGTAGGAGTATTACTTCAGAACTAGTGTTAGAACTCCCTATCTTAACTACTTAATCATTTAAATGTTTTCTGCTGATTTCTGGATTTAGGAATTCTTAATTGCTCCTAGTCCTGTTTGACCTCTTCCTCCTTTCTCTTTTTCCGGATCAAAGGATCCTTCATTTCACTTTATCCCAAAGCAAGCTATCTCATCAAAACAATCTATCCAAATCTCTAAGGGTTATCTACCTTGCCCTGAATACATTAGCATCCTCTTGGCCTTGCCTTCTAGTGCTGCTTGCTAGACTTTGACTCCATAGCCCAATGGACTAGTAGATCCCTCTTTAATTTTTCTTCAAGTAATCTTATTTTCCACCAAAAATTTCAAAACCAAAACCAAATTGAACTATCATAACTAGCCTAAAATATTAAACAAAACAAAGTTAAATTATAAAGAGAGAGCCCTCTCTGAAATTTAGGAAGGCTAGATCCTAAATTTCCAAAGTAGGTTTGTGGTTACCCCTGGTTTTCTTAAAACTGAAAAAATTGAAAAGCCCACAATCTTTAGAAATTACTAGGGTGATAACATACTGGCGACCATACTGGGGATCTAACCAATCTCCAGTTTTAAATTAATCTTAAAGGAAGATCTTTAATCTATCATTTTACTTTAAGATTTGTTTTAAAGGTTGTGGGTATTCATAAATAGTCATTCTGGCTTCTAGGAAAACCTGCTATACCAGGTCTAACCCGAATCCTAAGCCTGCGATTATAGTAGATAACCCAGAATAGATTGGAAAAAATAAAAAGAAAAAACAAATTGTCAATGTAGAAGTTGAAGTGCCCTTAAGAAAATCTAATTCTTTACCCAAAGAGTTAGTGAGCTTAACTAATATTGATTTTCATTTCAAATTTGAACAATCATTGTTTAGAGTTAAATCTGAAACTAATTTAAAAGAAACTGTCATAGATCTTGTTTTTACTTTTTTTGTGAATGAAAAACAGATTATTATTTCAGCAAAAGGAAAATCAGATAAATCTGAAACTCAAAGTCCAGTAGAAAGGGTTAATGTTACACGGATTAAATATGTTGATGAAGCTATTAAATTAGCCCAATTTTTATCTCACTTTAAGCCTCCAGTTTCTCAATTGCACACAACAATCTTTCTAGCAGCAGATTCAACTTTATATGTTTTCACTTCATTTTTAGACTCCACTATTAGTCTATCCACAAAACCTTTTATTCCTGAGTTTCCTTTGCAACCTAGGATTATATTTTCATCATACCCTCAATCCATTGCATCCACTAGTTTTATAAGTACTGCATCATCATCTATCATATCCAACACTGCTCCTATAGTTACTATTATATCTCCTAGTTCAGCAAAACTCCAAGCCATGACTGCTAGGTATGCTCCTCTTGTCTTACCCCAAAACCTCCATGATATGCCCCAAGATTATCAGAAAAATATACCTTTATTTGATGGATTGTCACAAATTACTGCTAGACAACATATTACAAGAATAACAGATTATTGTGAAATCTATGAAATAGATGAATCAGATGTTCAAATGAGGTTGTTTGCTCAAAGTTTAACAGGAGAAGTTAAGAAATGGTTTAAGAATTTAGGTGTTGGTAGTATAGTGGATTTAGCTGCATTTCATAGAGAATTCTTAAATAAATGGGAAAAGAAAAAGAACCCCCTGCAAATTTTATCTGAGTTTGATGCTTTAAAAAGAGCTCCTAATGAGTCTGTTTAGGATTACTGCATCGGATATAACAGTGTTTATAACTCCATCCTTGTTGATCTTAAACCTACACCCTATTCAATACTTCTTAAATTTCATGATGGATTTGATCCAGATATGACATACCATTTAAGACAAAGAAATGTTGAAACATTAGAACAGATGCAATTAGATGTTGTTGGTGTAGAAATTAATATCCTAGCCAAAAAATCTAGATTTAGGAATGAAAGGAGAGTCACAATCAAAGAAGAGAAATCAAACTTAGATGGTAAATTTGATTTTTTTGCTAAAACTTTAGAAAGAGTAGTTGAGAGATTAGACAACATTGAGAAAAAACCACAATGGGATAACCAACCCCAAATCAGAAATCCCAACTACAGAAAAAACAATAACCTTGGAAAAGGTAAAGAACCTTCTCCAGATCAAAACATTAGGCCCCCATTCCAAGAGAACTATGCTTAAAGTTCTCAAAACAATGATGATGAAGATGAGGATGACATCAATATAGTAATGGGGATAGATGAAGAAAACACTTTTTTCCTCACTCAGGAAAATCAAGAAATTTTTGAGCTTCAACAAATCAAAATAGAATCTAGTGAATCCTTTGATTTTAAACAAGGTTATGAATTTTCCATAAACGAAATTCACATTCAGTGTAACCTTAGAAACAGAAAAAAAACACTGAACCTTCTACAAAAAACACTTCTCAAAATCAAACCAAAAAGAATGTAGAAGCACCAAAAACCAAAATTTTTCAAATTCTCCCAAGGGAAAACAAGAAAAATTCCAATCCTCCCAATCCTAAAAAAGGACCAAGTCCAAATATTGTTGACATCATTGAAGAAGTTGCTCAATCCTCCAATAATTCTAAAAAAGATAACACTACCAAAGCTCCTAATTTAGCAAAATCAACAATTCCTGATCCTAAGAAGAATCCTGCTGATTCTAAATTAGCAAATCCCAAAACTGTTAACAATAAGCCTTCTATTGAAAGTTCAAGGTCTGAAAAAACTCCTGCTGCACCTAAATCTGTCCCTAAAAAGAGAACTAAAGACAACAAGAATCAAGAAAATCCAACAGAAAACAAAAGGACAACTCAAGAGAAGAGTACATCTGTTGAACACCTAAAAAACCCACTTAGATAATTATCACAAAATATGAACTAATCCATATTAGTAAATCTCAACTAGCATTTAATATTCAAAATGAAATAGCAAAGTTAAAGATACCAATTCCCTTGACAGAATTGGTAAAAAATGATGTGTATAATTCAACAATTACTGAAACTTTGAATATGAATGTTGGTGAAGATTCTATTAATCTAAATGATGATCAACCTAAATTAATTTTTTGCCCGGATGTTAATGGTAAACATTCAGATGGATCAGTTCCTCCCTTCTATATAAGCCTTACTATTCACGATCAAATTCTCCATAATGCAAGGTTAGATTCAGGAGCTTCCCACAATTTAATGCCAAAAGCTATCATGGAAACTCTGAATTTAGAAATAACAAGGCATTACAAAGATTTATTCTCTTTTGATTCAAGCAAGGTCAAATGCATAGGATTGATAAAAGACTTATGTGTCAATTTGGTTCAATATCCCGATAAAAGTATGGTCATGGATATTGTAGTAGCTGATATCCCACCAAAGTATGGTATGCTTCTTTCTCGCTCATGGGGAGATAAGTTGTAGGGATCTCTACAATTAGACATGAGCTATGCCACCATAACAGTGTTTTGACAACCTAAGAAGCTTTATAGAGAAACTTTAATGAAATACATGGTCAGCAATGCTGAGAGATCAATCAATTATCCTATTTACTCAACACCAACTGATCAAGATTATTTCATTTTATGTAACTCAAATAATAGTGAGATCCAAACTGAATTAATTGACATAAAGCCTAAACCAAACAATGATAATATCTTTCACCAAGCCCTTTGGCATTTAGACTTTGATGGTTCAGTCAATAAGTCAGGAGTAGGAGCTGGAGTGTGGATCACAAACATTGAGACTAGCCATTCGGAAGGACATGCCTTTAGACTCAACTTTAAATGCACCAACAACATGGCAGAGTATGAGGCACTTATCTTAGGCCTCCAAATCATCAGAAATTTAGGAGGTAAGAGAATTTTAATCATGGGAGATTCGGAATTAGTTATTAAAAAAATAAATGCTAAATATTCTGTTCATAATCCTAGATTAGCCAGATATAGAGATGCAACAATTGACTTGGTTGATGATTTGCTAGAGTTTAAGTTTGCTATTATTCCCAGAAATCAAAATTTGCAAGCTCATTGCCTAGCAAATTTTGCTAGAAAATGTAATTTACCTTTTCAACCAACATACTACTAAAGTTAAATACAGACCCATTGTCCCAGACAATGTCAAATATTGGCAGATTTTCTCTGAAGATGAACAGATTTACCATTTTTTGAATAGTGAGGATGAATTTCAAAATTGTATGATAGACATAGATTGTAATTTAGATTCATAATATAACATAGATTTAGATGTTAATTGTAAAATAAATAACTTATATGCACATAAACTTACCAAACCCACTGTATTTACTCAAACTGACATAGATAACTTAGAGAAGGTAGATATAGAGGAAGTAATTGAAGATGAAATTGAAATGCTAGATTTGAAGGATAACTTTTTACCTAAGGGTTTAACGCCTTTGGAAGACTTGTTTGATTCCAATGATGTGCCTGAAAATACTAAAATGGAACCAGTCAAGTATGACATTGAAGAATGTAACATTAGTACAGACACAAATCCAAAAATGATTAAATTGTAAAAAAAATTACCCCCTCAAGGAAAAGAAAAATATATTGAAATTTTAAAGGAATACCAAGATGTGTTTACATGGAGTTACGAAGATTTAAAATAATATGACACAAACATTACTCAACATAAGATTCCTATAAAAGATGATCAGAAACCATCTAGACAAAAATTGAGGAGGATTAATCCTGTCCTATTACCATTGATTGAAAAAGAAGTTAAACGCATGTATGATGCCAAAATCATTGCACCAATAAGATATTCTGATTGGGTTTCTAACTTAGACCTACAAGGAAAAAAACTGGTGAAATCAGATTATGTGTAGATTTCAGAAATCTCAATAAAGTATCATTGAAAGAAAATTACCCTTTACCCAAGATGGACCATATTTTACAAAGGGTAGTTGGATCTTCCAGGATTCTTTATTAGATGGTTTCTCAGGATATAACCAGATACTTTTTCAAAAATAAGATCAACCTAAAACAACTTTTACCACTCCTTGGGGCACTTTCATGTATGTGAAAATGCCTTTTGGTTTGATGAATGCTGGAGCTACTTTTCAAAGGGTTATGGACATAGCCTTTGCTAAAGAAATCCATGAATTTTTGGTTATTTACTTAGATGATATTATTGCATTTTCTAAATCTGATAATGAACATTTGGATCACTTGAGACAGGTATTCATTAAATGTAGAAAATATGGTATACCCTTAAACCCCAAAATGATTCTTTTTGGACTTGAAGAAGGTAAATAATTAGGACACATAATTTCCAAGGAAGGAATTAGGATAGATCCAACAAGGATAGAAGCCATATTGCAAATTCAACCACCTAGGAACATTAAGGAGTTACAAGCATTTTTAGGTAAAATTAACTTTTTAAGAAGATTTATTTCTAATCTAGCAGAAATCATCAAGGAATTGAATAACATGTTAAAAAAGGACTATGTTTTAAAATGGATAGTTGAAGAAAAACAGTCATTCGAATATATTAAACATGCTTTAACAAAAACACTAGTCCTAATCAGCCTAGACTTCAAGAAAGATTTCATAATCTTTTCATTTGCCTCTGAACATACCATAGCTACAGTTCTACTGCAGAAAATGACCAAGGTTTTGAACAACCCATAGCATTGTTCAATAAAACCCTTAGAGATGCACCTTTGAGATATAACATAATGGAAAAACAAGCTTTAGCCATGGTTAAAGCCGTAAAATATTTCAGAGTGTACATTCTTTAATCCCACATTATTTCCTATGTCCCCAATTCTATAGTCAAAGATTTTTAACACAAGATGGGCCAGATGGAAGAAGAGGAAAGTGGATTGCCACTATCCTTGAATATGACATAGATATTAAACCAACCAAGCTCATAAAAGGACAAGGTTTAGCTAGGTTAATGGATGAATCTAATTGTAATGCTTTAGATATAAATTTTATTGCCCAGGTTGATGACCAGGAAGAGATGGTGACTCCATCGATCAGTGAAGCCTTTCTAGACTCACCATGGTATTCATATACTATCTTTGTACCTAAAAATTTACAAGCTCCTCCTGGATTAACTATAACTAAAGCTAGATTCATCAAACTTAAAGCTATGAGATATTGTATTCTAGATAATATGCTTTATTGGAAAGAGCAAAGTGGGATTTTACTGAATTGTTTAATAAAATCAGAAGCTGACAAAATTCTTGAAGATTTTCGTGCAGGTGATTGTGGAGGACACTTATACTGGAAAAGCACAACATATAAGATTCTTAGGGCTATTTTTTACTGGCCTACCTTATTTGTTGATGTGAAAAAATTTGTTACTTCATGTCACAAATGTCAGATCTTTGAAGGAAAAAGGAAGTTGTTACCCTTACCACTCAAACCTATTTCTACTAAGATGCCTTTTCAACAATGGGGTCTAGATTTCTGTTAAGTCCCTATATTAATAGTGTAGCCCCTTATTATGTTAGTGTAGCCCCCCTTATTGTTATTATTGTACCCCTGTAACCCCCATATTGTTATTATTGTGCCCTTACATTATTATTGTTAGGTCGGCTAGGATTACATTGTGGCCCCACTAGGGTTATATTGTGGCCCCATGGACTCCTATATATAGAAGGAGGTTTTGTTCATTTGTATCATCCAAGAATTGTTCATTTATGTAATGTATTGGAGGTTTCCCCCTCGAAGTGGCTCATTTCTAAGGCGTTGATATCTCTTTTCTTCTCTTTTGGAGCTGGTTACACAACATTTGGTATCAGAGCTTTGGATTCTAGGGTTTCGCTGCTCCAAACAGGTCATCGTGGAATTTTCGCTATAACTTTTTTTCTACGAAGCTTCAGAAGCTGAAATTTTTAGGGTGTGAAGCTGAAATCTTGAGGAAGGTTGTCTAAAAATTTCAGATCTTGGTTCGAAATATTTGAGGAGATATCATCTGTGGAAGTTAGGTATTTTTTCAGGCTCATAAACAGTGACACGTGGCAATTCGTACAAGTTCGCTCTACTGAACCAGTCCAGAATTAGGTCATTGTGGGAGATTGGACACAAATTTGTCTTGGAGAATCCAAATCAGGTCAGACCTGTGGCATTTGAAAGAAGCTTCAGAGATCTACTAAAGAGCTGAATTTCAGATATCGAAGATTTTCAAATACAGAGATAATTCAATTTCAATATCGAGCTCCTAAAAGCTAGTAAAAGGTGTGTATTTGTTTTCCCAAATTGCATAAGTCTTGTTTGAAGAATCAAGTTGAATTGATTCGAAGGGCATATTGTAGAATAGATATCAATATTTAATTCTAAAATGGCCCCAAAAAAGAATTCAACACCCATCAAGCCTTCAGAAGGCTCTACCATGACTCATGAAGATGAAGAATTGCAACATGATCTATCAAAATTACAAGAACAAGTGCAACAAATTTCACTCTGTAAAAGACGACCAAAAAATAGAATGGAAATTTTGAAGAAAGGTGTGGAAGTGAAGATGGATGGTTTGAAGAAAGGCATGGAAAGCTAAGATGGATGACGTGGAAGTAGAAGATGGAAGGTTTGAAGAAAGGCGTGGAAAGATAATATAGATGGTGTGCAAGCTAAGATGGATGGCGTGGAGGATAAGATGGATGGTGTACAGCTAAGATGGATGGTGTGCAAGCTAAGATGAATGGCATGGAAGCTAAGATGGATGGCATGGAGGTGGGCATGGAAGCTAAGATGGATGACATGAAAGACAACATGGAAAACATGAAGAATGATCTAAAAGCATACATGGAAGGCTTGATGACAAGCTTAAAACCAGAAATGATTCCTAATGGCGGAAATATAGGAGGAGAACCTCATGATGAGAACAAAATAAATGTTAATCGTGATTTCATAAACTCGAATGTTGGTGGGAAGAACCACCATATTCCAAAAATGGATATGAGGAAGTTTGATGGAAAGGATCCTGTAACATGGATACTACGGATGGAGCAATATTTTGATCTCCATAACGTGCAAAACACAGAAAAGGTACGCATTGCAACTTTACATTTAGAACAAAATACATTTGTATGGTATCGATGGCTTTGTTCCCGTAAAAAAATTGTCACTTGGTCAATTTTTACGGAGGAAATGATAGCACATTATGAGGATACAAAGAACAACACCTTCTTTACCCAATTGATAAATCTCAAACAAAAGGGTTTAGTGGGGCAGCACATTGAGGACTTCCAAAAATTGAGTATAAGGGTAACTGATATTTCAGAGGACCACAGGATTGATCTCTTCTTAGGCAGTTTAAAGGATAACATTCAACATGAAGTTCGTGTTCTTGAACCTGATTCATTAGAGAAGGCATTCAGGTTGGCAAGAAAAGTTGAATGTAAAATTATGGCAACAAGGAAGTCTACTACTCAATTCTATAAAGAAGGAAGTGTGGCTACATCTAGATTTCCACAACCTACAAGGTTGACACCACAACAATTGGAAGAAAAAAAGAGCAAAAGGGCTTTGCTACAGTTGTGATAGCAAATACACTAAAGGTCATAAGTGTCCTGAGAAGAAATTATTTTACATAGATTGTGAAGAGGAAGAAGAAAATGAACAAGAAGAGGATATACACCAGGAACCAGCCCTAGAAGAGGAAGAAATGAATCCGACCATATCGTGTAATGCACTGGCAGGAATTACCACTCCTCAAACTCTCGAGATAGAAGGACAAATCAAGAAGAAAAAGGTAATAGTGTTGATTGATTCAGGTAGCACCCATAATTTTATTCATTGTAAGGTAGCCAAGGAATTAAATTGTTTCCTATACCTGACACCAGAATGTCAAGTGATGGTTGCAAATGGAGGAACTATAAATTGCTCTGGAAAATGCCATAATATCAAGCTAACCATGGGGGAATATGTATTGAATAGTCCAATGCTTTCCATTCCTATGGGAGGTGCTGATGTTGTACTAGAAGTACAATGGTTACAATCTTTGGGGACGGTAGCTTTTAATTTTCAAGAACTTTTCTTGAAATTCTTTTCAGAAGGAAAGGAAGTCGAATTACGGGGTATTGAAGGGAAGCCAGGAAGGCTAATAAGCTCTAATGGCATGACAAAGCTTCTAAAGAAAGAACAACGAGGCGTAATTGCACAATTATGCTCACTAGAAGTTCCAACATCAAAATCATCTGTTTCTGCAGATCTCCAACAAGTCTTGGACAATCATTCCAAGGTGTTTGAAACTCCCAAAGGACTCCCACCTATTCGTGATCATGATCATGCTATTCATTTGATTCCAGGAGGTGTTCCTCCAAACATCCGGCCTTATAGATATCCTTACTTCCAAAAGAGCGAAATTGAACGCATGATTGCAGAAATGTTAGAGGCAGGTATAATTCAACCTGGTCAAAGTTCTTTCTCTGCTCCTGTAGTATTGGTACACAAGAAGGATGGATCATGGCGAATGTGTCCGGATTATAGGGAGCTCAATAAGCTCACCATTAAAGACAAATTTCCCATTCCCATGATTGATGAATTATTGGATGAATTACATGGAGCAATTTATTTTACCAAGTTGGATCTTCGTTCAGGATATCATCAAATTAGAATGAAGACTGAAGATATTCCAAAAACAGCATTTCGAACTCATGAGGTCATTATGAATTTTTGGTCATGCCTTTTGGCCTTACCAATGCACCTTCTACATTTCAAGGGTTGATGAATTCCATTTTCAAACCCTTCCTTAGAAAATTTGTGCTAGTATTTTTTGATGATATACTAATCTATAGCAAGTCTTGGAAGGATCATGTTGAGCATGTTGACAGGGTGCTCAAACTATTGCAAGAGAAACAATTATATGCAAAAACATCCAAATGTTTCTTTGGAGTACAAGAGGTGGAATATCTGGGTCATGTTGTATCTCACGAGGGTGTTAAAGTAGACCCTAACAAAATTAAAGCCATTAAGGAATGGAAAGTCCCCACAACCATAAAGCAGTTGCGAGGATTTCTTGGGTTAACAGGGTATTATTGTAATTTTGTTAAGAATTATGGGAAAATAGCGACACCTCTAACAACATTATTGAAGAAAGATGCATTTTCATGGACTCCTGAAGCAACTAAGGCCTTTGAACATCTTAAAGAGGCAATGTGCCTAGCACCGGTCTTAGCTACACCAGACTTCACAAAAACCTTTATTGTGGAGTGTGATGCCTCAGGAAATGGAATTGGTGCAGTTTTAATGCAGGAAGGAAGACCCATTGCTTTTGAAAGTCGTCCAATCAAAGGAAAGTATTTACAGAAACCTATTTATGAGAAGGAAATATTAGCAATACTACATGCACTAAAGAAATGGCGAACTTACCTAATGGGAAGACACTTCAAGGTAAAAACTGATCATGATAGTCTTAAACACTTTTTGGAACAAAGACTATCGTCAGAAGAACAGCAAAAATGGGTCACAAAGATGTTGAGTTATGACTTTGAAATAATCTACAAAAAAGGAAAGCTGAATGTTGTTGCAGATGCACTCTCAAGAAAGAATGAAGAGGTGGAAGCATTGCTTTGTGCCATTTCTATTATCCAACCAGATTGGATAACTGAAGCAAGAGATGAATGGAAGAAGGACAAAGATGTATGGATACTCATTCAAAAGTTGCAGCAAGGTCCTAGTACATCTGATACATTTAGTTGGAAAAATGATTCCTTATGGTACAAAGATCGCTTATATCTTTGTAAGAATTCCCAACTAAAACAAAAGATTCTTCTGGAATTGCACACTTCTCCTTTAGGAGGACACTCAGGATTTTTAAAAATTTACCACAGGGTGAAGAAAGAATTTTTTTGGGATGGCCTTAAATCTGATATTCAAAAGTTTGTGGCGGAATGTTTGGTTTGCCAGCAGAATAAAGTGGAGGCAATTAAGACCCCGGGACTTCTACAACCTTTATCCATTCCAAGTCAGCGTTGGGAGGAGATTTCAATGGATTTTATCACGAGTTTACCTAAGTCTGAAGGAAAGAATGTCATCATGGTGGTAGTTGATAGACTTACCAAGTATGCACACTTTTGTGCATTATCTCATCCATTTAAAGCAAGTACAGTTGCTACTACATTTGTGGACAGAATTCAAAAACTACATGGAAGCCCAAGGGTTATTGTGAGCGACAGAGATCCCATTTTTACGGGAAATTTTTGGACAGAGTTATTTTCTTCTTTGGGTACTAAATTAGC